>CM076583.1:1196438178-1196965438 GCA_034641835.2 Pinus albicaulis
GAAACTCAAAGTAATATGATGTAAACACAAAATCTACCACTTTTAAGTTTCAGAGGAAATTCATGGAGAGGGAGGAAACTCAAAATAATATGTTGTAAACACAGAATCTATTACTTTAAAGTTTCATCTGGAGTTTGTGAAGAGGGGGGGAACTCAAAATAACATGCTATAAACACAAAATTTATTACTTTTAAGTTTCAGAGAGAATTTGTGAAGGGAGAAGAGATAGAGTGAAGGAGCACAAGTTAAGGTTATTTAACCCTTACTCATAGATGTAATTAAGAGACTAGCTGCTACATTACTTCACTTCATTCAAAGAAGAAGGGACACAAAATGGCACAAGAAACACGAATCACCATCAACAGTTGCAGAAAACTTACTGCTTCTTCATTTACATCAGAAAAATAAGTAAAAAAATGTAATCCCCAAGAGGTCCAGAACTCGGAACCCCTCTTCTCTCTTGTCTCTTCCTTAAATACAAACAATATCAGTTTGTAACTTCTCCAGCTTCTTGAAACTCCTAAACTGCCTAAACTATTAAACTACTTATATTATTGTAATCGAGGACACCAATGTAGCTTCGATCTTAATAAAGAAAACAAAATACACTTGGAATATAATCCTTTTGCTGAGTCTGATTTTTTGTTGGTGTGTCTCCTTCCGTTTCGGCTGTGATGTCCTAACAGTTTGCATAAACACATCTCCACCCGACTCTACCCATGCTTTTGTGTTTCAAACGCTGTCATCATGTCACCTGCTACTCGAATCGGCCTCTCTTACACGTGCCTGTTGTGTTTTTTCTTCTCGTCTCCTTTGCTCTGCGTCGGGTCACTTACCCGAGTCTCTTTGCCATTACATACGCAACGGACTACAATACTGGAGTTTATTCAACATACATACGCATGCAATTAATATCGATTTACTTTAAAACAAATCACACATAACTCAAACCGCTTACATAAACGCAGACAATGGTTGTAGGGTCCCACAATATGGTGACCAGTCACGGTGCATCACATATCGGCAAACTTAACATATAACTTAAATGGTAAACAATACAAATGCTGATGCGAAGTTGCAACGTGATCTCCATCGTAGATCTTTGCAAGATCTAACAACCCCGTTGTACTGCCTCACACTGCCATCTCCCGTCCTTGTCACATTGCAACGAAAATACTTTACCTTGCAAAGTTTTAATTCTAAACTCTAAACCTACCGATGTGCAATATGCATTGGATCATTGTGCCAACATGTGGCTCCTCCCTTTATCGCATATCAAGTTTCAATTCTTACCGCATCGCAAGTTATTTGTTTAACTTGCGAAGTCCTTAACACATAAACTCAATAATTGCCGATGTGAAATTGCGCTATGCTGACATGTGGCCCTTCTCCTCATCGCATCACCAGATATATTTTTTAGCTTGTGATGTCATCTCAGCTGTCGGTCTCTTCCCCTTCAGATATGTGATTAGATCCGCGTTGTTCGATCGCCTCCTTTGGAAATATTTTTAAGTGTTTCTGTCTTAGTCGATTTCTCTACTTTCTACCATCGCCACTCTGCAACTCTGCTATCCTTCCTGAGCTTTATTCATTCTTTAAAAGCATTAATCTCTCCTAAGCTTGTTCTCCTATTTGTTATTCACTCTAACTTGGGATTATCTCGGTAGCTGCACGCCTTACTCACTATTTTAATCCAGAACACATACCACCATTCTGTATTACATCTCTGAATGTAGAACTCGTGATTTGTTTCTTACTCGACCTGTAAGAGCATATTACAGGTCTTCTTGAAATTTTAACAATTGTTCCTCAATAACCTTGAATTTCTCAGAACCTCTCTTGACTTTTAGCTGAGTCGAATTAGGCTACAACAGGACTTATCAAAGTCCATATCTTTGACTACAATAGGTTCCTTGATACTACCAGGAGAGCAGGCAACATTAAGGGGTAGGCCAAGATGAGCTTCCACACAGCTAATTATTTTATCCAAGGACTGAAAAGTGAGCTACATCTCCTCCAACACCAGTATAACCTCTTATTTTACCTTTTTTTGTCTAGAATCACTTTTCCAAGTAGTAGCTTAAGATGCCAATAAATGTCCATAGTATAAATATATTGGTTGTACCTTCTATGGGTATGGATATTTCCAAGTACCCATGGTCATACATATTTTAGAACTTTCATATATAAAATAAACCAATGTTCTCTAGCCATTTCTTGTTCATATTTCTCAATTTCTACCTGAATGGGAAGTGGGACATGCTCTCGATAGAACTGGGCAGAGCTAGTAGCTTGGGACTGCTAGAAATTAATTAACGAGTCAATGAAACACATTAAATATTCCAGAAGCACAAATATATAAATGCATAAAACAAGAGAGACATGGATATACGGGGTTCACCCAATTTGGGATAAGTCCATGGATAAAATTCCTGTCTTTCCTTTTATATTATCCAACAAAATTAAGAGATACAACCTATAGCAGATTCGATGTAATTTCCTTTACGCTCTCACACAGTCTGATCTAAATTTGTTGCTCAAATACACAGTCGCAATACAATTACCTCATATAAACAGAGGGTTACCTTCTAGGGAAAAAATCCATAAATTAACATAAATTATACCGTCAGATCACCTGCATAATGAATGACCCATATTAACTACAAAATTACAATATTTTACAAGGAAATTTTTCATCTACTTTTCGATTTAGGGTGTTTCCCCCAAACCCCCGCCAGGGGGGGCTCATAAAAATCGTCGTCCCCCCCCCCCCGTCGACCCCCCTGATGGTGATCATATAGGTGGCATTGCCTCCTTATTAGGAACAAGGATCCAACACAGCTGAAACAAAAAAATTATAAACAATCAGGAAGATAATCAGGCTCCACACCTAATAATATCCCACTTGGAGATCGATTATATAAACTCCATCATTGCTTCACTTTTTGGACAATGACTCCACTTATACTTGGTATCTTATCATATTCACCATCATACTTGAATACCAATTGAAACTTAGCAGAATCTCAGTTTCTCCCTAGTTACAACATTTGTTAACATATCTACAAGATGCTGACTAGTGTGTATCTTTTCCAACTTCAATTGTCCATCTTCTAACACTGACTGTATGAAATGGTACTTGAGCTATATATGTTTAGTATTGGAATGAAATTTTGAGCTATTTGTGAGATGAATGGAACTCTGGTTGTGACTGTATAACCTGCTCGTCCCTTGCTTCTTTCCCAACTCATCCATAAACCTTTGTAAACAAATAATTTCTTTACTAGCCTCGGTAGCAACAAAATACTTTTCTTCTGTTGTTGAAACTGCAACAATGCTTTGAAATTTTGAAACCCAACTAACAGTTGTTCCACCTATACTAAACACATACCATGTGGTTCTCCTCTTGTTATCTTTATCACCTACCATATTTGCATCAACATATCCCTTATAGAACAATGTTTGAACCTTCAAAACATAATGCTTGATTTTTGGTACCTCTCAAATATATGAGAAATCACTTCACTACCATCCAATGCTCTTTTCCTGGATTGTTCGTATGGCTTCTTACAAGTCCCACTGCATGTGAAATATTAGGCCTTAGCAGATCATTGCATACATTAATCTTCCAACTTCTGATGCATATGGAACTTTACACATATAATCCATCTCTTCCCGGGTCTTCGAACACATCTCCTTACTTAGTTTTAAATGTCTAGCCAAAGGTGTACTAATTGGTTTTTTGTTTTGTAGATTAAATATTTCCAATGCCTTTTATATGTACTCACTTTGAGACAATGTTAATTTGTGATTTTTCCTATCTCTAGTTATTCCCATACCAATGTTTTGTTTTTCAGCACCCAAATCCTTCATTGCAAATGAATTTTCCTTTGAGCACACTTATTTCTTGCATGTTAGACAATGCAACAAGCATGTCATATACATACAATAGAAATATAATATAGCTGCCATAATTTTCCCTTTTAAGACAAGCACAATGGTCAGAGTGACATATAGTATAACCTTGTTCAAACATAAACCTGTCAAATTTTATATACCATTGCCATGGAGCTTATTTGAATCCATACAAGCTCTTCTTCAATTTGCACACTAATTTCTCTTTCCCTTTTACCTCATACCATTGTGGTTGTTGCATATATATTTATTCCTCCAAATCCCTATGGAGAATGGTTGTCTTTGCATCTAAATGATCAAGATGAAAATATTCTATTGCCACTAGACTTAAAATAGTTCTGATTGAATTCATTTTAACAAAAGGAGAAAAAAATTCATCATAGTCTGCACCTTTCTTTTTTGCAAACCCCTTCACCCCAATTCTATCCTTATACCTTCGTTTTCCTCCATCTTCTTCCTTAAACCTATAAACCCATTTATTTTGCAATTTTATTTTACCTGCAAACAACTTAACTTAGTCCCAAGTTTGGTTATGCATCAATGATTCCATCTCTTCTTCCATGGCTTGCTACCACTTCTTCCTAGATTCTACCTACATTGCTTCTTCATATCTTTTTGGTTCACTAGAATCAGTCAAGAATACATAATATAATGAAGGAGAGTATCGTTCAGGGGGTCTACTTATCTTTGTAGATCTTCTAACACCAATTTCAGGTGTTTGAGGTGCATGTTGCTATTGTGGTTGTTGTTGTTGTAGCTGTTGATCATTATGATTTTTAGGCACCTTTACTTTTTCTATAATCTCATCAAGCATTGCGTATTCTTTGTTTTCATTTTCAAGTTTCGTTCACTACATCTGATTCTTATACAAGGCCCTTTCATTGAATATGACATAATTTCTCCTAATGATTTTGTGATTTTCGTAGTCATGTAAGTGATAACCAAAATCATCAACACCATATCCAATAAAGGTACAATTCTTTGATTTTTCATCAAGTTTTGTTTTATTTTATTTATTAATTTTGACAAATGCTTCACAATTGAAATTATTTAAAAATGAGTAGTTTACCATTTTACTTATCCATGCCTCCTCAGGAATACCACCATCCAAGGAACTTGAAGGCCCTTTGTGATCAGAAACTAAATTAGGGGAAAATATTTGCTAAAACTTAAAAGTGCTCAGAATTATTCCAAACTAGAACGACCGAATAGGTCTCATCACCAGGAATCCGTCACACTTCGTTTCATCAAAAACCGACTTCATATGTGAAAGTTAGAGATTGTTGTCCGCTTGACCAAGCATGCAAATTTTCAAAAAAAAAAGTCAAACAGGGTCAAAATTTGGTCAAAATGGCCTTTTCTCTAGCCCAATGGGAAGCTAACATGTGTTGAGTTGTGGTTTTTCGAATCTCCAGGCTCATTGGCAATTTTTGATTGGTTTTATATATGAACCAATGATGTTGACACATGGCTAGCCTGAAGGCTGCCATGTGCCCCTCCCAAAGGCCAAATTTTTTTGGTTATGGTATGGTTAAATATCATTTTTATATGTATGTGGAAAAATTTATAGTGAAAGGGTGAAGGTCGGGGTCGACCCCGCGACCTCCCCCACACAAACCACATTGCTTACCATTACACTGTGCCTCAAGTCTTAATAAGTATGGGGCACAGATTGTATTTGGGTTTAACAAAGGTGTATAGTGGAGGTAAGCGGGGCCAGCTCCAATGCACATTCCATATAACCATACAATGCAACCATGACAGTGGCCAAAATTTAATGTGCGGAGATTAACGCTTAACGCATATTTAAATGCGCATAACCATGTTTAATTACACACTAATCCATTTGTTAAAATGGATTATGTTAAAACGCACTTAGCGCATTAAACTTGTGTTAATTTCACTTAACCACTAATAAATTCATCCTTTAATTGTGGATTATTTTGGCAGAGTCTATCAATTTTGGCGGGAACTCCAGAATTAGTGGAGTTAACTGGAGTTTCTCCAGATTTGGAGGAGTTTTTCTAGGAGAAATTGAAGAAGCCATAACTTTGGCGTTTTTCAACCAAATTAGGCTCAGAAAGAGTCAATCCTAGATTATTTGGATGCTTTGAGCATGATGGTGCAGGTTGCAAAGTCTGAAGATCACTTCTGTAAGTGATTTTTCTACTTTTAAGATTAAAGAAGCGAAGGGCCACCAAGAAATGAGGCCATGTCTAGATCACCTGAAGACCATTTGCAAAGCTTGAAGAGTGTATTTTGAGGTTTTTGGGTCTTGTGAATCCGATGGAGTAGGTTGCAAAGCCATTGGATCAATGTAGTTGCATGTAATAATAGAATTTACCATTAATCCAAAGAGGGCCTAGCCATTGAAGCGGGTCCATGGAGATGTAGCCCAAAAGGGGTGAACTCCATTATCGACTATTGTGTAATGTGTTTTTTGTGTGTTATTTCTCTGCAATTTACTTATTGTACATGTTTTTTTAATAGCTAATTTAATTAATTGATTTCTCATAAAAGGCACTTAAACTTGATACATAGACCCTCACATAACTGGCTAATTTGAGATGATCCTAAACACATTTATTTAATACTGATGAGGGAACTATCACAGCAAAACTAGTTTGCCCATATTCAGATCAAGTTGGTATCAGAGCACAGTTTAGCTCATTTTTTTCAAGGTTAGATAGAAAATTAGCTATTGGTTTTGTATTTGTGCAAGGAGAATTTAACTATGTGCAAGTTTATGTGTGTGAAGAGAAGGTCAAGATTGAGGACTTAGCTCTCAAATCACATCAAAGATGATTTTTATGCATTAGAGGTGTGATGGCAGCGTCATCAAGCATGGTTTCTAATCCATCTTCCTTAGCAAGACTCTTTGATAAAGAGATGTTGCAGAAGCTCTACATCATGAGAGATATGGTGCAAGAGTTGGTTGAAGATAGGAAGGAGAACACTATACTTCAAGAGCGGTTGATTGCCATGAAGGAGGAGAAGCATGAGCTTCTTGAAAAGATGCATGAGATGGAGACTCAGCTCCATATTGAAAAGTAAACCTTATCCAAGTATGTGCATGAAAAAGAGGTATGCAATTCAAGTTTATCTTCTATTTCCTCTAAAAATGAATGTTTTGGTGCTTTTGAAAGACACACTAGAGGAATAGGGTCCAAATTATTGATGAAGATGAACTATGAAGGTAAAATATTGGGCAAATATGCACAAGGCATACTTGAGCCAATTGTTGTTGAGGAAAGGCCTAGGTATTTGCGTCTTGGTTATGGACAACATAATGGAGAATGCTCCAAAGCCAAGGAGGCACATGAAGGTTTTCCAAGAAGGACTTTCATTACATGTTCATTACCTCAAGCTTGTGAAGTTTGTGTTTATGAGGAATGAAAAAGTTTTATACCCACTTTGCAAGAAGATGCTCATAAGCATGCAACTATTAGAAATGGCAAGCAAGAGGATGTTGAAATATCTAAAACCATTGAAGCAATTGTTAGTATTTTGAAGAGAGCCACTACCTCATCAAATTCACCTCCTCACGAAGGCGAAAAAGGTGAGTGTGCAAGGTATAAATCTGCCTTTAATCAAGGTTCTTTTGATTATGATGAACATGGTAAATCTTCACATAAGATTTGGAGAAAATTTACATGTTCCTTTTGTGGTTTGAATAACCATACTGTTTCAAATGCTGGAAGAATTTTTCCATGCACAGGAAACTTTCTAAACAAAGGAGACAGAAAGCCAAAGGTCAAATGGAAAATGCAAACCATGTTGAAAAGAAGATGCAATTATTTTGCACTCATTGCCATAAGCATGGTCATAATTTAGACAAGTGTTGGACTTTGTATCCAACAATTCATCCACGAAATTTGAAGAAGGTGGAGAGAGATATTGAAAAGAATGGAAAAGAATGGAAAAGAGGATTCCATAACTGATGTGGGTCAAGATGATTCACATGATGAAGTGCAACTGAAAGAAGTTCCATTGAAATGGTTTGGAAATATATGGTTAGATTTCTTAACCAATTAAGGCCTTGCATTTATTTTGATGATTGATTCAAATCTTGCCTTATTGATGCATTTCTTTGTCAATTTAATGCATTTATTTTCCCTTTAAAGTATGTTTCATGTTGCATGAAGCAAGATTTTGGAAAAGTGGAGTATTTTGACTCACTTAGATGCATCAAATGTGGTCTTTAATTACTTGTACATACCAATGGGATTCTGTACTTGTGATTGCACTTCTGAGAGAGTTGAGAATTATATACATGCATGACATTTTGTGTGTGTGAACAGTGGAATTTTTTATAGTTTCATTGTGCTTGAACATGCATGAGTGATTGACTTGTGTCGGTTGATTGCTTTGTTTATCATGTATGTTTGTCAACTTGAGAGTGATGATCATTTTCACATGCATGAGTGTTGACTTGTGTTGGTCGATTGTGTGTTACATGCATGTCATAATCAACTTGGAAGAGTTGATTTTGTCTCCATAAGATGAAAGGGAGATGTTGACAAATTGGTTCATGAGATGTGAAATTCTTGTTGTTTATGCAAATAATCGTCAAGTTGTTGTACATGCTTTTCTTTGACTTGAGAGTCAGTTGCTTGAAGAGAAATTTTTTTTCTACTTGTGTTTGGACAATGGTTTTGCACATCAAGATGTAAGAATGCATGGTGATTTTCACAGGATTTGAAATTTTTTGCTTTGAAGGAGCAAAAATAAGAGGTCCTCAAGTTGTGTTTCTTGCATGATGTGTTTCAAAGTTAATGGTTTTTCTTGTGACAAGATGTCTCGGGATTTTGGAAGGTCCACTCTTGAGCGAGAGACTCGTGATTAGGCTTCATTATCAAATCATTGCATGAGTAGCATGTCAATACCGGAAGATGATGGAATCAAAAAGCGAAATGTGGACAAAATGCCAAAAGTTTGCAGCCAAAACAGCAGCCATTTTATACCATTTGATGTGTTGATGCCAAGAAGCGAAAGAGGTGGTGAATGTATTCTGCTAGATGTGGAATTTGGAATTGTGGAGGTAAAAGGAATGGTCATTTATTTTCTTGTTATTACTGATATTGGAACTCATTGTTTTAGTTCACTTAGAAGGGCTTAACTTGGAAAGTGGCTTCCAAGGAGAAGCTTGCATCGAATGCATGTTTTTGCAAAGGAGGAACATGATTCTCAGTGGGAAGGCTGTCAGTTATTTTTCCAAGCACAGAGGGATCGATTTGGTACAACAAGGTGTTTAATCAGTCAGTAAGCAGCAAACAAGTGTTAGATTGGGTCAGCAGCGAAAGGAGGACATTGGTTGAAGTGCCAAGCCATTTGCAAGGCAAGGCATGTCAATGAACCCAAGTGGTTGTCATGGATATTTCCAAGTAGAATCAAGTTGATAGAACTTGGGAAAGAGAGGAGTATTCAGCTCTCATTAAATAACCATATTTTGTGGGTCCAAAAGCCTGTAAGTGGAAAATAGTGATCGGAAACTGAATTGGGGGCAAAAATTTGATAAAAATTCAAAGTGCTTAGAATCATTCCAAACTAGAATGACCGGATAGGTCTCGTCTCCAGGAATCTAGCGCACTTCGTTTCATCGAAAATCGACTTCGTATGTGAAAGTTAGAGCTTGTTGTCCACTTGACCAAACAGGAAAATTTTCAAAAAAAAGTCAAATAGGGTCAAAATTTGGTCAAAATGGGCTTTTCTTCGGCCCAATGGGAAGTTGACATGTGTCGAGCTATTTTTGGTCAAAAATCCAGGCTCATTGGAAATTTGTGATTGGTTTTTTTAATGAACCAATGGGATGCTGACATGTGGCTAGCTCGGAGGCCTCCACATGCCCCTCCCAAAGGCCAAATTTTTTTGGTTATGGTATGGTCAAATATCATTTTTATATGTATGTGGAAAAATTTATAGTGGAAGGGAGGAGGTCGAGGTCGACCCCATGACCTCCCCCACATAAACCACATATCTTACCATTACACTGCGCCTTAAGTCTTAATAAGTATGGGGCACAGTTTGTATTTGAGTTTAACAAAGGTGTATAACAGTAAGCAGGGCCAGCCCCAACGCACAATTCATAGAACCATACAACGCGATCACGACGGAGGCTAGAGTTTAATGTGTGTAGATTAACACTTAACACATATTTAAATGTGCATAACCATGTTTAATTATGCACTAATCCATTTGTTAATATGGATTATGTTAAAATGTGCTTAGTGCATTAAACCTCCCTTAATTGTGCTTAACCACTAATAAATATGAACTTTAATTGTGGATTAGTTTGGCACAGTCTGCAATTTTGGTAGGAACTCCAGAATTAGTGGAGTTAACTGGAGTTTCTCCAGATTTGGAGGAGTTTTTCTAGGAGAAATTGAAGAAGCCATAACTTTGGCATTTTTTGACAAAATTAGGCTAAGAAAGAGTCAATCCTAGATTATTTGGATTCTCTGAGCATGATGGTGTAGGTTGCAGAGGCAAAGGAGCACTTATGTAAGTTATATTTCCACTTTTAAGATTAAAGAAGCCTAGGGACACTAGGAGAGGAGGCCATATCTAGATCACCTGAAGACCATTTGCAAATCTTGAAGAGTCTATTTTGAGGTTTTTGGGTATTTTGAATCCAATGGAGCAGGTTTCAAAGCCATTGTAGCATTGTAGGTGCATGTAATCAGACAATTTACCATTAATTCAAAGAGGGCCTAGCCATTGAAGTAGGTCCAAGGAGATGTAACTGAGGAGGGGTGAACTCCTTTATCAGCTATTGTGTAATGTGTTTGTTCTGTGTTATTTCTCTGCAATTTATTTGTTGCACATGTGTTTTTAACAACTAATTTACTTAATGAATTGATCATAAAAGACACTAAACCTTGACACGTAAACCCTCACATAACTGGCTAATTTGAGACAATCCTAAACACATTTATTTAATACTAATGAGGGAGATAACACAAAAAAACTAGTTTGCACATTTTCATATCACTTTGTTTATTAGATAAACATCATTATCTACAACATTTGCCCAAAATTGTAAGGGAAATATTGCATGAAATTGCATGCACCTTGCACGGTTTGTAATTTTCATGTTCATCTTTTTTGACACACCATTTTCCTGTGGTGTTCCTGGAATTGTCTTCTCTCTACAAATTCCATGCTATGAACAATATTTATCAAAATATTTGCTACATTATTCACCTCTCTTGTCTGATCTAAGACACTTCAACTTATTTCATGCCTTGTTCTCAACTAAAGCTTTCCATTTCTTGGAAGTGTCAAATACGTCATATTTATTATGAATACAATAAATCTAGGGTTTCCTAGTTGCATTATCAATAAAATTAACATAATAGATAGAGCCACTGAGAGATGATACTTGAGAAGGTCCCCATACATCTCTATGCACAAGCTTTAAATTTTTTCTCTCCTTTTCCTTCCCAACTTTGAGAAATATAACTCTCTTTTGTTTTCCGTAAACACAATTTTCACATAAATCCAAATCAACATACTTCAAACCTTGAAACAAATTTCTTGAGTGAAGAATTTTCATCCCTTTCTCACTCATGTTCTCGAACCTATGATGCCACAATTTCATATTTTCTCCTGTGGAGGTTAAATCATTTCTTAGGGTCTCGTGATTTGGCAGATTGGTAGACCAAATGACAGGGTAACATGAAACCAAGCTTTGGAGTCCTAGGACCTAGCCTTCCTGGACTTAGAGAGGGATCTCTCTATTGGGTACAAAGGATGTGTTATTTTTTCTCTAGGGTTTAGATTTTAGGCTAGTTGTTAAGTGTAGGGTTTCTTGATTGTTTTGGATGGGTAATATGGTCAAGTGTAATAGGAGGAGTGACAGTATGTCAAAGCCATTGGGCTATGGAGTCAAATGAAGGTCAAGGTGTCTAAATGATGAAATAGAGTGTGTTGCAGGGGCGATTTAGTAAGGTTAATGGATCCTTAAGGTGATGTATGAGGTGTAGTGAACATTAAGTTTGGGAAAGACTAAGAGGTCTTAAACATATATAGTTTAAAAGTTACAATTCATGAGGTAGGGAAAACAATTAAGCTCAATAAAAAATACTTTGAACTAATAGACATCCAAGAGAAACATTCCAGTGAAACATAGAAATCATAAGAGCTTCTAACTTTAGAAATTCACCTTCAGAGTTTGGGAAAACACATAAGATAAACAAATAACTCAATTTATGGAGAGGGAACTCCTAAAAAACATATATCAAGTTATTGGGAACTCTGAAACAAGTTTGTAAGCATAGAAAAAGGGCAAGATCGAGCGAGACCTCTTTGACTTAACCTAAAAATTAATCTTTCAGAGAAAGGTTTCAAGATAGGGTTTTGAAAACTTCAAATAAGCAGGGCATACCATGAATCATACTTGTAAGCTAGCATACTAACCATACATGAAACAAGAACAAGTTTTGGTGGACCTAAGGAGAATTCAAGAATTCCTTAAGATGGCCAAAAGAGAAAACATGAAAGATATAACAAACAGGAGGACTGAGGTGCCTCAAAGAACATGTCTCAACCTATACTTTTCTGTTTAATAGCAGCCAAGAAACATGAAACATAATGATAAAAAAGGAAGTAGTAGAAAAATTAGGAAAACATCACCATTCACCAAGCTATGGAATCCTGCAAACAAGCTTCTCCATCATCAAGGCAAACAAGCCATTCATCCACATCGCAAGACCAATTTCTTCTCCAAGCTCATGAAACCATGTATATTGCTCTTCAATCTCATCAAATGCCAACAAAGTACATAGGTGCCTCATGCTCTATTTATGGAGCAAATGAGGACTAAAACCCTAAATGTGGTAGGAAAATGTCAAATATAGTCATAAATATCATTTATGGCCAAGAGACCATGCAAGGCCCAAGGCACATAATATCCCAAGAAATAAATGCTAAAATAACTATTTGCACCTAATTCTAGCTTAGTTTGCCTCAAAAAACTCAAAAATATCTATTTGCAATAAATGAGTGTTTTTTGTTGACTTTTGGTCCAAAACACACTAGGCAACCTCTGTGTGCAACGCCACTTCAGCAGAGAATAGGGTCTCTTGCAGCTGAGTTTTGGACCCCTTCCCGACACCGGATTTGGCTCTGTGATGGCTCGTTGGAAAGCCTCATGAGTCTAAGTTCCATAAATTCTTACGTTGTGCTGAGTGGATGTCATTTACCTATCAAAAAATTATATCTCCCAACACTGCTTTGTGCACAGCGCCTGGTCTAAAAATGAGGCAAAAAGGTCAAAGTTTTGATGTTTTATTACCTTTTGAGGGGGTAAAAATGCTCCAAATGATCTAAAAATTGGTGCGTAGACTGCTGGTGATGTGATAAATCCAAAGATGAAAAATTTGAGAGTTTAGGATGCACCAATGTTGTGCATAGCGCCTAGGGTGCTGCGCAAAGATGGGTCAAAATTTGGAAAAAACAAAAAATTGTCAAATTTGCCTCAAAATTTGTGGAGAGGTCCCTCAAGAGGTCTTGGACACTTGTTGAGAAGCCTCAGCCAAAAATTCAAGGCTGTCATGAAGTTTTTCTCTTTTTAAGTCTTCTAGCTCCATGAGGGCCTTCTTCAGTTTGGCACAAGCAAGCATGTTTTTCCTTGCATAATGCTTGGTCATTTTCTTTTGTAGGGAAAGGCCTCTCTTTACCTCCTTGAAATGCTTATGCTCCTCTTTGTAATAGTATATGACATGTTGTGCCATCTCAAAGTCTCTTTCCCACTCCTAAAGCTGTGCATCTTTCTCCAAGAGAAGCAATCTAGTGTTCCTCTCCTTGTCCTCATTGTCATTGTCTAGATCAATGAATTGAGGCCCTTGAGAAGTCCTCTTGATCCTTTTGCTTCTCCTTACCTTTACCTGTTGCTCGCCTTTGTCCATATTTTCCTTGCCTTTGTCTTTGTGCTTGATAGATGGAGGAGAGATGGCCCCTTGCCTTTTTGAGGCAGCAAACACATCTCATTTGCCTCTGTGGTAGGTGCATGTGAGTGGAGTGATGAGGGTGCCTTGATCTTTGGTGAAGTCACAAGCCTTTTCATCTTTTCCATGGCTCTCATGAGTCACTTCATGCTCCATTGGGTCACTTATTTCTTGACCTTTAGCCTCATCATCATCCTTGTTTTCCTCACTGTTTTCTTCACTGTCATCTTGGCCTTCAAACTGATCACTACCCTCCTCACTTGCCTCATTTTGGCTCTGTCCTTCACTGAGGTCCTCTTCTCTGTTACTTCCAACATTGTCACTTTGATTTTCTTTGTCATTCAGAGGCTGATTTGTGTTATGACAGTCATGAAAGCTGTCATGATTATCATGACTATTCCCTTTCTCATCACTGACTGTTTCATTTGTGCCACTTCCTTGGTCACTGTCTGCCCCTTCAAAATTTGTTTCAACCTCATCAGTTGTCTATTCTTGGTCTTCAATTTCTTCATCCTCTCCCTCTATCTCTTCATCTTCATTGCCTTCATTCATTTCAGCACTTTTTTCATTTTCATTGGGCTCACTGTCATGCTAAAACCCATTTTCCTCTTGGCTGTCTTGTGCACTCTCTTGCTGACTGTCCTCTTCACTGTTTTCTTCATAATCTCCTTGGTATTCATATTGTTCATCATCAACACTCTTTTCTTCATTTGAGATTGTTTTATGGGTGTCATCACTATCACTGTTTTTCTCAAATTCATCACTGTCTTTCCCTTCATGGCTGCCAGGTACATCCGCCTCCTCCATGTCATCATCATATTCTTCATTAACCCCTGTACTTGGTTCACTGTTTTCTTCACTTTCCTCATCATCTTCTTTCTCTTCATTTATGGTGTCATCATCTGTTTCTTCAGCACCACTGTCCTCTTCCTTTTCCTCATTAAACTCTGTTTCTACATCACTGTCCTTTTCCTCTCCGTTTTCATCTATTTTCTACTCATTAGAGCTACTGCCCCCATCTTCATTTGATGCATTAGGTGAAGCGATAGGAGGTGAATTTCCTTGTGGATAAGGCATATGTGGAGATGATGAAGGAGTGGAGATAGGTGGATGTGAAGTGGAAGGCAAATTTTGCTGTATGAAGGCTTGGGGATTTGCAAATATATGATGTGAGATAAAAACCTCCCAAGGGATTCCTTGCTACTCCAACTGGTTCAAGATAATAATATTGATCAAGGAGTGGTGAAAAAGGCTCTAGTATGGCCATTATGTTAAAATCTATGGCCTCAGCCTCTTCGTTTGTATCTCTATTTTTGAGCTTTGACCCCTCCAAGGATTCATCATTGCAAAGGATGAAGGAGTCAAGGTCTGTATGAACAGAGTATAAAGGTGAATTTTTAGGCTTTTTGGGGCTACTGACCAGGAATTTCATTTGTGCCTCTCTATACAGTATTTTAAGTTGGCTAAAGACTGGGATTGTGGCATAGGCTCCATCCATCTGCATTGTACCTTGCAGCTTGGCTCCCCATGATCTCGATAATAACATGCCATACTTAGGTGGCACATCTGCCACCACAACATCCATGACCATACATTTAGCTGGAATCTGGGTTAGGCTTACACATAGGTCTTTGATGAGGCCCAGACATTTTACGCTGCTAGAGTCGAATGAATATAAATCTTTATAGGGGCAGGTTATCTCTAGGCCTAGCTTTTCCATAACCACCTTAGGCATTAAGTTGTGAGATGCTCCAGAGTCATGCATTGCATTGTGCAAGATTTTATCATGGACATTGAGACTGACATAGAAAGGGGGCACTACCCCTTCTTGAAATTTCCCTTCTATCTTTGGACCAAAAAGAAGGGATGGTTGGTCATCACTCAGGTTGACAATGTCACTATTTTCCCCTAGATTCAATGGTTTCAAAATCTGGCCTTTATATACATCCTGAGTGGCCAACTCAGAGAGTGGTACAGAGATTTTAATTTTTGCAATCTCACTTTCCAGATTGAAAGTGGACTAACTCTTTGGAATGCTTGACTCTGTTTTGTTAGCCACTACCTTGGTGGCTGAATCAGTGTGCTGATTCTCATTATGTACAGTGTCAGAAACTGTTTTATCAGGAGCACTAACTGCAGTGCTAGTGCTGCTAGATGGTTGGTTTGGTTTATCGGTGTTTTGGTTGTCCTTTCCTTTGTTCTTCCCAGAACTCTCAACTGCTGATTTGTTACTTTCAGCAGTCACTTTAGAAGTTTTCTCAGGCCTCTTCTTGATGGTAACCTCATAAGCCTTTGGTTTGGCAGTGTCTAGGCTCTTTTTGCTTCTAAGTTCGTATTGTTCTCCGACCTGCATCATGGCATTTTCAAATCCTAACATGTAATCCTCAGATTCAAACAATTCTTCATCCCAACATGAGGGTGGAGGCTGATCTTCTTCTGTGGAACAATTGTGGATTGAGTTTTCCACTTCAAACATGTTTATTGTATTCCCTTCAGACTCTTCTATGATTCCTTCATCTTCATCAAGAAAGTTCTCTTGAAAGGGGGGAATAACTTGCTGATCTGACTCTCTTTTCCTGTTGGGAGTGGTATTGTTCCTCCTAAAGTTTTGGTTCTGGTTTTGATTTTTGTTCTGATTGCTAACTGTGACAACCATTTTTTCCATCATTTGTTGCAGCTTTTCCACATTTTTGGATAATCTGTCATAATTGGGATCGGATGTGGAAGCTACAGTGTCATATCTATATGTTACCTCTTCTCAGATCTCAATCTTGCTTTCTTCTCTATCAGATTTGCCTCTACACTCACCACTCCTTTTTGCATGTCTTCCAATGTGTTGTAATCCCTCTCCCTAAGCTGGTAGGCCAAATCAACATCCAGGCCTTCAAGGTATTTCACTAGAACCATACCTAGGGGAAGTTTCATGTGTGGTGGAAGAGCATTATAAATGCTGTTAAACCTTGTAGAGTAGTCTTGGATACTCTCTCCTACATTTCTTTTCAGGTTCTTGTATTCTGCTAGGATTTGGAGAGGGTTGGTCTTCACTTCCCATTTGTTTATGAAGGTCTGATATAAATCAGGAAGGTCCTAGATACTATTAGGAGGTAGGATTTTGAACCATTTCTTTACATCACCTCCTAAACTCTGGGCAAAGATTCTCATTTTGACTATATCATCATCTATCCCCATGTAGTCAAAAGAATCTTCCATCTTATCTACATGTTGCTGAGCTGTGATGGACTCTTTGGCAGTGAAATGTGGGATCTTTGATTGATAATCATTTGGTAGGGGCACTAGAGGCTGGGGTAGAACCAGAGGGGCATACCAGCCTACCATGATGGTGTTTTGATGAGGTAAAGGGTTAACTTGAGCAGCTGGTATATGGATGATAGGGATACTAGGACCAGTAGAGGTTTGTTGAGCTGATTTAGGGTGAGAGAGGCCTAAGTTTTGAATGAAGTGAATATCTAGAGGTGTATATGGAGGGGTTCCTATGTCCCTAATGTGTTGACCACTATGAGATGGTGAACCGGGGAGCTCAAGGCCTGGCTGATCAAGATCACTGCATGACCTAGTTCTTGGTAATTTATTAGGTAGGTTTAGGTCAAGATGAAAGTGTGATAGAGCTGTAAGGTCTTTTGGTGTAGAGTTAGCTCTATGGATATGTCAGGAAATAGTTGGTCTTTTGAGAGTAGGAGATTTCTGGAGGATGCTCTCAGGGTTATCAACTATTTCAGGTGGGTTTGGATTGGGATAAGCTCTTGTATAAATTTTCCTTGAAGCCATAATGCTGTTTTCCAACAAAGGAGCTTAACCCTACTGGTTACTTCTATTGTGGTTGATGTTGTAATGGAGGCTGGTCTCCCAGTGGCGTCTCATGTGAAACCAAGATAACCAGCAGGCCTACTGATCACCAGTGGAGTCTTTGATCTTTAAGGAGCTATGGAGTCGCCAGGTGGAAGGTTTAGGGTGTTCCGGGGGGTGCACTATCCACCACAGTGCCTATGAGATGTCCCTTTTCAAGGATATCTTCAAAACACAGAAAACTCTAACCAGAGATTGACTGGGAGGGCATTTACCAGATAAGTCACCTCTATGGAGTGTGAGATCTGGAGGCTACCTGGCCCTTTCCAGACTCTGTCTAAGAGTGTAGGAGAACACAACAAATGGTGTAGAAAGTGAAGCGCAAATGAAAGTGTTTCACTACCAACCTAACCAGAGTCTCTAGGTGTTTCTGAAGCTTTGTGATGTAGTAGGATGGAAAGTATTTTAAAAATTCCCCAACGGAGTCACCATTATGTTGGGGTTCCCATGTTTTGGCCAGGTTGGCAAGACCAAAAGATGAGACAACATCAAAACCACTTTCTTACCTTAGGATCTAGCCCTCCTAGGTCTTGAGAGGGATCCCTCTATGATTATCAAAGGTATATGTCTTTGAAGCTCAAATCTTAAGATATTAGGCTAGTTATAGGCACAAGGTTTGTTTGTTTGATTTTGAGTTTGGTTGTTGGGAATCAGGAAGGAAGGGTTCAATACAAAACAAGGATGAAAAAAGAGGATTTTAGGCAAAGGAGAGGCAAATCAGAGAACATCAAGACCATTGGGCAATGGAGTCAGGAAAGGGATTTCTTGCTGCTCAACATGCAAGCTTTCAGTTTGGCTAGTCATCTAAAGCATTGGATCCTAAAATGATTGGTGGAATGGAACAGTAAGGAAGGAAGGTGAAAGAAGGAGATAAAACCAATTTTCTGTCTATAGATCAGGTCAGAGGTCATTTAACTCCAGACCCGCTTGGACATATTCATAGGCAACTCTCTATGGAGGGAAAAGGAACAACTTGAGTGAACTTAGAAAGGTTTAATTGACTGAAAAGGATCCTAGTGAGACAGAGACTGAGTTCTAAACTCCCAGTGTTCCCAATTCATTCAATTAAATTCTAACAAGAACATCTAAGAAGCAGATTCATCAATTCATACATCAGCTAGCAGGCAATAACATCCAATACGCTGGTTAAATTAACTGAAACTAATTCTTAGATAACACATTTAGTAGAAAACATTAAGGAAAGGAGAGCAGAAACATAGGGTGCCTAACAAGGGAAAATCCTATGCTATATTTCTGATGCAAGCCAGAAGAATTGAAATGAAATGAAATAAAACACAAAGACAGAAAAACATCACCACTGCTTTAGATCAGGATCCAAAGAAATGTGCTTGTCATATTAAGAGCAACACCAGTCAAGTACAACACAACTTATAGCTTAATGTCGAGCCTGATGAACCTTCCTTAGCCTATCTTACAATCTTACACAGAAAACTTGTCTTAAGAGAAAAAGCATGCATTCCATTGATATCCAATCAACAACCTTACAATGAATTTCTTCATGAGTTTTATAGAAGAAATATGAGCTGAGGAGGTAGGTGGGAACTAAATACAGCATTAACACTCAGAAGAGGAAGAGGGCCGAAGCCCATTCTGTTTTAAACTCAAAGCATTTATCTCTGGTACCCTCTGGAGGAAAGAATGGTCTTCGTCAGGCTTCCATTTACTCCAGGTATGTCTCTGATGTACTTTAGCTGCAGAACTCTGTAGTACCTTTGGTGAATAAGAAAAAAGATCAATAAATGACTGAGTAGTCCGCCATACTTGTGAAATAAATGCTCTGGTAGCATCAGGACTATTTTCAGGGGAGAAAATCTCTCTGGAACACAGCATGGAATGAAAACTACATGGGCACTTCGTCCTTTCACAGGAGGAAAACATTCTGCTGATGTGCAAACCCCGAGGATATGGTTTTTCGTGCATTGGGCTTTCTGTGTGATCCCGGGGTCTTTAATCTGGTGCTTTGCCTTCTAAATCATTGAAATAAGGCTCAAATTCTTCAATTGCGTGCCTTACACTCTCTGCTGCTCCTTTCTATCTCTGTCGGTGAAAAATAGCCGCTGTATTAAAACTGTGTAAGCATGGCGGCGTTTCATCGCCAGTACCCTGCGAAAAACTCACAACTGCGTTAAGAAATCCAAAGCATGGGAGGGTGGATGAATATGGAGGGCAGAGGGAATGATAGTGCGGCGATGGCAAGAACAATAGTCTTAAATGAAACAATGGTGAAAATGCATTGATATGGTGTTACCAGCGAACAATAGGGTTTGATGGAAAAATGCTTGAGTACCGTTCGATCATGATCTGGAGGCGTAGATCGACGGCGGAGATCAATCCGTGGAATGGCGTATGAAGTTGGGTGGAACGAATGTGAACCATTAGATTTTAATGTAAAATATGAAACTTTGGATATAAGCGGAAATACAAAGAAACACGATGAAATGCAATGAAAGCGATCTTATGTGGTGGGACCTAGTCGTGGGTGGAGGGCGATTCTTTTAGGACCGTCGGATCTCAGGAGGAGATCGACGGCCACGGATGTGTCGGGAGATCGCAATCGGGGAGGCTGATGGAGACACACTTTAGAATTTGCGATTGCGATTGGAGTTTGCGATGCGATTGGAACAGGGAAGCGATAGCCGTTGGATTGACGGGGGAATCAAAAGGTGGATATGTAATCAAGGCATCGCGATTGCAATAGGCGGGAAGTGGCACCAAACAGAAAATGCGATTGCGATTAGAGCGGGAGCGCGATTGAGTGCTGGCCGTTGGATCTTGGAGTAGATTAATGACCCACGTTCAATCGGAGGGGAATGGAGAGGGCCGACGAGTGAAGATGCGATCAGCGCTGAGCCATTGGATTTGGCGAAGGGATGGACGACCCAGATTTGGTTGGGAGGTCGCAATCGGGGGACACAAGGGGTGGCACCACTGGAAGTTCCGATTGCGACTAGGCGGGGAGTGCGATTAGTGCCCGACCGTCCGATTGGGATAGCGAATCGATGGCGGAGATCAAATCGCGGGCCTTATAGAACAACACCAATCGCATCGGACTTTTTTCGATGTTACAAAGGAATGCGCTTGCCTGACACTCCGATTGCGATTGGTTCCCAAGGCACTAAGCGCTTGGTCTTAGCGCTAAGGGTATATGGGGAAATGGTTGAAGGGGGCTGGCGGGAAAGGGGCTAAGCCCTATTATAAAGTTGAAAAGTGGGTTTTTAGCCCATTTTAATGCATTTTAAGGGTTAGGAAGGGGAACGATAGAGGGAAACAGTGGGAATTTGGCCAAACAAAGGGCAGATATGGGATTTTTAAAGGGGATTTTGGGATAGTTAGGAGGGCTAAGGGAGGAATTTTGGGGTGTAAAGGGGACTTTGGAAAAGAGGGAAAAAGGGTGAAATGGAGCATTCTGCAGAGGTACAAGGGGCAGATAATGGCCTTTTGGAGCACATTTTTTTATCATTAGTGAGGCTATTGACTCAAGAACAACAGAGGGAAACAATATAAGATAGGGAACATAAAAGGCTTCAAGGATGATGTGTTTTTCAAGGGAAATTCATTCCTTGAAGGCTCATAGAACAAATTAGCCCCTTGCTTGCTTGTCAAGGAATTCATAGGGGGCTAACAGTGGCTCCACATGGGGATGGCTTCTTCTTGAAGGAGTCAAGGATTTAGAAAATGATATTTGGTGTAGTCCAGATGCTTGCTGCTTGAGCCACCTTTCTTCTTTGATTTTCAGCTGCCACAAATATGATAGATTAGCAGAAACATTCCTAAACAATCTACCTACCCATCCTACAATCCTAGCATTTTTTCTTCTGGGGTGCATTTGAACTAGAAGACCCTTTACATCATTTATTTTTATAACAGAAAATAAACCTATTCTAAATATACCCTTATTACTCCATGAGACCAGATTAGATTTTTGGTCTCATATGTTTCTCTACCTTATCTAATACCTGCTGGGATTAAACTGTCCAACAGATTTCTTCTCTACATTCTACAACAAAAATTTAAAAACAGTCAAACTAGGATTAGACAGTCTAGTTTGCTGTAGATCCAAGGCATAAAGACAGTTGCACATGGACAGAAATTTGCAAAAAACTGAAAACAAAACTGTGAAGGCTTTGAAATTTGAAGCTTGAAGTATCCTTCTTTCTTTTTGTGACTCAAGTTTTGAGCTTGTTAGAGTCACTTTCTTTTCTTCATTTCAGCTCTGGTTTTGGGCATGTTAGAGCTGATTCTTCTTTCTTCTTTGCTGGTCCAGATTTTGAGCATGTTAGGACCAGCTACTTTGCTTCCTTTGGCTTATGTTTTGATCATATTAGAGCCAATCTTTTGCACTTCAGAGGTTCATGTTTTGAGCATGTCTGAACCTCTCTTTTCTCTCTGTTTTTTGGAACATTTTCTCTTTTCTTTTGAAATCAAAAACTGCCATGGTATGTACAATGGAAATGGAAACTGTAAATCAGAAATTAGCAGAAGTAGTGTTTGAGCATCCTGCCATTGACAGGACCCCCAAACAGCTCTGTACCATCTAATTCTTGTATAAAAAAGGCATTTGGACCCACAGTGGCCTGGATGATGTATGGACCTTGCCACAAGCTATCAAACTTGCCGTGCTTTCCTTTGTCCTCTCTTCTTGAGTCCCACTTCAGAACTTTATCCCCAATTTTGAAATCAACAGCTTTGGTTCTCTTGTCAAACAACTTCTTTATGTTTTCCTAAAATTTGATAGCTCTGTTATAGATCTCTTACCTTGTTTGCTGGAGATGAATTGTTTGGTTTATCCTTCTCACCATACTGTCTTCTTCTGTATGAATCTCTTGGACAAGTTTGATCACTGGTACTCCAAGGCTAGTGGGAAAAACTGCTTCTGTACCATAGACAAGCTGATATGGTGGCATGCCGATGGATTTATTTTTTGTAAGCCTGTCAGCCCACAAGGCATGCACTAACTTGTTATGCCATGACTTTTTGTTCTCTTCTAGCAGCTTTTTGATAATGGCCACTAGGCTCTTGTTTGATGATTCAGCTAAGCCATTACCTTGTGGGTAATAGGCAGTTGAATGACCAAGCACTATTTGATACCTGTGACAAAAATCAACCATTTTCTTGGATCCAAAAGCAACAGCATTATCGGTGATTATTTTCCTTGGGCAACCAAACTGAGAGAGGATATGACCTTCTAGGAACCTAATGATGACTGAATCTGTGGCATTCCTAGTAGGTATGGCCTCTATCCACTTAGTGAAGTAGTCTGTGGCTGTTAAGATTCATTTGTGTTGTGCAGAATGTTGAGAATGCAGCAAGATGATGGAGCTTAGTGAAATGAAGTCGCCTTCACTAAGTGGGCCCGCAGGCAAATTCTGGCGCAAAGTCTATTTTTAGACTATGTCTATTTTTAGACATACGGAGCATAATTTGGGAATTCTACTTGGAGATTCTTGGAGTATGCGACATGTCGGTAAAAATAGATGAGACCCTAATTTTTAGGACCCAGGCTATTTTTAGACCGATCTCCTAAAAATATGGAAGTCAAATATTATTTACCCTTAATAATATTTTGACTATAAACAGCAGTTTACTCTCTTGGCGCACTTCAGTTTGAGTCATGGAGGTGGCTCATGCAACCGACACAAGGAATCACGTGGTTCCTAGGGTTTGATGGCATCTTGCATGGTTGGCTTCAGTTAGACTTCAGTGGCAGAAGTTTTGGAGGAGTTAACAGGACAAGTAGTGGAGTTATGTTCTGTTTGTTTTAGTTGAACTAGTTGGGATTAGTTAAACTAACTAATCAATTAGATATGAGTGGAGTGAATTAAATATTATTTAATTCATTAAATATTAACTCATTAGTCAACTCAAGAACACTTCAGTTCACTACAGTGCATGATCAGTTCAGTGAAGACCAGTGAAAGAGATAGATGAAAGGGTACAGTTAGCTATCAGTTGTAACTATACTGTTGCTATTTGCAACACATAGATAGGTGGAGTAAGCTATGAGTATTGCAAAGTTTAGGCTGGTGGTTTATCTATATAAGGAGGCCATCACCTAGCATTAAAATACGCAATCAAGGTTGGCTATCAAGTGGCTAAGGATTGGAGCAAGTGATTTGCTAGTTCTAGCTTGATAGTGTGTAGCATGGGAGGTAGTGCATGAGAGCTTGTGAAGAGTTTTTGTACTATGATTGTTACATGATTTCTCCATTATAATATACACAATAGCTGAGGGGTTTTCAGCTATAGGCTTTCCCCATACATACTGAGTTAATGTGTGATTGATTTGATGTGAGATTGCTTCTGTTATTTCCGCATGTGACAATTAATTGTAGAAGAAGGTTATGTGTTATGTATGCAATTCGAAATTGATATATGACCAGGTTAATCTTCAGTGAATAAGTGATTTATTCATCTAATTTCTACATGGTATCGGAGCGAGATTAATTGTCGAAGTCTATTACGGTGATTGCAAACTTATTTCCTCGGACAGAGTCTGCATGCGGGCCAGGTAGCCTCCGGAATATTCATCCTTCTTTGTAAGGTGAAAGATCCGGTGAATGCCCTTGCAGTCAATCTCTGATTTGGAAATAATTTGTTTTCAAGTATAGATCGGAAGCGATAGAGCTTGGAGTTTGGAATTCGAATTTTGCATAAGGTTGTTCTTCTTGGTGCCGGTGTTGAAAGATGTCTTCTTTCAATGGTTTGCGACTCGAATATGCTCTTGAAGGCAGTTCGAACTATGTTGCATGGAAAGATCGAATGGAAGCAGTGTTAGAAGATAATGGTCTGAAGGAGTTCGTGGATGCGGATGTCCCAAAGCCCACTGATGCAGCTCTGGTCGATGCATGGCAAAAGAAGATCGCGAAATGTCGAAGGATCCTGTTGGAGGGCGTCAAGGATCATATTGTATCCAGCCTTCATGGTAAGGCTACTCCATATTTAATGTGGAAAGCTTTGACGGATCTATTCCAGAAGAAGAGCAACCAAAGGAAGTTGGTGCTCAAAGATAAGCTCAGGAACATCAAGATGGAGAAGGGCGACAACATCGCCGAATACCTCACGAAGTTCACTCAGTGCAGAGATGAGCTGGGAAGTGTGGGGGTGGCTGTCAAAGTTTCACTGATTGCATGCTTAGTTTCAAGTATGTTGGGATCGGTGTGGTTCTTGGACAGCGGTGCGTCATTTCATATGACGGGAGATCGGGAGTTGTTCTCAGATCTGGAGGACAAGGATTTGGGTATGCACATCGAGATGGGCGATGACTGTAGATACAGTGCGACTGGTATCGGTACCGTATCCTTTCAGAGGGAGTCTGGTAAACCCTTTGTCTTAAAGGATGTCATGCATGTACCTGGATTGAAGAAGAACCTGATTTCAGTAGCGATGTTGGAGGATAAGGGGTATGATGTGGTCTTCAGCGAAGGAAAAGCCTTCCCGCGCAGTAAGACTACTGGAGAGACCCGGAAGATAGGGGTTCGAACTCAGAACCTTTATCAGTTGCAGGTAGATGACTGCGCAGCTATGGCATGCAAGGCGGGAGAAGTGGTGAGCCGGGATGATGAGGGCGAACTATGGCACAGAAGATTGGGCCATCTTCACCATGGAGCTTTGAAGATTCTGCAGCAGATTTCTACTGGACTTCCTAAAGGCACTCTTGCGCAGTCAGATCAATGCAAGGGGTGTACTTTAGGGAAGTATGTGAAAGCCACCTTTCACGAGAAGGATAGTCGCGCCACGACGATCCTTGAGAGAGTTCACACAGACGTGTGTGGTCCTTTCTCAGTTGCTTCGACAGCAAGGCACAAGTATTATGTGATCTTTGTTGATGATTTCTCTCGAAAGTGCTGGATCTTCTTCATGCAGAAGAAGAGCGATACATTCGCGAAGTTCCGTGAGTTTAAAGCACTGGTCGAGAAGGAGTCGGGGAAGAAGGTGATTGCTCTAAGGAGTGATAACGGTGGTGAATTCATCTCGGCTGAATTCAAGGAGTTCTGCAGCGCAGAAGGGATTCGGAGAGAGCTCATCGCACCCCATAACCCACAGCAGAACGGGGTGGCTGAGCGGAAGAACAGAACGATCGTGGGTGCTGCACGGCGATGTTGCATGATCAGGGCCTACCCCTTCACTTGTGGGCTGAGGCATGCAATACAGCAGTGTATGTGCAGAACCGTTGTCCTCACAAGGTTCTTGGCATGAGTACACCAGAGGAGGCTTATTCTCGCAAGAGGCCTGATATTTCCCATTTGCGGATTTTTGGTTCTCCTGTCTACATGCATGTGACGAAGGATGCGAGAAGGAAGCTGGATCCAACTGCCGAGGTTGGAATATTTGTGGGGTACACTGATACACCTCATAACTATCGGGTGTATGTGCCAGACAGTCGCAAGACTGTTGTGCGACGGGATATAAAATTTCAGGAGGAGAAAGCCATGCAGTGTTCGCTTGAGAGGGAGCTACACTTGCATGCAGATGAGGAGCCGTTAGTTCCTAAGGAGGAGCTTCCGGATGTGGATCAGCCACAAGAGGAGGTTCAGGAGGTGGAAGAAACCACCCAGGCAGCGCCAACCATCAGAGGGCGCATGCGCACTACAGAAGCTGAGCGACTGGCTTGGGATGCAGAGAAGGTTGTAGGACCACCTACAGCACAGCGCAGATAGAGACAGTCACCGGATCGGTACACTGGATACATGGCTCTTGTGAGTCAATGTGTTGTGACAGAGCCATCCTCTTTTGAGGAAGCTGTGGAGGAACCCGCATGGGTTGATGCCATGATCAAAGAATATGATTCGATCATCAGGAACAGTGCATGGGAGATTGTCCCAAGACCGGTTGGGAAATCAGTTGTAGGTTCGCGATGGATCTACAAGGTGAAGCAGGCGGCTGAGGGGAGTGTGGAGAAGTACAAGGCGAGATTTGTCGCCCGTGGCTTCTCACAGATCGAGGGGATTGACTATGAGGAGACTTTTGCACCTGTCGCAAGGTACTCTTCCATACGGACGATCCTTGCTCTCTCAGCGCAGATGGGGTGGCACATTCATCGGATGGATGTGAAGACTGCGTTCCTCAATGGAGTTATTGAGGAGGAGGTGTACATAGAGCAGCCTGAAGGTTTTGAGATCTTCAGCAGTGAGTCGCATGTGTGCCGACTCAAGAGAGCACTGTACGGGCTGAAGCAAGCACCTCGTGCTTGGTACACTCGGATAGACAGCTACTTCACCGGTCTTGGATTCTCCAAGAGTGAGGCGGATCCAAACCTGTACCAGATTGTGGTGGAGGGGAAGCTGTTGATCATCGTACTGTATGTAGATGATCTGATTTTGACTGGCGACGAGCAGTTGATACTTTCATGCAAGGATGATCTTGCACGAGAGTTTGAGATGAAGGACCTGGGCATCCTTCATTATTTCCCGGGATTGGAGATTTGGCAGTGCAGTGGAGGACTGTTTGTTTCTCAGGGCAAGTATGCCCGGGAGATTCTGGAGAGGTTCAAAATGCAAGGCTGCAAGCCTGTTGACACCCCTCTTCCTAGAGGTTGGAGGAAGGGAGATGCTACTTCGGAGGAGGTAGTGGATGCCACTGTCTATCGACAGTTGGTGGGGTCGTTGATGTATCTGGTCAATACTCGACCCGATATATGCTATGCAGCTAACCAGCTTTCGCAAGCTATGGTTAAGCCTACCAAGCTCTTTTGGAAGGCGGGCAAGCATGTATTGCGCTATATCAGAGGCACATCGGGATATGGTCTATGGTACATACAGGAGGATGGAGCGAAGCTTTCTGGCTTCACTGATGCAGATTGGGCAGGGAGTCCAACGGACCGGAAGAGCACTTCTGGAGGAGTTTTCAGCATTGGGTCGACAGCAGTTTCCTGGTACAGCAGGAAGCAGAGATCCGTGGCACTCAGCTCAGCAGAGGCCGAGTACATGGCAGCAAGCTTGGCTGCATGTGAGGTTATTTGGATGAGGAAGATCCTCGCAGGTTTGTTCAGGTTGCATTTGGAGCCTACAGTGATCTACTGTGATAACCAGAGCTGCATCAAGCTCTCGGCTAATCCAGTTTTCCATGATAGGTCCAAACATATCGACATCAGGTACCATCACATCAGAGATTGTGTTCAGCGGAGGATCATGATGCTTTCATATGTTCCCACGGAGGATCAGGATGCCGACATCCCGACGAAGGCGCTCACCAGGAGCAAGTTCGAATTCCACAGAGGCAGGATAGGGATTGCAGATAATCCATATCTTGCTGAGAGGGAGTGTTGAGAATGCAGCAAGATGATGGAGCTTAGTGAAATGAAGTCGCCTTCACTAAGTGGGCCCGCAGGCAAATTCCGGCGCAAAGTCTATTTTTAGACTATGTCTATTTTTAGACATACGGAGCATAATTTGGGAATTCTACTTGGAGATTCTTGATGGATGCGACATGTCGGTAAAAATAGATGAGACCCTATTTTTAGGACCCAGGCTATTTTTAGACTGATCTCCTAAAAATATGGAAGTCAAATATTATTTACCCTTAATAATATTTTGACTATAAACAGCAGTTTACTCTCTTGGCGCACTTCGGTTTGAGTCATGGAGGTGGCTCATGCAACTGACACAAGGAATCACGTGGTTCCTAGGGTTTGATGGCATCTTGCATGGTTGGCTTCAGTTAGACTTCAGTGGCAGAAGTTTTGGAGGAGTTAACGGGACAAGTAGTGGAGTTATGTTCTGTTTGTTTTAGTTGAACTAGTTGGGATTAGTTAAACTAACTAATGAATTAGATATGAGTGGAGTAAATTAAATAATATTTAATTTACTAAATATTAACTCATTAGTCAACTCAAGAACACTTCAGTTCACTACAGTGCATGATCAGTTCAGTGAAGACCAGTGAAAGAGATAGATGAAAGGGTAGAGTTAGCTATCATTTGTGACTATACTGTTGCTATTTGCAACACATAGATAGGTGGAGTAAGCTATGAGTATTGCAAAGTTTAGGCTGGTGGTTTATCTATATAAGGAGGCCATCACCTAGCATTAAAATACGCAATCAAGGTTGGCTATCAAGTGGCTAAGGATTGGAGCAAGTGACTTGCTAGATCTAGCTTGATAGTGTGTAGCATGGGAGGTAGTGCATGAGAGCTTGTGAAGAGTTTTTGTACTATGATTGTTACATGATTTCTCCATTATAATATACACAATAGCTGCGGGGTTTTCAGCTATAGGCTTTCCCATACATACTGAGTTAATGTGTGATTGATTTGATGTGCGATTGCTTCTATATATTATTTCCGCATGTGACAATTAATTGTGGAAGAAGGTTATGTGTTATGCATGCAATTCGAAATTGATGTATGATCGGGTTAATCTTCATTGAATAAGTGATTTATTCAGCTAATTTCTACACAGAAGAAGCAGGGTGAATTTCTCCAATGAAATCTAGGCCCCATTACATAAAAGGACCTTCAACAGTGATGGGTTGTAAAGGGAGGGGGAGGAGTTTTCTTTTACCTTCAAATATTTGGCATTTATGGCAAGTAGTTATCATCTTATGGACATCATTGAAGAGTGTGGGCCAATAATAGCTAGCTCTGAGTATCTTGTTGGCAGTGTATTTCCAGTTCAGGTGACCTCCACATTCTCCTGCATGGAATTCTTGTTTAATCCTTTCTACTTCAGACTTAGGCAAACATTTAAGTAATAGGCCATTTGGATTTTTCCAATATAAATTTTCATTCAGAATGCAATAGTTTCTGGCCTTTAGTTTTAGGAATCTGGCCTTGGTCTTTGATAGTTCATAAGGGGAATTGAGGTGTGTAAGCACATACAGAATGTCAGAATACCAAGGAGAGCTCTGAAACTTCTCCTCAACAGTGGGATCAGGCAATCCCTACTACTCATCCAAGGCATCTACCATGTTAATGTCAAGGGCTTGCTGATTTGATTCAACCATTAATTTAGCTAAGCCATGACCTTTGATCAGTTTGGTGGGTTTTATCTCAAGGTCATATTCTAAGATCACAGCAATCCATTTGCCCCTTTTCCCATCTGGGTCTTGGGACATAATATCTTTGACTATTATGTTAGGCACATAAGTTATGGTGTGGGAATGCAATATGTACACCCTAAAGTATTTTAAGGCCTTGACTAAGGCGTAGGCCTGTTTTTCCATTATGTTGTATTTCAAGGGTGCATCCCTTAGTGCTTTGCTGAAAATGGCAATTGGTTGTTCCATTCCCTCTGGATTTTTTTGCAACAATACTCCAGCCACTGTATGCTCAGAGGCAAATGAAAATATCAAGAAATATTTTGAGAAATCAGGGCTAATCAGAACAGGAGCTTGGGTGAGTGCAAGTTTTACTGATTCAAAATATTGTTTAGCTCCAACAGTCCATTTAACTCCTACACCTTTCTTCAGCATGTTAGTCATATTCCTAAGGTGTTCAGCTAGGTTGGGAATAAACCTGCTAAGGAAGTTAATTTTCCCAATGAAGGACTGTAATTCTTTGATGTTTCTCGGGTGTGTGATTTTTAGTATTCCCTCAACTCTTTGTGGGTCTATCCTAATTCCATTTTTAGATATAATGTGGCCAATAATTTTTCCTTCTTGTAGCCCAAATACAGTCTTTTTAGGATTCAATGACAGACCAAACCTTCTGCATTTTTCAAACACCTTTCTCAGATGTTTTAGATGTTCTTCTTAAGTCTTGGAATAGACTGTTATGTCATCCAAGTAAATAAAAATGAAGCACCCTATCTCATCTGAAAAAGCTATGTCCATTGCTCTTTGGAAGGTTGCACCAGCGTTCATCAACCCAAAAGGCATTTTTACATACATAAAGGTGCCCCATGGAGTGGTAAAGGATGTCTTGAGTTGATCTTCTGGGAGTACTAGGACATGGTTGTAGCCTGAGAAACCATCTAGCTGGGAGATTCTCTTGGAGCCTAATACTTTCTAAAGAATGTGCTCCATTTTTGGCAAAGGGTAGTTGTCTTTGAGTGAGGCTCTATTAAGATTTCTGAAGTCAATACATAATCTAATCTCCCCTGTTTTCTTTCTCACAGCCACTAAATTCGAAACCCAATTAGAGAACCTTACGAGAACTATTATGCCTGCGTCATACATCTTTTTAATCTCTTTTTCCACTACAGGCAACTGTTTTGGGTTTATTCTGCGAAGTTTTTGCCTGAAGGGCTTCTGATTTTCCTTTAAAGGTATTTTGTGTTGTATGATGTTTGTGTCATAAGCCTTTAAGTCTTTGTAACTCCATGCAAACACGTCAATAAATTCTTTGAATAGGTCAATGTATTTCTTTTTCATCTCTGTGGGTAAGGACTTAGCCAATTTAATCATTTTGGGCTTGTCTTTTGTGCCTATATTGCATTCTTCAACGTCAGAGTCCGTGTGCTCTATGGTGGGATTTTTTGCTACATCATCTAAGTCAAAAAGGTCTTCTAATGGCGCCAGACCACGAGGTATGTTCTTATCTTTGGCCTGTAGCACCTCAACTTCTTCATTTTCTGCGTTTTCACAATGTCCGTTTGTATTTCCAATTTGTTCGTTCAAAGCCTTTATTTCTATGTTGCGGGGTGGTTCTTCCTCGTCTAAGGGTTCCTCACTTATTCAACTATCACTAGACATAGATTTTGAATCAGAAAACTCAAACTCATTTCTGCCCATCAAAAAATCTTCAATTTGTTTATCCCCCTCAAAAACCTGCCAATATTTTTCGTTATCTGGCACTGCAGGTATGAATTTGGTCTGTATAATGATTTGCTGGTCAGTTGGAGTCTTAGGGTATGAACTAGCTAGGCAAGCTAATCCATTTGCAATGACATTTTGACTCCTAGGAACAAACCCTAGTTCATATTCAACAAATGTTTTCAATATATCCACTGCATCGTTCCTATATGCTCTTAACCTACGGTGTTTGGTTGTGTAGTCACCGTTCACCTGTTTTATAACCAACTCAGAGTCTCCTCGCACGGCTATCCTACGGGCTCCTAATTTCTTCAACAGATTTAAGCCTAGGATCAGAGCCTCGTACTCTGCAATATTATTTGTACATTTGAAATGCAGGTTGCAGGCATGGCTCTCTGCGTAGTCACTCTCTGTGTTATGTAGCCACACCCTTGCCCCGACAGTTCTTCTTGTGCAAGACCCATTGAAACTCATCTCCCACAGGGGTTCATTCTCGGTTTTGTTATCATTTCTTTCCCTATGGCTGGGTTTTCCATTGTGTTTTGTTACAGAGTCTGCACCATGCCGTGGGCTGTTTAGTTATTTGTGAAATTTATGGGGTTCAAAGAGGTGGCTAGATAGCTGTTTACACTCTGTGTCTTGTCCATTCTGAGCCTGGTTTTCAATGTACTGTCTACATATTTCATCGTTGTTTTCTCCTTTGTTTTCATCTGAATCTAGTGTGGCCATTATGTTAAAATCTGTGGTCTCAGCCTCTTCGCTTGTATCTCTGGTTTTGAGCTTTTACCCCTCCAAGGATTCATCATTGCAAAGGATGAAGGAGTCAAGGTCTGTATGTAGAGAGTATAAAGGTGAATTTTCAGGCTTTTTGGGGCTATTGACCAGGAATTTCATTTTTGCCTCTCTATACAGTCTTTTAAGTTGGCTAAAGACTGGCATTGTGGCATAGGCTCCATCCATCTGCATTTTACCTTGCAGATTGGCTCCCCATGATCTCGATAATAACATGCCATACTTAGGTGGCACATATGCCACCACAACATCCATGACCATACATTTAGCTGGAATCTGGGTTAGGCTTACACACAGGTCTTTGATGAGGCCCAGACATTTTACTCTGCTAGAGTCGAATGAATATAAATCTTTATAGGGGAAGGTTATCTCTAGGCCTAGCTTTTCCATAACCACCTTAGGCATTAAGTTGTGAGATGCTCCAGAGTCATGCATTGCATTGTGCAGGATTTTATCATGGACATTGAGACTGACATAGAAAGGGGGCACTACCCCTTGTTGAAATTTCCCTTCTATCTTTGGACCAAAAAGAAGGGCTGGTTGGTCATCACTCAGGTTGACAGTGTCACTATTTTCCCCTAGATTCAATGGTTTCAAAATCTGGCCTTTATATACATCCTGAGTGGCCAACTCAGAGAGTTGTACAAAGATTTTAATTTTTGCAATCTCACTTTCCAGATTGAAAGTGGATTGACTCTTTGGAATGCTCGACTCTGTTTTGTTAGCCACTGCCTTGGTGGCTGAATCAGTGTGCTGATTCTCATTATGTACAGTGTCAGAAACTATTTGATCAGGAGCACTAACTGTAGTGCTAGTGCTGCTAGATGGTTGGTTTGGTTTATCGGTGTTTTGGCTGTCCTTTCCTTTGCTCTTCCCAGAACTCTCAGCTGCTGATTTGTTACTTTCAACAGTCACTTTAGAAGTTTTCTCAGGCCTCTTCTTGATGGTAACCTCAGAAGCCTTTGGTTTGGTAGTGTCTATGCTCTTTTTTCTTCTAAGTTCGTATTGTTCTCTGACCTGCATCATGGCATTTTCAAATCCTAACATGTAATCCTCAGATTCAAACCATTCTTCATCCCAACATGAGGGTGGAGGCTGATCTTCTTCTGTGGAACAGTTGTGGATTGAGTTTTCCACTTCAAACATGTTTATTGTATTCCCTTCAGACTCTTCTATGATTCCTTCATCTTCATCAAGAAAGTTCTCTTGAAAGGGGGGAATAACTTGATGATCTGACTCTCTTTGCCTGTTGGGAGTGGTATTGTTACTCCTAAAGTTCTAGTTCTGGTTTTGATTTTTGTTCTGATTGCTAACTGTGACAACCATTTTTTCCATCATTTGTTGCAGCTTTTCCACATTTTTGGATAATTTGTCATAATTGGGATCAGATGTGGAAGCTACAGTGTCATCTCTATATGTTACCCTCTTCTCAGCTCTCAATCTTGCTTTCTTCTCTATCAGATTTTCCTCTACACTCACCACTCCTTTTTGCATGTCTTCCAATGTGTTGTAATCCCTCTCCCTAAGCTGGTAGGCCAAATCAACATCCAGGCCTTCAAGGTATTTCACTAAAACCATACCTAGGGGAGGTTTCATGTGTGGTGGAAGAGAATTATAAACACTGTTAAACCTTGTAGAGTAGTCTTGGACACTCTCTCCTACGTTTCTTTTCAGGTTCTTGTATTCTGCTAGGATTTGGAGAGGGTTGGTCTTCACTTCCCATTTGTTTATGAAGGTCTGATATAAAGCAAGAAGGTCCTAGATACTATTAGGAGGTATGATTTTGAACCATTTCTTTACATCACCTCCTAAACTCTAGGAAAAGATTCTCATTTTGACTATATCATCATCTATCTCCATGTAGTCAAAAGAATCTTCCATCTTATCTACATGTTGCTGAGCTGTGATGGACTCTTTGGTAGTGAAATGTGGGATCTTTGATTGATAATCGTTTGGTAGGGGCACTAGAGGCTAGGGTAGAACTAGAGGGGCATACCAGGCTGCCATGATGGTGTTTTGATGAGGTAAAGGGTTAACGTGAGCAGCTGGTATATGGATGATAACGATAATAGGACCAGTAGAGGTTTGTTGAGCTGATTTAGGGTGGGAGAGCCCCGCATTTTGAATGAAGTGAATATCTGGAGGTGTAGATGGAGGGGTTCCTCTGTCTCTAATGTGTTGACCACTATGAGATGGTGAACCAGAGAGCTCAAGGCCTGGCTGATCGAGATCACTGCATGACCTAGTTCTTGGTAATCTATTAGGTAGGTTTAGGTCAAGATGAAAGTGTGATAGAGCTATAAGGTCTTCTGGTGTAGAGTTAGCTCTATGGATATGTCTGGAAATAGTTGGTCTTTTGAGTGTAGGAGATTTTTGGAGGATGCTGTTAGGGTTATCAACTATTGCAGGTGGGTTTGGGTTGGGATAAGCTCTTGTATAAATGTTCCTTGAAGCCAGAATGCTGTTTTCCAACAAAGGAGCTTAACCCTACTGGTTACTTCTATTGTGGCTGATGTTGTAGTGGAGGCTGGTCTTCCAGTGGAGTCTCATGTGAAACCAAGATAACCAGCAGGCCTACTGATCACCAGTGGAGTCTTTGATCTTTAAGAAGCTATGGAGTCGCTAGGTGGAAGGTTTATGGTGTTCTGGGGGGTGCACTATCCACCACAGTGCCTATGAGATGTCCCTTTTCAAGGATATCTTCAAAACACAGCAAACTCTAACCAGAGATTGACTGGGAGGGCATTTAACAGATAAGTCACCTCTATGGAGTGTGAGATCTGGAGGCTACCTGGCCCTTTCCAGACTCTGTCTAAGAGTGTAGGAGAACACAACAAATGGTGTAGAAAGTGAAGTGCAAATGGAAGTGTTTCACTACCAACCTAACCAGAGTCTCTAGGTGTTTCTGAAGCTTTTTGATGTAGTAGGATGGAAAGTATTTCAAAAATTCCCCAACGGAGTCGCCATTATGTTGGAGTTCCCATGTTTTGGCCAGGTTGGCAAGACGAAAAGATGAGACAACATCAAAACCACTTTCAAACCTTAGGATCTAGCGCTCCTAGGTCTTGAGAGGGATCCCTCTATGATTATCAAAGGTATATGTCTTTGAAGCTCAAATCTTAACATATTAGGCTAGTTATAGGCACAAGGTTTGTTTGTTTGATTTTGAGTTTGGTTGTTGGGAATCAGGAAGGAAGGGTTCAATACAAAACAAGGATGAGCAAAGAGGATTTTAGGCAAAGGAGAGGCAAATCAGAGAACATCAAGACCATTGGGCAATGGAGTCAGGAAAGGGTTTGCTTGCTGCTCAACATGTAAGCTTTCAGTTGGGCTAGTCATCTAAAGCATTGGATCCTAAAATGATTGGTGGAATGGAACAGTAAGGAAGGAAGGTGAAAGAAGGAGAGAAAACCAATTTTCTGTCTATAGATCAGGTCAGAGGTCATTTAACTCCAGACCCGCTTGGACATACTCATAGGCAACTCTCTATGGAGGGAAAAGGAACAACTTGAGTGAACTTAGAAAGGTTTAATTGACTGAAAAGGATCCTAGTGAGACAGAGACTGAGTTCTAAAATCCCAGTGTTCCCAATTCATTCAATTAAATTCTAACAAGAACATCTAAGAAGCAGATTCATCAATTCATACATCAGCTATCAGACAATAACATCCACTATGCTGGTTAAATTAACTGAAACTAATTCTTAGATAACACATTTAGCAGAAAACATTAAGGCAAGGAGAGCAGAAACATAGGGTGCCTAACAAGGGCAAATCCTATGCTAGATTTCTGATGCAAGCCAGAAGAAATGAAATGAAATGAAATAAAACACAAAGACAGAAAAACATCACCACTGCTTTAGATCAGGATCCAAAGAAATGTTCTTGTCATATTAAGAGCAACACCAGTCAAGTACAACACAACTTACAGCTTAATGTCCAGCCTGATGAACCTTCCTCAACCTATCTTACAATCTTACACAGAGAACTTGTCTTAAGAGAAAAAGAATGCATTCCATTGATATCCAATCAACAACCTTACAATGAATTTCTTCATGAGTTTTATAGAAGAAAGATGAGCCGAGGAGGTAGGTGGGAACTAAATGCAACATTAACACTCAGAAGAGGAAGAGGACCGAAGCCCATTCTGTTTTAAACTCAGCGCATTTATCTCTGGTACCCTCTGGAGGAAAGAATGGTCTTCGTTAGGCTTCCATTTACTCCAGGTATGTCTTTGATGTACTTTAGCTGCAGAACTCTGTAGTACCTTTGGTGAATAAGCAAAAATATGAATAAATGACTGATTAGTCCGCCATACTTGTGAAACAAATGCTCTGGTAGCATCAGGGCTATTGTCAGGGAAGAAAATCTCTCTGGAACACGGCATGGAATGAAATCTGCATGGGCACTTCATCCTTTTGCGGGAGGAAAACATTCTACTGATGTGCAAACACCGAGGATATGGTTTTTCGTGCATTGGGCTTTCTGTGTGATCCCGGGGTCTTTAATCTGGTGCTTTTCCTTCTAAATCACTGAAATAAGGCTCAAATTCTTCAATTGTGTGCCTTAGACTCTCTGCTGCTCCTTTCTGTCTCTGTCGGTGAAAAATAGCCGCTGTATTAAAATTGTGTAATCATGGCGGCGTTTCACCACCTGTACCCTGCGAAAAACTCACAACTGCGTTAAGAAATCCAAAGCATGGGAGGGTGGATGAATATGGAGGGCAGAGGAAATGATAGCGCGGCGGTGGCAAGAACGATAGTTTTAAATGAAACAATGGTGAAAATGCATTGATATGGTGTTACCAGCGAACAATATGGTTTGATGGAAAAATGCTTGAGGACCGTTCGATCATGATTTGGAGGCAAAGATCGACGGCAGAGATCAATCCGTGGAATGGCATATGAATTTGGGCGGAACGAATGTGAACCATTAGATTTTAATTTAAAATATGAAACTTTGGATATAAGTGGAAATACAAAGAAACGCGATGAAATGCAATGAAAGCGATCTTATGTGGTGGGACCCGGTCGTGGGTGGAGGGCGATTCTTTTAGGACCGTCGGATCTCAGGAGGATATTGACGACCACAGATGCGTCAGGAGATCACAATCGGGGAGGCAGATGGAGACACAATTTATAATTTGCGATTGCGATTGGAGTTTGCGATGCAATTGGAACAGGGAAGCGATAGCCGTTGGATCGATGGGGGGAATCAATGGCGGATATGTAATCAGGGCATCGCGATCGCAACAGGCGGGAAGTGGCACCGAACAGAAAATGCGATTGCGATTAGAGTGGGAGCGCAATTGAGCGTTGGCTGTTGGATCTTGGAGCAGATCAATGACCCACGTTCAATCGGAGGGGAATGGAGAGGGGCGATGGGCGAAGATGCGATCAACGCTGAGCCGTTGGATCTGGCGAAGGGATGGACGGCCCAGATTTGGTCAAGAGGTCGCAATCGGGGGACACAAGGGGTGGCACCACCGAAAGTTCCGATTGTGACTGGGCGGGGAGTGCGATTAGCGGCCGACCGTCCGATCGGGATAGCGAATCAATGGCGGAGATCAAATCGCGGGCCTTATAGAACAACACCAATCGCATCGAACTTTTTTCGATGTTACAAAGGAATGCGCTCGCCCGACACTCCGATTGCAATTGGCTCCCAAGGCACTAAGCACTTGGTCTTAGCGCTAAGGGTATATGGGGAAATGGTTGAAGGGGGCTGGCGGGAAAGGGGCTAAGCCGTATTATAAAGTTGAAAAGTGGGTTTTTAGCCCATTTTAATGCATTTTAAGGGTTAGGAAAGGGCACGATAGAGGGAAACGGTGGGAATTTGGCCAAACAAAGGGCAGATATGGGATTTAAAGGGGATTTTGGGATAGTTAGGAGGGCTAAGGGAGGAATTTTGGGGTGTAAAGGGGACTTTGGAAAAGAGGGAAAAAGGGTGAAATGGAGCATTCTGCAGAGGTACAAGGGGAAGATAATGGCCTTTTGGAGCACAATTTTTTTATCATCAGTGAGTCTATTGACTCAAGAACAACAGAGGGAAATAATATAAGGCAGGGAACATAAAAGGCTTCAAGGATGATGTGTTTTTCAAGGGAAATGCATTCCTTGAAGGCTCATAGAACAAATTCGCCCCTTGCTTGCTTGTCAAGGACTTCATAGGGGGCTAACAGTAAGCAATGCTAGACATGATGTAAAGATGAAATAGTGTAAAATTATCTTTAAGGATGATGAAGGCAGTGAGATTTATAGAACTCACAATGTTCAAGAACTTGGTTTCTAGAAATATAGGGAAATCATTTAGTCATCTATGAAGGCAAAAATTACTGATGACTAACAGTGGCTCCACTTGGGGAGGGCAACTCCTTTTCAGGAGGTGTCCCGAACTTCAGATTTCTGGCTTTATGGAGACCACTATCTCATCCATTGGGCAGTTTTTTACCTCTTTCTCTTGCTGATACTTGCTTGAAGCTATGATCTCAATAATTTGAAAGACATGATTAGCTCAAATCCATCTCTACCTACCTGACCTACCTGCGTAACATTTTTTCTTCTTTAGGTGGATTTGGAATAGCAACCTTTACATCTTTTTGTTTTTGAAAGCAAAATAAACTATCTACTTCTACCTTATTTCTTCCTGTAGCTCATATTATGCTGATGAAATCCTTTGATTCTCTACCTATACTATTCAACTGTCAAGGTTAAACTACTTGACAGGATTTATTCACTATGCTATAAATATGAAATTGAAAACATGGCTAAATTAGGATTAGACAATTTGATTTACCATGGGTTTGTGGCATAAAAACAAGCTGCACACAAATGTTATTTTTGTACAAAACAAGACTAGAAAAATCAGGGCTAGGATACATTATTTGCTACTCATCCCTATTTTCCTCTTTGGTTCTGTTTTAGGCATGTGGAACCAGTATCTTTCTACCTAATCTATCTTTTGACAAGTCAAGATTGAATAATTTGACTCACTATCTTTTACTAACTTATCAAAAATAAATTTAAAACATGCTTCAGCCATGATTAGGCTAGATGACTGAAACAAGACTTCTTTATGCACTAGTAGTGGTATTTAGGCTTACCCACTTTCAGTAGTTCTATTTTTTGGGCATGGGGCTTTTACCTCTTTTCTATTATTCTATTTTTTAATTTTTTTCTCTTGATATCCTTTCATCAAACAATGATATGTACAATGAATGAGAAATTCTAACTAAGACTTTAAATGTCCATGGTATTTTATTACCTTGTCTTCCATAGGATCATCTACCAACCCTTTTTCATTCAGTTCTTGCAGAAAAGGAACATGACTATCTATTTTTGAGGGCATGGTGCAAGGTTTCTGCCAAGAATTTTCAAACATGCCAAGTTCTCTTTTACATTCCTTCTTTGAGTTTTGTTTCTAAACCTTGTTTCTGTGAAAGAAAATATCTAGGTGAAGGAGGCCATCTTGATCAGCTCCCAAACTAACGACAAAGTCGTCAATGTACATCATAGTGAGAAAGTTGTTAACAGGTGCCATGGCCTCTTGGAAGGTGTCTTCAGCATTTCTTATTCCAGGAAAAATTTGGTCAAGTAGGTAGTCATCCCAAGGAAATTTGAAGATGTCTTCGTGTTTATTGATTTGAAGTGGTATCGTCTCATGAAATCCTGAAACACTACCAATCAATGTCACCTTGTTAGAAATTCCTATTCTTGGCATAGGATGATTTATCTTGGGAAAAGGGTATTTAGACTCCATGGAGGCTTTACCTAAGTGTCTAAATTCTATACATATCTGTAACTTTTGGTTTTCTTTGTTAGTAACAGAATTTGCCCAAAGGTTTCATAGTTTTCCTTGGAAAAAGGTCTCCTTCGAACAATGTCTATGTCATCAGGCTTTGAGCTTTTACTTCTATAAACAAGGACATCCTGGTATTTCTTGCATAACCTCAAGTATTTGATTTTTGTGTGTAATGGCAAGGTTTTGGATAAGTTGATTACCTTGGGTCTTCTTATGTTGCCTATATTGTATCCCTCTATATCAGCTTCAACAGACATCCCTTTAGGATTGATGGAAACATTAGTGAGAGGCAACAAATTTTCTGGAGGAACAAGACTCTCTGACAATGAGGTGTCTAGATAAGGTAAGAACATAAGACTCCTCTGATTGAGATCACTTAAGAGATTGGTTCTGTGAGGGAATCTTAGCAATTTGGAATAGGGGAAAGGGAAGGGTTGTGTTTCTGATGTTTGTCCTTCCTTTGGGAAACCTGATCTATATGTCAAACTAACCATTGGTTTTGAGGTTTCATTGTTAGTTTGTAGAGAGTCAAGTTTGATTTTGTCATAGTGTGTTTGTTCAATATTGCTAAAGTTCTGAATACTGAGTTCTTCATGCAAAGAATGGTTTGACTGTTGTAGTGTGTCTTGATGTGTTTCAACTTCATATACCAGCTCATTAGTATCTACTTCATCATATAATATGAAAGAATCAAGATTTGAGTGAATAGAATAAAGAGGAGTGTTGTATGGTCTGTCCTGACTGCTAACCATATAATTCATATGTGACTCTCGGTATAATCTCCTTGTCTGATTGAAAACAGGGATGGTTGCATAGGACATATCTAGTTGAAGGTTCCCTTGAAGCTTGGCTCCCCAAGACCTGGATAAGGGCATGCCATACTTGGAAGAATATCCACCACTACTATGTCCATGACCAGATTCTTAGCAAGCACCTGTGCTAGGTTGACACAAAGGTCTTTGATAAGGCCCAAACATTTGACCCTACAGGAATCAAAGGAGTATAGGTCTTTGTAAGGTTTAGTTATTTCTAGGCTTAATCTCTCCATCACAACTTTGGGCATGAGATTGTGAGAGGAACCAGAATCCAACATGCCATTATGTAAGATTTTGTCATGTATGTTTAGGCTTATATAGAAAGGGGGAATGGCTCCTTCTTGATACTTTCCTTCTATTTTGGGTCCAAACAACAACTCAGGTGTGTCATCAGCCAAGTGCAAAGTGTCAGCATCATTTCCTATGTTTAGTACCTTCAACATCTGAGACCTATATATGGATTGAGTAACCAGTTCAGTGAGGGGCATATTTATCTTGATTTTTTCAATCTCTCCCTCAAAACTGAAGGGCACTAGTGTTTTAGACATATTAACATTAGCTTTATCAACCATGATCTTTTCTACATTCTTAATTTGTTGATCTTGGTTTGGAGTTTTAGACAAAATGGTTTTCTTAGGGTCACTGGTGGAGGTACTAGGACAACTAAGGTCTTTGCTTGGCAGGCCGAATTTTCCTTTGTTTGCTTCAACTTTCTTAACCATAGTGTTGACATTCTCTATTTTTTTCTTAGACGTGTTTTCAGGTACTTACCGAACAACAACATCTATTTGGTCTTTCTTGGTTGAATCTAGGTATTTTTTGCTCCTGATATCATACTGCTTATGGATTTCCATGATGGCATTTTCAACTCCCAAGCAGTAGTCTTCATAATCCTCATAATTTGTGTCAGTTTGATCTGAGGAAAAGAAGCCTTGTTCTTCTTCGGTGAGAAAAACATCTTCTTCATTATCAGAACCTATTATATTTATGTGGTTTTCCTCAAGTTCTATAATTTATCCTTCTTCCTCATCTACATAGTTTTGTTGAAAGGGAGGTCTAATTTGTTGGTCATTTTATCTTTGTTTAATTTGAGGGGTATCTCTTCTGAAGTTTTGAGTTTTGTTTCGGTTTTGGGAGTTGACTTGGTTGTCCCTAGGAAGTGCCCTTTCATTTAGATTTATCTTTTCTATCATTCTCTCCACAATCCTCATTAGGCTGTCTATTTTGGTATCAGAGGAGGAGGTTGAGGGCATGATTTCATCTTTGTAGGTTACTCTCCTTTCTAATTTCAGCTTGGCTCTTTTTTCAATCAAGTTCACTTCTGCACTAATAGATGCTTTTTACATTTCTTATAAGGTTTCAGGGTCTCTTTCTCTCAATTGGAAAGTCATGTCTGGGTCAAAACCTTCAGGGAATTTCACCAGTGATAAGTCTTGTGGGGGCTTCATGTGAGGGGGAAGAGCATTATACACACTGTTAAACCTGGTGAAATAGTCTTGCACACTTTCTCCTACATTGCTTTTAAGATTTTTGTATTTAGAAAGGATTTGGAGGGGGTTTTTCTTTATTTCCCATTTGTTTATAAAGGTTTGGTAGAGGGAAGGGAGGTCATGTATTGAATTAGGAGTTAATGATTTGAACCATTTTTTGGCCTCTCCTCCTAGGATTTGTGCAAATATTCTGATCTTAATGGTTTCTTCCTCTATCTCCATGTAATCAAAAGCATCATTGATTCTATCTACATGTTGTTGGGCAGTGATGGATTCAACCCCTGTGAAATGAGGAATCTTAGACTGATAGTCATTTGGAAAAGGTACTAGGGGTTGAGGTAAGGCCAAAGGTGCATACCAAGCTACCATGATGGGAGCTAGTGGAGGATTTACAAGAGGTGGGTTTGTGAGAGGGGGTGTATGATGAAGTGGAGTGGTTTGCACAGTGGTGGTATGGATGGGTGTGGTGGAAGTACTTGGACCAACAAATTGATTTTGAGTAGACTTGGTATGGAAAGATTTGAAGTGATGGAGAAGCTGAAAGCCAGGTGGTGTGGAAGGAGAGGCTTCTCTACTCAAAATATGGTGCAAATCTAAGGGTTCAAGGTCAGTTTGGTCGATATCAGTTTGAGACCTATTTTTGAAGAGGTTCTTGGTATGCTACACGTCAAACTAGGGATTTTGCAAAGCTGTAAGATGTTCAGGTACAGAGCTTGCTCTATGGATGGTCCTAACGGTGGTTAAGTTTCTAGATCTACAAGTTTTCCACAAAAGTTTCTCTGGGTCATCAACTATGTTGGGAGGGTTTGGGTCCGAATGAGATCTGGTATTGATCTTATGTGAAGCTAGATTTCAAATTTCAAAATTCAGAGAGGCTACAAGTGTTAGGACTGTTTTGTTAAGGCTGACCTCTCTTAATGCTCGGTACTTATTACAGTATATGGATGGGTTCATAAGCTTCTTAGGGTTGGTGTGAAATGAATCTAGGAAGTCAAATGAGTGCTAGTGAAGTAATAGGCTTGCTGGAGGCTAGTGGAGTCGCTAGGTGGAAATTTTTAGCTTTTTTGAAGCTAAAATGTATTATGGCCCACCACCAATAAGTAATAAAAACCAATCTAGGGTGTTTTGGGGTTTTTTGAGTCTTTTTAAAGTTTTTGAGAGTGTCCTATAGCTAAGTCATCATTTTTCTAGTATTATAAAACAAATAGAGTCTACTCTTTGGCTGATAGTGTGGGTTTTTAATGATTTGATAAGGGTATCTGAAATCCTAAGGGTTTCTCAGTTTGTCACTAACTCAGAAGTTCCATCATGATCACCATTGTGTTAGTGTGGTGATGGGGTTGAAAATAAGCCACCAGATACTATTAGTCAATTTTCTGAGCTCAACAGAAGGTTTTAAAAGAGTCTATAGGAGTTTGCTAGGCAACGATATACTCAGAAGGTCCCACCGTGATCGCCAAAATGTTAGTGTGGCGATGAGGTGGCGATAAATAAATAGATATTGTGTGAGAAGGGTTTCTGAGTTCCTAAGGAATACTTAGATTCTCAATAACTCAGAATTTTCCACCATGATCGCTAGAATGTTAGTGTCGCGATGAGGTGGAAATGAATCAATGGTTAGAGAATGTTTCAGCTTGTGACTTACTCAGAAGGTCCCACCGTGATCAACAGAATGTTAGGGTCCCGTGATTTGGAAGATTGGTAGACCAAATGATAGGGTAACATGAAACAAAGCTTTGGAGTCCTAGGACCTAGCCTTCCTGGACTCAGAGAGGGATCTCTCTATTGGGTGCAAAGTATGTGTTCTTCTTTCTCTAGGGTTTAGAATTCAGGCTAGTTGTTAAGTGTAGGGTTTGTTGATTGTTTTGGATGGGTAAGATGGTCAAGTGTAATAGGAGGATTGAGAGTATGTCAAAGCCATTGGGCTATGGAGTCAAATGAAGGTCAAGAGTGTCTAAATGATGAAACAGAGTGTGTTGCAGGGGCGATTTAACAAAGTTAATGGATCCTTAAGGTGATGTATGAGGTGTAGTGAACATTAAGTTTGGGAAAGACTAAGAGGTATTTAACATATATAGTTTAAAAGTTACAATTCATGAGGTAGGGAAAACCATTAAGCTCAATAAAAATTACTATGAACTAATAGACATCCAAGAGAAACATTCTAGTGAAACGTAGAAAGCATAAGAGCTTCTAACTTTAGAAATTCACCTTCAAAGTTTGGGAAAACACATAAGATAAAAAAATAACTCAATTTAAGGAGAGGGAACTAATAAAAAACATATATCAAGTTATTGGGAACTCTGAAACAATTTTGTAAGCATGGAAAAAGGGCAAGATCGAGCGAGACGTCTTTGACTTAACCTAACAATCAATCTTTCAGAGAGGTTTCAAGATAGGGTTTTGAAAACTTCAAATAAGCAGGACATACCATGAATCATACTTGTAAGCTAGCATACTAACCATACATGAAACAAGAAAAAGTTTTGGTGGACCTAAGGAGCATTCAAGAATTCCTTAAGATGGCCAAAAGAGGAAATATCAAAACTATAACAAACAGGAGGACTGAGGTGCCTCAAATAACATGTCTCAACCTATACTTTTCTGTTTAATAGCAGCCAAGAAACATGAAACATAATGATAAAAAAGGAAACAATAGACAAATTAGGAAAACATCACCATTCACCAAGCTATGGAATCCTGCAAACAAGCTTCTCCATCATCAAGGCAAACAAGACATTCATCCACTTCAGAAGACCAATTTCTTCTACAAGCTCATGAAACCATGTATATTGCTCTTCAAGCTCATCAAATGCCAACAAAATACATAGAGGCCTCATGCTCTATTTATGGAGAAAATGAGGACTAACCCTAAATGTGGTAGGAAAATGTCAAATATAGTCATAAATATCATTTATGGCCAAGAGACCATGCAAGGCCCAAGGCACATAATATCCCAAGAAATAAATGCCAAAATAACTATTTGCACCTAATTCTAGCTTAATTTGCCTCAAAAGACTCAAAAATATCTATTTTCAATAAATGAGTGTGTTTTGTTGACTTTTGATCCAAAACACACTAGGTAGCCTCTGTGCGCAACGCCACTTCAACAAAAAATAGAGTCTCTTGCAGTTGAGTTTTGGACCCCTTCCCGACACCGGATTTGGCTCTGTGATGGCTCGTTTGAAATCTTGATGTGTCTAATTTATATAACTACTTGAGTTGTGCCAAGTGGATTCCATTTACCTATCCAAAAAGAAAATCTCCCAACACTGCTTTGTGCACAGCACCTGGTCTAAAAATGAGGCAGAAAGGTCAAAGTTTTGATGTTTTTTGACCTTTTAAGGGGGGTAACAATGCTCCAAATGATCTAAAAATTGGTGAGAAGAATGATGGTCATGTGAGAAATCCAAAAATACAAACTTTTAGAGCTGAGGATGAACCAATTTTGTGCGTAGCGCCTAGGGTGCTGCGCACAGAGGGGTCAAAATTTGGAAAAAACAAAAAATTGTCCAATTTGCCTCCAAATTTGTGGAGAGGTCCCCTCTTGGACACTTGTTCAGGAGCCTTAGCCAAAACTCCAAGGCTGTCATGCACTTTTTCTCTTTTTAGGTCTTCTAGCTCCATTAGGGCCTTCTTCAGTTTGGCACAAGCAAGCATGTTTTTCCTTGCATAATGCTTGGTCATTTTCTTTTGTAGGGCAAGGCCTCTCTTTACCTCCTTGAAATTCTTATTCTCCTCTTTGTAATAGTGGATGACACATTGTGCCATATCAAAGTCTCTTTCCCACTCCTGAAGCTATGCATATTTCTCCAAGAGAATCAATCTAGTGTTCACCTCCTTGTCCTCATTGTCACTGTCTAGATCAATGAATTAAGGCCCTTGAGAAGTCCACTTGATCCCTTTGCTTCTCCTTACCTTTACCTATTTCTCACCTTTGTCCATATTTTCCTTGCCTTTGTCTTTGTGCTTGATAGCTGGAGGAGAGATGGCCCCTTGCCTTTTTGAGGCAACAAACGCATCTCTTTTGCCTCTGTGGTAGGTGCATGTGAGTGGAGTGATGAGGGTGCCTTGATCTTTGGTGAAGTCACAAGCCTTTTCATCTTTGTCATGGCTCACATGAGTCTCTTCATGCTCCATTGGGTCACTTATTTCTTGACCTTTAGCCTCATCATCATCCTTGTTTTCCTCACTGTTTTCTTCACTGTCATCTTGGCCTTGAAACTGATCACTACCCTCCTCACTTGCCTCATTTTGGCTCTATCCTTCACTGAGGTCCTCCTCTCTGTTACTTCCAGCATTGTCACTTTGAGTTTCTTGGTCATTCAGAGGCTGATTTATGTCATGACAGTCATGACAGCTGTCATGACTATCATGACTATTCCCTTGCTCATCACTGACTATTTCATCTGTGCCACTGCCTTGGTCACTGTCTACCCCTTCAAACTCTATTTTAGCCTCATCAGTTGTTTGTTCTTGGTCTTAAATTTCTTCATCCTCTCCCTTTATCTCTTCATTTTCATTGCCTTCATTCATTTCAGCACTTTTTAAATTATCATTAGGATCACTTTCATGCTCAAACCCATCTTCCTCTTGGATGTCTTGTGCACTATCTTGTTGACTGTGCTCTCCATTTTTTTTATTCATAATCTCCTTGGTCTTCATATTGTTCATCATCAACACTCTTTTCTGCATTTGAGATTGTTTTATGGGTGTCATCACTATCACTATTTTGCTCAAATTCATCATTGTCTTTCCCTTCATGGCTGCCAGGTTCATCCTCCTCCTCCATGTCATCATCATCTTCTTCATTAAGCCCTGTACTTGGTTCATTGTTTTCTTCACTTTTCTCATCATCTCCTTTCTCTTCATTTCTACTGTCATCATCTATTTCTTTAGCACTGTTGTCCTCTTCTTTTTCCTCATTAAAATATGTTTCTACTTCACTGTCCTTTTCCTCTCCATTGTCATCTGTTTTCTCCTCATTAGAGCTATTGGCACCATCTTCATTTGATGCATTAGGTGAAGAGATAAGAGGTGAGTTTCCTTGTGGAGAAGGCATATGTGGAGATGATTGAGTAGTGGAGGTAGGTGGATGTGAAGTGGAAGGAAAATATTGCTGTATGAAGGCTTGGTGATTTGTAAATACATCACGTGAGATAAAAAACTCCCAAGGGATTCCTTGTTTCTCTAGATGGTGCAAGAAAATCATCTTGATCAAGGAGTGGTGAAAAAGTCTTTGCATTTGGTGGGCATAGCTCCTCTTCTTGACCACCGAAGCCATCTTGTCAATGCTTCGGAATAATAGTATGGTAGGTTTAGAAATTTGACTTTGGTGAAGTGCATCAGAAGCCTTATGTGGTATGAATAAACCCTGGAGTACCTCCCCTAACAAGTGAAATATTTGATGATCTGCCTCATTAGTAAGGCATACCTCTCTAGCAGGTGGGAGAAGGGAAAAACAACCTTGCAGCCCTGTTGATAGCCAAGTTTGAGGTAGGACTCATAGTAACTCAAGTCCAATTTCTTCTGTTTAAACCATATCTCACCAATATCTGGTATTCTTGTGGCTTTAGCAATGGATTCAGATGAGAGTTCAAAATTCACTCCTGCAAGGTTGACTTGGTGGTTTTGTAAGCTGAGAATGAACAACCTAGTCAAATCTGAGTGGCTTTGGACTTGTTTAAACTCCTCACAAAACTAATAGCATCCAACATCTTGTAAACATGCCAGGATGATCAGAGAAGAAGTGATTTGAATGGCGTCTAAGGGCTCAAACCTATTAACCCTTCGTCTCTTGTGTTTTGGCTTGATAGGCCTTTGGCCTTCATCATTTCTTGTACTGATCTCTTCCTCAGTCATAGTGGCTGATTATAACCTTGAGTAAAGTGGTTTGTTGCTTGATGAGGGATTTTAGGTGTAGGGAGGGCAAATGAATAATGTGAGGGAAAATTTTAGCAAATGAGGGCAATATGAGGTAGGTTTAGGGAAAATTCAGAGTCTTAGGAGGAGGTTTGCTTGTATTTGAGTGTCTTTAGGCTAAAGTCAACGTTTCAAATTTGCAAGCCCTGCTCTAGATGGCCAAATTTGATTTTTATGGAGACTAGGGTTTGGTCACATTAGGCCAAAAATTCCTTCCCAGATTTTGAAAAGAACACTTGGAAAGTGAGGAAAAAGACCACCAACCTTGCTTTGACTGATGCAGGAGCTTTTGGAGGAAAAAAAATTTGGATTTAGGCAAATTTTGAGCAATTTTGACAAAATCTGTCGATGTGCAGTGCCACCTGACTGCCCGTTCAGGTAGGGCCCTCCTATTCGTAGCACTGGGTTGGGTCGGGCAGGTAGGCCTGTGCGCAGTGCCGAAAGTCTTCAGTGGGTGAGTCGGGTGATTGAACGGCCTATCAAGCCCATCAGAGTGTAGTGCTAGGTGAAAAGTGGGCAGGTCGCCTTGTTTCTGTGCCTGTGCATAGTGCCCGCTCAGGTGCGTAGCATCGCCCTCCTGGTGCACAGCATAGTGTTAAATAACACTGCCACTGCCTCCTCTGTGCGCAACGCCGATGGCCAGGTGCGTAGCGCCGGCCTCGGTGCGGAGCACCTGAAGTTTTTTTCCAAACTCGCACAAAAGCCCTTAAAAAAGTCTCTCGACGGTTTTCTTCTTCTCTTCAATGATAAATGAGATGGGAAAGAGGTCAAGGAGGCTTTATAGCTTTTTGAAAAATGAATTTATGAGCCCAAACCCACTTTCCTAATGTTGATTTCTCTTTTTATTTATCTCACTCTGCATTTGGCCTTTTTGGTCCTGTAGGTGGCATTTTGACATAAGGAAAATGGATTTTTCCTTTGCTGGAGTATCTTGATGTTCTACTTGTGCTCACAAACCCTTCAACTAGCTGAAATAGTGCCCTTTACACTCTTTTGTAAACACGAACCTTTTTATGATGTTTTGACATTTGTAAACAATAGATTTTGTGATCATTTGACATTTTTTTCCTTTGATTGACATTCCGTCAGGTTTTCTTTCTAAAATAGTGAACAACCTCCCAGTATGAAAACCCTAGCAGCAAGCATCAATAGTCCTTTTAATGTTCATGTGGGCCATCATTGTGAAAAATGTTGGGTCTATTTATGCTTACCAATTTTCTTGTAGGTAACCTTTTGTAACAGTGCTGCAGAAGTGTTACTCAGGGTTAATCTATCTCTTGCAAAATATGCTCTTGATGAGAAAAACATTTTGGAGGCTTTACTGCTCTTAAACCGACTACATATTTGTTCCTTTGATCAGTCTGCAAATGATGTATGTCCAATGAGGGAGGTGAGCTATTTTAAAACATTTTTGTGTTTTTGCTGACCACTTCTATTCTTGTAGGTGCCTACACAACTTCTTCCCTTTGATCACTGTCTCTTTTGGAGTTGGACAACTTTCCTCTTCAATAGTAAACCATGCTTATCATAATTAACTTTTTAGGCATTTTACCTCATGCTTGTCTCCTCTGACCCTTTAAAAATACCTTTGACTGTTCTTTTGATAAGTGAAAACCCTACATTGATATTTCTGGCCCTTTTGCTGATACCCTTTATCATCTTTCTTCCTTTGGTGTAATGGAGTATAGTGTTTCATGTCTTCCTCTTTTGATTTTCTTCAAAACCTCTAATTTTACCTTTTGATGAGGTGGAGTTAGTGCCTCTTGGCCAAACCCTAGAGGATAGTTTGAAACCCTTTGAAACCCTCTGTTGTTATGAAGGAGGTTCTGTGTCATCATTTGACCTGTTTTGTCAATTTTCCCAAACTCCTAGGCTTTAGGGCTGCTTAGAAAAAAGTAACTAGTGTTGTCTTCTAAGTTCTCAAAAACTTCTCAAAACTCATTAATCATGTCTAAATACTTTAATAGTGCACTAATGGAGCTTGAGGTGGCCTTTGCCCTTGTAACCCTAGTACTGATTCCTGCTTGGTCAAAACAATCACAAACCCTAATTTTCATCAAACATATGCTTGCTGCTTTCTTCTTGCTATGAATGGTCTTCTTGTGATGATTTTCTCATTACCTTACCTTATGCCAGGTTGATGGCCATTTGTTCCTTTTGCAGAAATGTGAGCAAGGGGTAGCTTTCCCCTTGCAAGATTTGTGCTTTAGGCCAAAAGCCTTTATGAATGACCTTTTTGATTATTTTGGACAAGGTCACTTGTCCTTTTTTTCTTTGAATGTAGTTTCTTCATACAGGAAAAATAGAGTTTGTAGGGCACCAAATCCATGCTATGACTTTGTGAAACCCTAGGTTACCTAGTGGAGGCTTTCTTGGACTTGGTTTTTGGACTGAGACCTAGAATTTGGGATCATCAAGTGTAAGATAGAGTTTATGATAAACTGATATATTGAAGATCCAAAATCCAATGTACTTGATTTATCTAAAGAGTCTACAAAGATAGTTTGATACCATCAGTGTTTGGGACTATCTTGGGATACACAACAAATCTGTTTGTTTGGTGGGCTTAGGTAGTAGTGGGGGGTTTTTTAGGCAAAACAAAACAAAGGATTTGGGCCAAAGGTGAAAGCATATAGACAGAAAGAGTGACATAAGCCACTAATGGGTTTTCTGGGACTAGTAAGAAATGCTAGACATGATGGAAAGATGAAATAGTGAAAAATTATCTTTAAGGATGATGAAGGTAGTGAGATTTCTAGAACTCACAATGTTCCAGAATTTGTTTCTAGAAATCTAGGGAAATCATTTAGTCATATATGAAGGTAAAAATTACTGATGGCTAACATCATTAACATAAATAGAAATACCATTTCATAAATAGAACGTGTTAGTGTCATCCTTTGCATACTTCCACCAGGGATCAAAACACATTTGCATGTGCATCTTAGATGTCTCATACTGAATAAATTTTTCATCATTCCATTAGGTCATGACTTAAAATTGTTCCGCTGGTGGTTTTCCTTGTCTGTAAACTCCACTCTTACTCCAAAATTCATATTGCTGACTCATTCCCATGTCCCCTTAAGCATAATAACACTTATGGAAATGCTTGTTTCACTTGAAAGTCTTTTAAGTCAAAATCTCATTCAAAATCAAGTAAAAAAGCAGCCCTGTTAGGTCATTAGGGTTTTGCACTTATCAAGGTCATTCCTTCATTTAGATGAGGTCAAAATATATATGAGAGGGATTGAACAAGATCATCATGATGGTTTCATTAAACTTCAAAGGTTGTGTTTTCAGTTTGAAGACTTTTTTTATCAAAATGCCATTTTGATAGAAAAGTCACCTATGTAAATTATTTTAATTTTTTGTAAATGTAATTTTATGTCATCTTATGTAATTTATAAAATCCCAAAGCTATCAAAGTAATTATGTTAAGCCTCAGTGAGCAAAATAAAAATTGAACTCTAGGTTGATCGGGCCTACAGTACAAAAAAAGTTAAAGAGTCTCAAGGATAAAGGAAAAAGACTTTAAACATTAGAAAAGTGGGTATTTCAAAGTTAAATCAAAATCCACTTGTCTATAAAGACTATCAAACATTTAAAATAAGCCATTGTTGCCTTTAAAAGTACCAGGAGTATTCAAAAAAGAAGAATTTTTGGGTTTTGTGAGCAATTGAGGCCAAATTTCTCGACGCTATGAGTACAGAAGGTCGGCGCTGTGCACCTGCCCAGTGGCGCTGCACCCTTGCCATGAGATCCCAGTGTAAATTGTGAAGGTGTCGCATGCTCAAATAGAGGTGTTGTGCCCTCAGATAGTGGCCCTGCACACTTGCACTATGAAGACTTGTGAGAGTTGTATCACTTCAAAATACTTTAAACCACTTCCAAACTTCTCTTAAAATCCTCCAAGAGCCCTAAAGCAGTAAGTACATATCATATACCTTGTTTTTAATTTATTTGATGGCTCTTGCATAAATTGAATTGAAACCTTAATGAAACCCTAATTTCAATTTATGATCATTGTTCATACACTTGGTTCATCTCCTAAAACTTATATCAGTCACAGGCATGGTAAATTTCATTCACCTAGGGTTTTCATTGACCTAGTTTGCTCATTCACTTCATTCCCTTCACTTGTTCAAGCTAGCCATCTCATCCCCTTCCCCTTCGTTTCATTCCATTTGTATCCTAGGGTTTCATAAGTCAGAGTTTAAAATGTATGAAGAAGAAGATAGTGGTGTTGGTGAAGCACAAAGGCCAAGAAGAAATGACCATAAAGGAGGGAAAATTAACAGGTTTGAACCAATCACTACAAGAGAACTTATGGAATTTCCTCCCACTGTGTCTTGTTTCAAGCATGTGGGCTATTTTGAGTTTTGTGAGAGAGTGCAGCAAATTCAAAATCACCCAAGGTTAACAAGGTTGTTCATCACTAATCTACATGACAAATAGGTCACTCTTGCCGGGGTCACCTTTGATATGTCTACCAATGCCATTGTAGCTGATACAGGGATTCCTAGTGTGGGAGAGAGTTGGTTTAAACAAGAAAACCTTGATATGAGCTATTATGAGCCATATCTCAAACCTAGGTACAAGGATGGAAAGAAATCAATTTTCCCTTTCTCTCGTCTCCTTGACCGATATGCCCCTATGATGAAAATAATAATGAATTATTTCACTTGTGAGGGGAGGTTTACCCGAATCTACTCATACCATATCTGACTCCTCATGCATTTCAATAGAGTTAGAATGCTACACATACCTTACTATCTTTTCTGCAGCATTGACAAGATGGCTTACATTGTGCAAAAGAGGGATCACAATAATCAAATGCAGAGTATTTTTCATAACTCACTCATCAAAATGTTGGTCATGCATTAGCTTCAAAAGAAAAAAATTTCATGGGATGCATTCATTGCAAATGTGGTTTTCACTACCCCACCTAGTCGTCATGAGCAGGATATTCCTTCATCATATCATCCTCTTGTATCCACTTCTCCATCACATCCCACTGTTCATACATCACCACCCACTCACATGCATTCACCTCATGTTGATCCTACCTCATCACCTTTCTATAACCCTTCACCATCACATCATGATACTGGAGCCTCATGCAGTGAAAGGGACATTGAGGAAGCTTGCACTAAGACGAACGATATTGAGCCATTTCCTAAGACCTATTAGAGAGGCCATAGGCATGTGTTTGCTTCACATGGTGTGAAAGGGGCCATCCCTTCTTCATCAAAAAAACAAGTAGACAAGGGAAAGGAAAAGGCCACATAGCCTATCATTATTGAGCAGGAAGACAAACATGAGACTAAGAAGAAGTTTCAGGTGATTGAGAGTGATAAGGAGGATGAGGATAGAGTCACTAGTGTAGTGATCAGAGGTAAGGAGGCCAAGATTAGTGAGCTTCAAGCTAATATTGATAGAGCACAGTACGTGATTGACTTTCTTGAGATAAAAAATCAGCAGCTGAAGATTAAGCAAACCATCAGTGAGGTCAAGACAATCAGAGCTCAGAGAGAGGCGGGAAAGGCCAAGGCTTTGCTGGAGGAAACCTTGGGCATATTTGATGATAGTGATGATGAGGAAGATCAGCTTCCAAGATAGAGACTGAGGACAATTGGGCTAAAGAAGGCTTTAGCTCAAAAAAGGCAGAAAGAGGTTGAATTGGAAGAGCAGCTTACTCCAACTAAGCTGCTTTCCATAGAGATTAGCAGAGACAGAGAGTCTTGGATTGAGAGAGCCAATTTACATCTGGAGGGCCAAGGAAAATAAAGAAATTTACATTCAGAGGAAGATGGAAAAAAACTATGCCATGAGAAACAAGATTGCAAGGGCCAATCTCAAACGAGCCCATGCAAAGATTCAGGCTTTGACTGAGTCAAAGGAGAAAGATAAGTTGAAAATTATTGTTGAGGTGTCCCTCTAGGCCCCCAACCCTTGATCAGCAAGAAAATTCACAATTTTGGCACACCTTGCGCAAATTTTGATTTTTTGACAGTTTAGTTCACATAAAATTGGCTAAATGAGTAGCGCCACTGGCGTTGCGCTCTTTTTTGGGACATCCAAATGGCAAATGGTCAGCATCCTCATGTTCATAATGATGAGTACATGAACCTTAGCAAGTTTTAGAAGATTTGGAGGAGAACTGGTCCCTCAAGGAGGCAAAAACCACCTAAACATCATGTTTCTGCCCTCTTTTTGACCCTGGCGATGTGCGTTTACCAGTCTTGGGAGAACAGGTTTTTGACAGGGCAGATGGACACCATTTTAAAAACTAGAGGAATATTTAGAAACTAGACTTAGAGAGCTTTCCAATGAGATGTATTGGAGCTGATTTAGACACCGGGAAGGCATCCAAAAGTTGGCTGCAAGACAGGCCATATTTTATGTCATGAAGCTGCGTGTTTACCAAGGAATTGGCAATTTTCACTATTTTCAGCATTTTCGAATTTTTGACTTTTTGATTGGGAAAATGGGAAAATTACTGATGTAAATGGTCAAGAGGGATGTAAATATTATTTTTTCACTTTTATCTAGGGTATATGAATCATATAAGTCCTCTAGAGGTCAAATGAATCAGTTTCCTCTCTTTTAGAGGTAAATTGTTGAGTTTTCCTAGTCTTCAGATTTTGTTTGGGAGTAGGTGAAACAACTCCTCCTCTCATGGATTAGAATCCCTAAGGCTAGGGAGAGTGTTTTTGAGGTCTATTTGATGTATTTCCACAGTCATTGTAATGGTTGGACTCACTTGGAGCTTTGGCATTTCAAGAGACATTTTGTATATCATTTTGGCTTGGACATTAATAGAAATTTGCAGCTATTTTCTTGGGATCCATGTGGTATGAGTTTAGACATAGTTTCATCTTTGTTATCAATTTTTTTTGAATGTACCGTTAATTCATAAACCATTACATGTCTATAATATACTATATTTCAAGTTTGAAAGGTAGAATCCGTATTTATTTATGTTCTGTTTTGGGAAATTTAGTATAATGCGTTCATTCTCCTCAGTTTAGGGAAAATACATTCCAAATGATTTCCCTAGATCCTCACTAGTATCTTCACCTCACCATAATCATATTTTAATGTCAAGACATTCTACCTACCTTGCCCCTTGGAACCCTTTCAAATTTTGACCTAATTTCCTTGCTCTAGCTGTTTAACTCCTCCTGATCCAACAAACCCTACAAAATCAAAACCAAAACCCTGAGCTACTATACCTAGCCTAAAATATTCTTTCCTCAGTCATTTTGACAGTAATCTATATGAAGAGAGCCCTCTCTGTTGGCCGGCTAAATCGATCTTGTGGACAAGATCAATCTCCCTAGTGTCAGAAGACAATCTAGCAACAAACGAACAACTAAGTTTATCTTTCTCTAAATATATTCATTTTACAAATAAATGCTATGAAGGCGTCGATCCTACCTTAGATACAAATGATTATTTGCAGTCGTAAAGCTTCCTTCGCATCAGTAGTTCTTCCGTTGCAACAATAGTTCTTTAGTCGCAACAAGAGTGTTGTCTTTCGTCGCAACAAAGTATCGTCTTTTCATCGCAACAAAGTGTCATCTTGAAAAGACCTGCAATCACATGCAAGCAAATATTAAATAGAAACTGTATAACAAATAATTATAAAACATACCTATCATAGTGATCTAGGAATCTATGAAATAAATGATCAAGCAACAGCTTATTGAAATAACCAATCGAACGACAATTTATTGATAAAAACAAAAATTGATTGTATTAATCTTAAAATAACAGAAGAACCTTACAACCTTAGCCTTGATGTTGAACAAGCCTTCCCGGGGTCCGAAGCAGGAGTCTCCTCTACTTTGATAATTCTTGCACTCTTCCTCCAGGATCACATAGAGGTATGTGATCTTTCCTCTCAAAAGCTCAGCAGAAAGAAGTCTAAATCTCAACAGCACTTCAACTCAATCACACACTAAAGCTTGAACTCCCTTTGAGGCTACCCAATGCCTCTTTTTATAGAGCAGATGAGGAGGTTAGGGTTCCACCTGTGAAGGGATAAAATCCTCCTTCAAATGGATAGGATCCTCACATCAAGGGATTAGTTCCTTAAGGTGTGGGATACATGCAACTTATTAAAGCGTACTTATCCCCAAAAGTTCTCATCTAGAAGCTTCTAGAATTGACCTCAAATCAGCTTTTTAACTTTTGTTTCTCACTTTTTTTACTTTGAGAAGGGTACATAGGAATTACAAGGGAAAACTGCATTCTGGAACATAGGTAAGCAGTGTATTACCTGCGTACCCAAGCTAGGAACGCAAGCAGGCTTCATGTTACCTGCGTACCCTAGGGTTTTTGAGTTTTGAGGGTTTTTTCTCCTATTTTAAGGCTTGACATGAGGAGTAAAGGTTGTAAGACTTGCAGAGGAGGTAAGTATGAGTGTCAATGAGATCATACAGTCAGCATAATGTCAAGGTGACAGTTTTTAGTGCAACAGATAGCCCCCTAAAGTGCGAAGTCTAGAATAGATGAAGATGAAGTCTGTCATATATGAATAGTGAAGTACTTTATCATTTCAAGGATCATCCTGTGGACACCCCGGTTGGAACCTGTAAAAACATTCATATATGTAAACATATTATCACTGAGGTAGGCATTCCCATACTCAGATCAAAAATAACTATAAAACTGATTTAAACTGTTCTGATACATGAATGATTTTCAATACATCAACAGTATAGACGTGTGTAGACACAGTATGGATGCAGCCATCTATTTATGAATAGTCCACTGTATAAATGAATAAAAAAATTCCTCACAACCTGGATGGTAGAAACTAGATCCAGGGTCTTAATTTCCATTTCTCGAACCAGTACAATTCTATCCATGTGAATAAATGTGTCGAAGTCGAACATGGTAGAAACCACTTGATTACCAGTCAATAATGTAAAATGTTAACAAGTGTGAGAGTAACCACTAGTAATGTCAATGGCTCTCAAAGTACTCAGTAAAATCCATGAAATGTGAATGAATGAGCTGAATTTGAACATGTCACGGAATCATTCGATCGAAGGTCAATGATGCAACCTATCGTCGAAGGCAAGAAACCTGCCATTGAGGCATGCAGATTTCAAGGTACTGACGATTTCTGGATCAACTTCCTAGATAAAGAATTGTCGTCGATAGAAAGTGATCCGTCGTAGGAAAGCCCACAACACGAAATCATAGATCAAGTTTTGAAGAAATATATTGGCAAGGACTGACTTAGGGATGGTCAAAATGGAAGACAAATATTTCGCAAATGAATGGTTTGTTTGAACTGTCCTCTTGAACACATAACGACACTGCAGATGGTTTGGTGACAATTGACCCAAAGCTAATACCTAGAAACCAGATGAAGACATTCAATATGGTTTGATTAACTGTTAGGTAAAGGATTTTCCCAACCCAGGTGAACAAAAGTGTCGTGCTCAAGAGTGGTTAACGGTTTTCTGAATAATCAAAATGTAACAAACAGGTTCATTTTTCTCTCTTTTTCCCCACCATTTCTGGCAAGTACCTCTTTATTTTTGACAAGCTTGAGGAGGATAACATTTTCTTGTTTATAAGCTTATCCTTCGGATGAGTCCAACTTAGTTTAAGATTCGAACCCTAAGAAGGAGTGGTTCGTTCTTGCTTAAAAATTGAACAGGTGCTTTACTGTTAAATTTTAACAAGTCCAATATAGGAGAAACTCGATGTTTTTCAATTTTAGGGAGTCAGAAGAAAAACTTAAGAAAACTTCATGGGTGCACTTTTTCATAAATTTAGTCTCTCGAGCCCGAAAAAAGGATAAAATAATGCGGGAGAGAACTATATTGTCCGTAATTAGTCAACGTATACCTTTTTCGTAAATAGTCGATTTCAGTTCGTAAAAGGGGTAAACTTATACTGAAGGGACGATCATTCATTTACTTTAACGAGTTTGAATAATCAAGTGCTCGACAATATTTTCAATATTCGAGAGTCTGAAAAGAGCTAAAAGAGGACTCCAAGTTTTCGCTTTTTCGTAAATTTTTGAAAGAGTCTGAAAAAGTGATAAAAGTATGCTCTTTGTTGAAAAAATGATCAGTTTTATCGAAAAATCCAATATTCTGCACAAAATCTTGAAACAATTACACATACCTGTTTAAGATAAATAAAAATGTTTTCAAAAATTACCTTTTTAAAGTGAAAAATAAACAAATTAAATATTCATTTATTCGAAAAAACTTATAAAAAGGACTTTTCTAACTTCATTTTTACCATTTGAATTCAGAGTGAAAAAGTGAGAGCTTTTGGATAAGAAAAACTTCCTGTGAAGATTCTGGAAAATCTGTTTGTCGGATTAGAAACCGTAAACTCCAAGTAATCTGTATAGATTTTGGACCATATGAGGGCCCAAGTTGATTTCCTGATATGGCTAGTGAACAGATGGGACACACAGGACCAGTGTTTCTAGTTTATCGGCCACTGGCTCGAAGTCGAGCTGGAGGATATATATTTTTTGACTAGTTTGTCCAAGAGGGGCAGACACTTATCTCTATTCAGGACTAGACCAGGTGGCCAGTCTGTTGCTAGTCTCAAAGCAGAGTTTTGCAATGGTTTAGTAGACCCCAAGGATAAATGGATAGATATCAAAACTATTATCCATCCTGAGTTCAAATTTATTGTCTTCACTGTTACTAGACTGTACAGGAATGCAGCATTACGTGTTGCCAATCTCATGCTGAGGGCATTGAGATTATTAGATTTCTATCGACATATTTTCGTTGGTTGAACAACCAACTCTTTGTCGTTAAGAACTTTCATACGCCGGGATAGACTACCGCGGCGACAAAGACATGGCTTTTCCTCCAGGAGAGTAATGGGATGATTAAAGTAAAAATCATTTTCAACACTTTCTAAGTCCTATTTTTTTTTTTTTTTTAAATCGTCCAACACAAGACGATGTATATTTTGAAAACAAACTTCTATGCTATGATATATCACTATTACCGGCTATCTGTGTACATGTTATCAGATGTTGTTTAATTTACTACTTTGTTTATTGCAAATGTCTATTTATCATACTAGAAGCAACTGCATTTGCTAAAGTATTTAAATGTCTTGGAATATGCTGATATTCAATGTAATAAAATTCACGTTCCAATAGATGAACTCTTAAAAATAACCGTAATAACACTAAATTTCTAATGGCATAAACCCTGTTAAGCTGTAATACAACGAGTTCAGAATCCAACCTAACAATAAAACTCCAAATTTCAAATGATATGGATTCAAATAATAACTCAATCAATGCACTATACTCTGCAATGTTATTTGTTGTTTGACCGAGTCTTACCCCATGCATAGACACTAACTCGTCAGAGGGTGAATAGATAACCCAAGCTATGGAAGAAATGTTCCGTGTACTACGACAAGCACCATCAGCAAAACCAATGTATGTCTGAAGAGACATCGACATCTGCAATATCAAGAGTAAAACTCAGATAAGCCAGAATAATGACAAGAGAACACTCTAAAATAGGCACACTTTTCTAATCTAAAACACATCAACAGTAAGAAACTAATCTAATAAAGAATATCCACACCAAATTTAAGCATAATATCTCTTCAGATAAAGCCCATTTCTGGGTTTATCTAAAGGGACACCGTCAAAATCTATCAGCTCATAGACCCCTTTTGCTAGCTTTCGCTTAACAATGAAAGGACCATGCCACATAGGCACGAATTTTCCAGCCCCTAGCTTATTGTTGGCTTGATCGTACTCTAAAACAAGGTCTCCTTCTGAAAAACTACGAGGGGTAACATTTCTATCGTACTGAGCTTTTATTCGTTTGACATGAGCTTCGTTTGCTAATGCAGCATTTTGTCGATTCTCATCTAGTTGAGCCAAGTACAAAAAATGCTTCTCCTCTTTAGATGTAGCTAGAAGTAATTCTATGGCTAATTTCAAAGACGGAATTTTGCATTCAATAGGCAACACAGCTTCCAAACCGTAAACCAGTTGAAAGGGAGTCAAACCAGTTGACGTTTTTACTGAGGTCTGATATGCCCAAAGTGCTAAAAATAACATGGAATGCCAATTCGACCTATGAATACCAATAATTCGTCTGATCATACTGACTAAAACTTTATTGATAGCTTCAACTAGACCATTAGCCTGCGAGTAATAAGGAGTAGAACTATTGTGGTGCAGGCTAAGTTGATCTGTCAGTTCAATCATCATGATATTTCAAAAATGACTTCCATGATCTGTAATAATGGCTTGAGGAACACCGAATCTAGCAATTATATGATTGAACACGAAAGTTGCAGTAGTCTTGCCGTTTGCTGAAAATGTAGGCATCGACTCGGTCCACTTAGTAAAATAATCTACCGCTAGGATAATATATGCATGCCCCATGGCCGAGTGAGGGTTACATGTAATAAAGTCAATACCCCACTTTGCGAAAGGACTGACATCAATTATAGGGTGAAGAGGAGTGGGTGGTGCACGCATTTTACGATCAAAGAGTTGAAAATTGTGGCATTTCCGGACTGCATAGATACAATCTTTAAATAACGACGGCCAGAAATAACCAGCACACAATATCTTTTGGGCTGTGGCATACCCAGACATATGACCACCACATGCCCCAGAATGACAGTCATTTAGAACCTTCTCAGCTTCTTCATGAGTAAGACAGCGTCGGAAAACAGAATTCGCTCCACGACGATAGAGTGTATCACTAATAATATTGTATTGTTGGGATTGGAAACGCATTTTCCGTCGCTGAGATCATGAGATTTCAGGCCAAAAATATTGGGTTTGGAGATAAACAATAATAAACCCATACCAAGGATCAAGAGTACTGATAAGAAACAAGGATTCGTCCGCAATGGGTTGCTTCGCCACAGTTTCAGTATCAGTAGAGGGGAAATCACACATCAGTTCGGCAAAAACCAAAGATTTCTTTGCCTTGGATTTTTCAAATTCCAAGTCAAATTCCTGCAGGATAACTATCCATTTGGAATACTTGCCGCCTCACAATTGTTTGGTCAAGATGTACATCATAGGGTTACAGTCAGAAATTACTGTGGTTTTGCATAATAAGATGTAGTGTCAAAATCTTTGGACAACTTGAACAGCTGCCAAGGCCAATTTCTCCACATGCGTGTATTTGATCTCAGTCGGATGTAGATTTTGACTAAGATAGTAAATCACATGTTCATTGTTGAATTCATCTTCCCGAACTAAAACCATCCCAATGGTGGAATGAGAGGTGGTGAGATACAAAAAATAGTCTCATTTGTAGTTGGGAGGATGCACTAATGGTGCATGGATCAACGCCTGTTTAAGTGCATCAAAAGATCGATCAGCGATATCATCCCAAAAGAATGGAGTGTTATGTTTTAACAACCTCGTGAAACCCTTTGTTAACTTGGCATAGTTAGGAATGAAACGATGTAAAAATTTTGCTTTCCCCTACAAACTTTGGAGCTGGGGCAGAGTCGAAGGAGGAGGTAGATTGACAATAGCTTCGACCTTCGATGTATCAACATGAATGCCTACTTTTGAAACAACAAATCACAGTAAGCAACCCGATTCTACACAGAAAACACATTTGTGTGGATTCAGCCGAATTAGATAATGCCTACATCTCATAAAGATAGCTCGTAAATGAGTGAGATGGTCGGCCATATGCGATGAATGAGAAGGTAAATCATTGAGATAAAGCTGCACAATGTGCTTAACGTCATGAAATGTGTAAGACATAGCCCTTTGAAAAGTTGCCCTAGCGTTCTTCAATCCAAAGGGTAGTTTGCAATAAGAAAATGTCCCCCATGGACAAATGAAAGTTGTTTTTCACTGATCAGTAGGGAGTATGTTTATTTGATTGTAACCGGAAAAACCATCCATAAAGGAGAACATTTCACTATTGGCACAATCATCAATTATCTGATCGATATAGGGGGTTGGATAATTGTCTTTAGGACAAACTCGATTAATATCCCTATAGTCGATACATACCCTTATTGTTCCTTGTTTTTTGTTAACAGGAACAATATTCGATACCCAATCGGTTAAAGGAATTGGATAAATGAAACCTACATGAAGTAATTTTTCAACTTCGGCTTTGATAGCAGCAAATTTTCTCGGATGTATTTGACGTAAACGTTGATGGATAGGTTTGGCATCCGGGTAAGTCTTGATTTCATGTACAACAATCGACTGATCGATTCCTGGCATTTCCTCATATGACCAAGCAAACACGTCATGGAATTCTTGAAATAGGGCTTTATAAGATTGGAGTTCATCGTCCGTACAACAAGCACCTATATGAATGTTTTCAATTATTCTTGGTTTAACTGAAATGTCAATTGGAATCGTTCGAGAGATATTTTCCAAATTTAACTCAGAATCAGGATTTTGTAATGGATTCTGTGGTTCTTTGACATATTCAGTAGTAAAAATAGAAGCGAAATCATTTTCAAAATGATCTAGCTCAAGTAAAAACGAAGATCGATGATGTAGATCTTCCCATGGTAAATCGTCAACAGACAAAAGTTCACGAATCTTCTCATCAGTATGAATAAGATCGGGAAATGTCATTGTGGCTGAGCTAGATATAGAAAGTGATTCCTCATGGATCCCATTCATTATATCAATTTCAGTTGAAGAAGGATCGGAAAGCGACTGTACAGCCTGATATGCAATTTCAAAGGGGCTCAAAGGCATCGTGCCATCAAATGAATCCAACTCGGAATCAGAAGGTACGATCCAAGGATCATCCAATGTAATGGTATTCGATGAAATCATATGAATATTTGCAATAGGAGGCGATATGTTAGGAGGAGGAAAGGAAAAAGTTCCTAGTAAACCAGAATATTTAATCAAACCTACCCCAACATCCTTGTAAGGGATAGCCATTTTACCGATGTGTTGGATAGTTTCTGTAGAGGTTGGATCAGATGAGAAATAAGTGAGCTGATCTATTATAACAATCTTTCCTTGATGTGGAAACTTGATAAGATGAAAGACCGATGAAACAACAACAGTCATAGCATAAGACCAACTGCGGCCCAGGAGAAGGTTGTAATCTAGAGGGGCATCAACCACCTCCACATCTAGATTTACGGTTTTGCTTTCGACCCCTATAGGTAAATCCTGCAAAATACTAAAAGGATGGAACCCTCGGCCATCAAAAGCCTTTAGAATTTTCGGAGAATTATTGAGTGTAGTAAAACCAAGCGATTTCCAACACTGGATCGACATAATACATGTAGAAGCCCCTTCATCAATCAGAGTCCGAAAGATTGGTCTATTTTTGACTAAAACTGGAATCTGGAAAGCCATTTGATGAGGTAGGAGGGGTGTACTATTCTCTAAATCGAATATTATAAGTTTTGAATCCTGAATATCGACAGCTCCTATAGCATACACAAGTAATTTACGCTATGCTGGGCATGATTGCAGCACTTCCAAAGCCGACATTGCTGAAGGGGAAATAGCTAAGTCCTCAACAATGTTGTAATTCTGAGCAGCTCTCGCATGTGGATTGAAAGCTGATTTATGAAGTACACCTTTAGCAGGCGGTTTGATTACTAAGTCTGGATTGGGTTTCTCGATCTGTAGCGGATCAGACATAGGAGGAGGTGTAGTTGATATATTTGAATTAGAAGATTCTGCTTCTTTACCACCAACAAGATTTTTACTACTATAATCTTGCAATCGCGTCGTAATCCTAAAATGAGACATCATCATAATAGGTTCTTCTGAGGCATTCGAGGTGGAACCAATCGTCTTACTGTCTTGAGTTGGAAAAGGATCCTTCAAGACAGTAGGCTGTTGAGAACCTTTAACGAATTTCGTAACCTCTGCTCGATGTGGGCATTCCTTAGTTAAATGTTCCTCGTCGCAAATGAAACACGGATAGAGAGGCTTGCGTTTTTCGTCATTAGATTCAGTTTTATCTGTTTTTTCTTTTGAATTTTTTTTTTTTATTCTTCCCCTTCTTCTTACCGTTGGATTTAGATTTGGCCATAGATGTCTCTACGACATGAATGTCGGCAGAAATTTCAATGGAAGACTCTCCTTTTAGGGAATCAGGTAAAGTTATTATAGGAGAAGAATTCTTTGAAGATTTCTTCTTGCTTTTAGTATTAACTGTACCAATCATACCATTAGCAGCATGAGACCCTGAAGGAGTTGCAGTTATTTGACCTTGTTTTGGAAGATCGGGGATTTTTTCATGTAAAGTACCTGACTGCGTATAGACGAGGTCAAGATACTGAGCTTGAGAAATGACTTGCTCCTCAGTAACAACTCCTGCCTTAGCTACATCTTTAGTGATTTTGGGTAATAATGATTTAACAAACCATTCTACCAAAATTGGATCTGGAATGTAAACTTTCACTAAAAGCCTTCTCCGTCGCCATTAATGAATATGATCAGAAATATATGTGGACGTGGATTACTTTAGCGAAGTCAAAAGTTCTGTGCTATTTTCATATTTGACAGGAAAATGAAAATGAGTTAAGAAAGAAGTTGCTAATTGACTGAAATTATTAAATGAGCCTTGTGGTAACTCAATGTACCATTTGGCAGCAAGACCAATAAGAGTTCGTTGAAAAAGATGTAAGCAAATTGAATCATCAATTATCGAATTAGACACACACCAGAGGTGATATGTCATAATGTGATTTGACAGATCCTCTCTTGACTTACCCTCGAATTTTGGTATATCACTGGGAAACTTATGCGGCATTGGCGGCCAATATAGATAATAGAAAATTGGATCATTCGTAAGGCGTGACAAATCAGTTAAATCCAAAGTTGTAATAAATGGTAACTGATAGTTAGGGTCGCGAAAGCCTTGAGTAACAAGAGTAGTTCCGGGAGGAGGATACCAAGGATAACTGGGAATCGAATTTGCTTTAGGAATGGTATAACCCCTCGGGAAACCAGGATTAACTAGACCAAACCAGGGTTGTTGAGGCTGTTGATAAGTATAGCCAGGGTACAGTTGATACTGATAAACTGGATTTTTTGAAACGGGACCGAATTGATATTGTCCCTAGTACGGTTGATACATGAATTGTGGTTGGCTTGTGACAATCGTACTTGTACCAGCTTGTCCCGCAGGTATCTAGACCGAAGTCTGAACTGTAGGTCTTGACTAGGGTATAAAGACTTGAGGGATTTGCACGGATGCAGGGATAGAAGAACTTGGAGCTACAGATACTCCAGAAATAGGTGTTATAGGTTGAACAAATGTTGCAGTAGTTGCAGTAGTTTGAGGCGGAGTCTGAGGTGTACTAGGCCCAGACTGCTGAACAGAAACAGGTGTAGGGATTTGAACAGTAGGCTGGATAGGTTGCTGGGTTGGACCAGAAACCAAAGGCTGTCCAAGTTGAGTAGGCAACTGCACATTAGGTTGCATAGTCTGTTGAATTTGGGATGGATCCCACACCATGTTCATTCCGAGGTATTGTCCCGCAGAAGGTTGAACGTAAGGACCATAACCTGGTTGAACGTAGGGTTGATAATTAAGAGGTAAATTTCCAGCTCCTTATACAAATGATTGACCAGAAGGCAGTTGAAAACCTTGAGTTGGGTACTGACCTTGAGGTTGATAACCCTGAGGTGCGTATTGAATTTGGGGTTGATAAGGACCTTGAGGAACATACTGAGTTTGGGGTTAACCTTGGGGTATGTACTGTCCTGAAGGTTGATAACCCTGCGGTATGTACTATCCTTGAGGTTGTTCTCCAAAATAATATTGTGCTATAGTTTTTCCTGGGAAAAAATTACCCTGTAGTTGCCCCCCAGGTAGTAATTGATTGCCTTGAGTTTGAGCCGCAGGAAGTAACTGACTACCTTGAGGTTGCCCCCCAGGCGGTAACTGACCACCTTGAGGTTGCCCCCCAGGTGGTAACTGACAACCTTGAGGTTGAGGATTTGGAATATTACTAGACATCATAAATATTTGCTCTCTTTCAATGTTTTAGTTTTAATTCCATTAAGACCAGGTGATAATACTTGTTCAGTCGGTCAAGGAGCTGCTCCTGAGAAAGTACCACAGAGAGCCGATATCCCGAAGGAACAGAAGGACCACCGTGTAAAAATGCTTTCGATGATTGGGAAAACATAGATGACTCTCCTGCCATGATGGCTGAAGGATAGTAACCTTTGGGCGTAGGATGAAATGGAATTCAAGGTGGAGAAAAAGCAAGACCCAGGTTTTATAAAAAGTTTTTCAAAGATAGATACCAAGCGTTGCTCCTAATAGGGCTGTAGAAAATGGATTCACGCTCCCTAAGATTCAAAGACTGAGGGGATTTGGGAAGAGATATCTCTTTGTCTGGACTAGAAATTTCTTCAATAGAAATAAGGCCAAATGGAAGATCTTCAGTAACAATATTTCTTACCCTAGGTGAACTAGGATCGCTAGAAGTTGGAGTAATAAATCCTGAGGATGTTTCCAAAACAGAAGGTTCAGTGTCAGGCTCGGAAATTTCAGGTTCGTTAGCTAGTTCAATGGAAGAAGAAATACTACCAGTAACTTCGAAAACTGAAATCGGTTCTTGAATATGTTCTATCATGGGTATTTGATGATTAGGATGAACAACTATAGATGAACTTCCAATTTCTGTTGATTTAATTCTACTGCTACTAGATGATACTAGAGCATGCAACCCTTCAAGCTGACTTGGTGTATACTCAGGGAGCCTACCCTGAAGTCTCCGGGATTGTCTCGGTAATTCTGCACAATTAAATATTAATCAATCACACGCAAACAAAGAAAATTTCAATGAAAACACCTAAAGTCTCTAAAGAAACAAACAGCTAAATCACACGTCTAAAAAAATCTAAGAGTTCAAACCACACACAAATAGTAAATTCCTGTACTAAAAACACTAGTTGGTGATGAAATCCAACTTAGTAGAATTTTAATACAGAAAGGGTGGTTAGAACAGTTACCCCAACAACCTGCTTAATGAAACAGACTGGTACAAGTTTCTTCACAAAACCATCTCTAGTGAAGAGAATCCCCCAGAGAGTCCAAGTGAGTCTAGTCGACATCTGCTCTAGGTACAGTGAAATATTTCCTTCACTGTCACCTTAGGAAATAATCTTAAGCTTATGGACACTAAGGTTACCGAAAATAACAAATACAACTGGGGGAACTGTTTCGGGGAATATCACCCTAGAGGTTCGTTGGGTTACAACCTCCACAGAGCAGGGGCATGCTACTCAAGAAGGACTCACACAACCATACATGTTCATGAAAAACTAAATAGAGTAGATCGAGAAGTTACTCGTAGGTCCTACGGTTGAAGCAGATCCCGCGGGGTCCAAACCCCCAGCAACCGTCCTTCCTTCTTAACCTGAAAGACAAGAAGAAACAAGCACGAAGAACTGGTTGTACAGCATATATCTACTCTAAATGTTAGTGAAATCGATATGAAACATTAAATAAATCATAATGAATGCTTAAATAACAATATTCTCATATATGAAAGAACACACTAACACGTATATTTCGGGAACAAGATGGTACTTCTGTATTATAATAGCATGTACAGAAATAACAAGTGGAGAGATCACCTGAACCCTTCCACGATCTTCGAGCATACCGTCGTCCGGATTCGTCCCACCCTTGCCTCGCTAAGACTCTTTCCAAACTGGTGCATACGAGATGACATACAGGAAGATGAGCATCTCAAGGAAACAAAGGTTTCCTGAACTGAACTGGGAAAGTGCAGGAGGCACGGGGAATCAGACTTGGATAGGGAATACCAACAGAGTATAATATCAATAAATTCTCTCTCTCCCTTAGGCCATACACATGAGGGCTTTTTATAGTCCCTCCAAGTAGTTTCAACAATTGGAAACAGTTGGCCACGGGCTGGGGTGGTTGAACTACCTGAGTAACCATCAACCCAGCGCGAAATTAGGGATTTTTTATATATTTTTTAATCATTTTAATGGCATACGCGGAAAAGTGCAGACAGACTCGCGTATACACGCGGAAAAGTACGGGCATAGTCGCGTATGGGGATTTTTACACTGTTTTTAAGTGAATTTGTCCAAGTCTGTAGGAATGGGTGCCCAAAGCCATAAAAGAAATCATGAATCATATGAAGGTGAGAAATGATGCTATAACAGATGCCCCCTAATATATGAGGTCAGAAGGGGTACATGATGGCCTAAATGTATTATGCACATAGAAAGAACTTCGCAAGGACAAGAGAGGACTTCACCAGATTTCAGCCTGCCAAAAACCAATGAAAGAAAACAGAGAGTCAACTCATGCTGAGGCGGGCATACCCATGCTCAGTCAAAAATACATCATATAGAAAGTACTGAATAGATTCAACATGTATACAAGTATAGCTGAACTGAAAGTACACAATGAATCATCTGAGCATGGCCCGGAAATATAAGTCTGAATCAATGTCCAAGTATCACATATAGAAAGCTGATCAAGGATGGTGCAACTGGATGTCTGATCATATAAGTAACTGAATCTCCAAGTACCAAATCATAAGAGGTGGAACAAACGGTACTATCACGCAACTCGGGAGCCAACATATAGGATGTTGTTGTACTGAACTGCAACATATAAGGGTGGATGGCATCACTGGCAGAAACTGAATGGACTGTCAAAAGTGAACCGAGAAATGCTAATGAAACCCGAGGTCTTCACCGATCACTATGGCACAATTCTACACAATGGGAATAAATGAGCTGAAGTCGACCATGTGAGAAATCGTTGGATTACCGGTCAATGATGTATACCGTTAACCAACGCGAGACAACCCACCAATAATGAAAATGAGTGTCAAGGTTCCCCAGTACAATCTAACAAGTGCGAATGAATGAGTTGAAGTCGAACACTTGAAAGAATCTACCAATCAGGAGGCAATGATGAATCCCCACTGTCGATAGCGAAGAGTCTGCCACTGATGACTGCAAACCCTAAGGTACTAACAAAAAGACTCTAGACCTTATTCCCAGAGCAATGAGTTGGAGTCGATGGGAAAAGATCTGCTGGAAGGAAGGCATTAAGGCATCCCACATCAGTCCAGCGCGAGTGTAACCCGCAGGCCAAGATTTGGAAGGAATTGGACGAAGTAGAGTGACGGAACCAAAACCGAAGTACGTTTCCGACATGCACAAGATGAAGCTAGTGCACAGAAGAAACCCTCTGAACCAACCAATAATGAAAGCTGACACAGAGGCGAGAAATCCATCGATAGGGTCAAATGGAAATCAAGGTACTGCACGAATCCCAAGTGTGATAATGTGTGCTGACGTCGAACACAGGGGAAACCACTCAGTCAAAGATCCATGATGATGATCAAATGCTGAGCACAAGGTCACCTATCAATGATGGAAATAGGGCCAGGGTGTGGCTCTAGGTTTGCTCTCAGAGCAATGTGTCGTAGTCGATAAGAGACAAACCCGCCGGCAAGAAGTCAATGGGGACCTTCTCAAACCAGCACGAGCAGAAGACCAAAACATCTGATGTGATAGAACATGATACTGACAAGACCGGGTAGGCCGACTGAATAATGAGTCAAGAGACACCGCAGAATGGCCGACTCTGGTTAGACTTCCCTTGAACAAAAGCACGACTCGTGATGACCATGGCAGTAAAAAGTGACACTATATAAGTCTGTTATGCAGGAAGCAGAACAAACTCTCCATATGATTGGAAGAGATAACCAACCGGGGGAGAACTGACAAGTGAAACATGGTAAAGGCTGAACCTAGGTCAAAACTAAAACCATCCCAAATGAAGGAGATATATATAAGTATATGTGCTTTGTTCAAGGGCGACAAACTGACTCTGTACTGCCATCAAAATAACGAAGATACATCCCGTTCCCGCTCATTTTGTTATATTTGATTTTTTTGTCTTTTTCATATAATAAGCCTGAAAAAGAATAAAAGAATGCTATGGTACAATGGATAGAACGAGTATCAAAAATTAGATGCACTAGTTCCTAGGATTGGAACAATCCTATGCTCAATGCAAGGTGGCGAAAACTGGTAAGCGATACTCAGAGGAATGTTCCATCCATGGGTAAAAAGGTGTCAAGTCGTGATAGCTAAGTGCATGCAATGGTTAACTTGTACAGAAATTCAAGGTCAAAAGTTGGCTTAAACATCGAGCCCAAATGAAGCTAGCTAAAGGCCAGGATAAACAAGTAGCCAATATGCAATGCAGTAATACAACTTAACGACACCAGGGAGCCTCTAGGGTAATAGCCAGAAAAATGATAGTGAGGAAGAAGAAGAATGAAGCTTCGACACATAAGACATGGCGGAACTAAAGAGGACTCCCGAGCCTACATAAAACGCAGCATGGGCAACAAGTGATAGCGAGGAACTAACTAGGAAGCCCATGCAAAGGAAGGCTTTACCATCAAGTCATGATTAAATAATTGGCGAGTGAAATGGGTGTAATACTCATGACCTGCTGGGATCGACCCTAAGGCAAGTGATCAGTATGGAGGCTAGTATGCAAGATGCAACAAAAAGTGATTTCCCTAACCTATATGCCAGTGAAGATCATATACCTGCCGTGACGAGTCGGTAATCATGGATAAAAAACCGGGAAAAATCTCAAAATCATCAAAATGTACCTAAAAACATACCAAACTGGGCACTTCCAAGCATCCGAGTTATGCAGCTTAAGATAAATCGAAAAAATAAGCATAACAAGTTTTTGCGAAAATTTTCAACTTTTTAGCCATAAATAGACAAATTACCTCTCATTTGGTTCATTATTGCATTGCTGATTTGGAAAAAGTGCTCTGGAGAAAAAACTTCTTTCGTCAAATCAGGAACAACCGACCATCGAAACGCACCGAAATTTCAGGTAGGCTCCTCAATCATCCTTTTCAATCATTTTTTCCGTTTGGAAATTAAAATTAAGTGAATTTCACCATTAAACCCCTTGCTAAAAAAATGCGGACTTGCGCATACGCGGGTTCATTAAAGGCAAGTCGTGTATACACGCGACTGTGCAAATAAAAAGTCGCGTATGCGCAGGTCCAAAACTAAAAATGCGTGGCTAATGCATGATTCATTGAAATTTGACAAGATGACAATCTCCTGGAGAGAACGTGAGCATAGCGCAATTGACCAAGAGGTCATGCAAGATCGAGCAACGCAAAATATCCTTCGGAATTGCGGTTTATTCAAATTCTTCAAAATGCCAAATATGAAAAGCAATGTTCGGTTGCTAGAAATGCTCGTGAATTATTGGGAACCATATCAGGATTGCTTCATTATTGATCAGATGCCAATACGCATTGAAGTGGAGGATATATATTTCATCACTGGACTCTCCCGGAGGGGAGAACCAGTAGACTTGCAGGGAAAGCCCCTGGGAGGGTTAACCGTGGAAGATTATGTCCACGTATATTGCGTAGAGGGTTCCAAAAAGGTTGGAACTCAGATTGCGATTAAAGATCTGAGGGATTTGCACATGAAAATCCTCCTGTTTAGCATCGGCAGAGTGGCAGGATCTGCCTCTCTACATCAGGCATCTAGGACGCAAATGAGCATAGCAGTAGAATGTTTGACTCATGTGTACGATTGGTGCACAGCCCTATTACTGAATATGAAGCAACAGTTGACTTCAATTCGCCAAGAAAAAACTAAACACTTTGGCTATGGTACCATTTTGACAACATTCTTCTTTGAGAAGATACCAGCATTGAGACCCAGAGTTATCTCTACCATCAGCAGCCCGCGGGACCCAAGAATTGCCCATTGGGCAGACATGATGAAGAGATTAGGGGGCAGTGAAGTACCCCGGACCACATGGGACAATGAGTTCTTCCTTTGGTGGGGAGAAAAAATCATCACAGTGGACGACTATCCCTATGCCGGGATGGACTTTCGTGGAGATCCAGATCTAGTTCTTCCACTAGGCATAGCATGGGGCACAATCGGTAAGTTTGCAAAATTTTTTTGACTTATATAAATTTTTTTGGATTTTTCAAATATGTATGAAAAAATAAAAAACAAACATGTTTTTGATTGGATTCATAATGACTGACAATTTAAAATGATCATGATTCAGATGTTGGACCAGTTCGTCCTGAGGGTCTCCCGCGCCACAAGCATCGTAGGGGCGAGGCAGAGACAGTGGATTCAGACAGGACACTCCAGGTCGTGTAGAGGAACTTGGAGGGACTGACTCGGCAAATACCTATGGCTGTCGTGGAGGACCTGCCAGAAGCCATCCAGAGACGGGTGGTAGGAGTACCCCAAGACTGGGTTAGATTATTCCGCCGAGTTGCCACCGTAGTCACGTTCTATAGGAACTCGACTTCTGGGCAGGGACCTCAGGAGTAGACAGATATTATGTATTAGATGACTGTATATTCTTTTTTGAGACTGAACATGATGGGGGCATAAGCCCAAATTTTGTAAAGTTTTTTAACATTCTGATGATATATATACAACGATATTTGATGTGATGTGATAAATGTATCAAATGTATGATGTTTTTGATGATTAAAATTTTATTGAATTGAATGATTAATATGCCAATCCAATGCTTGATTAGCTAATGAGTCAGCAAACCAATTGTCAGCTCGAGGTATATGAATGAAAGTTAAAAATTGAAATGACCTTTGCAACAAACGTACCCTCAAGAACAATCGTAATAAAAATGGATCTCGTACCCGATAAGTATTGTTCAACTACGACACCACCAGCTGAGAGTCCAAGAAAACTACCAATGAATCAACACCCAAAGATATTGCCTCCGAGAGTAGACGAACAACTGCAGTGTATTCTGCTATATTATTGGAAGCAGAACCAATGCAGACCCCTCTTGATACTAACAGCTGACCGGATGGATAATGAAGCACCCAAGCCGCGGAAGCTAAGTTCCGAGTGTGTCTACTAGAACCATTGGTGAAACCAAAATGACTCATGACATCCAACACAACCTGCCAAAGTAGATCAAAAACATCACCAACTCATCAAAAATAAAAAATCAACCAGATATGTACAAAACAACAAAAACTACTATATACAAAAGCAACATGCCAGGCCAAAGCCTAGGCATAATACTTCTTCAAATAGAGCCCATTTCGGGACTCTGGCAACTCGTTCCCTTCGAAATCAACCAAGGTGTATGCTCCTTTCTTAAGAACCTTTTTAACGATATAGGGGCCATACCACATAGACTTAAAATTTCCTGCCCCCAAGGCATCCTTTTCTTGGGCATAGACCAAAACAAGGTCACCTTCCGAAAAGACCCTAGGCTTGACCGTCTTATCGTACTGAACTTTAACTCGGTTTTTATGCGCTTCGTTCATCGTGGCAGCATCCCGACGCTGCTCATCAAGATGTTCCAGATGAAGAAGCCGTTCTGCCAGACTAGAAGTGTCAGGTAGAAGTTCAATAGCTAATTTAAGAGAAGGAATCTCGCATTCAATGGGAAATACGGATTCCACCCCGTGTACTAGCTGAAACGGAGTAAAGCCAGTTGCAGTTTTCACTGACGTCCTGTATGCCCAAAGTGCAGGATATAGTATAATATGCCAGTTGGATCTAGCTTTATCAATTGTCCGTTGAAGAATTGTCTTCAAGGATTTATTCACGGCTTCCACCTACCCATTGGCTTGAGGATAATATGGAGATGAATGCTCCTGCCGCAAACCCAATTTGAGAGCCAACTCAGCCATCATACTATTCTGAAAATGACTGCCATGATCAGTGACAATCTCTCTAGGAATACCAAAACGAGCGATAACCTGGTTGAAAAGGAAAAGAGCCACAGTCTCACCATCGTTCCCAAAAGTAGGCATAGCCTTGACCCACTTCGTGAAGTAGTCTACTGCTACGATAATGTACTTGTGACCTTTAGCCGAAGGCGGGTTACACGTAGTATAATCAATACCCCACTTTGTAAAGGGACCGACAGTAACGACTGGAAAAAGTGGAGCTGGATGAGCGCGCATTTTTTGAGTATAGACCTGACATGGATGACACTTTTTGACCGATTCAATACAATCTTTGAAAATCGAGGGCCAAAAGTATCCAGCACGCAAAATATTTTGAGCTGTAGCAAGCCCAGATAAATGACCCCCACAAGCTCCACTGTGGGAATCATTCAGCACAACCTCAGCTTCTTCAAAAGTTAAGCAGCGTCTTAGGATCAAATCAACCCCTCGACGGTATAAAGCATCACCAACAATCAAATAATTCTTGGCCAAGTGACGCAACTTACGACACTCATCTTTCGAAAAAGAGGAGGGAAACTTCGCAGTCTAGAGATACACAATGATATCTCCGTACCAAGGATCCTGTGAAGAGATAAGAAACAAGTGTTCGTCTGGAAAGGACTCATCATAGATCATCTCTTCTCCACAGGGAAACTCGGAGATCAATTCCGCAAAAACTAATGATTTCTTGGATTTGGCAGACAGAAACTCGAGATCAAATTCCTGTAAAATCACAATCCATCGATTGCATTTGCCCCCAATCACTCGCCTACTTAGGACAAACTGAAATGGATTGGCTGCTGCCAAAACAAAAGTTTTGCAAAGAATAATGTAATGTCGGAGTCGCTGCACAACATGAACTGCTGCTAAGGCTAACTTTTCTATCGGAGTGTACCTAAGTTCAGGTCCTACCAGTCCTCGACTAAGGTAGTAAATAACATGCTCTACAAGAGCATCATCTTCCTGAACCAGAACCATACCAATGGTAGATTCTGCTGCTGCCAGATACAAAAGGAAATCCCTGCTATAATCAGGTGGACTCAGTAAAGGAGCAGAGGTCAATGTTTTTTTCAAAGCATCGAATGAGCGTTGAGCATAGTCGTCCCAAAGAAAAGGAACTCCTTTCTTCAACAATCTCACAAATCCCTTTGCCACTTCAGCATAATTGACGATAAACCTCCGAAGAAAATTAGACTTTCCCTGAAGACTTTGAAGCTGACGTATGGAAGACGAGGGAGGCAACCGAAGTATTGCCTCAAACTTGAAGGGATCTACCCTTATCCCTTCCCTAGACACAATGAATCCCAATAGCCGACCGGATGTAACCGCGAAAACGCACTTGTTCGGATTCAATCGAATTTTATAAAAATGACATCGTTCAAATATTTTCTTGAGGTGACCAGGATGATCCATCCTCTTGCGAGAATGAGCAGCTAAATCATCTAAGTATGCCTCAATAATCTTTTTTATGTCGTGGAAGGCGTATGACATGGCCCGTTGAAAGGTAGCCCCAGCATTTTTAAGACCAAAAGGCATCTTCTTATATACAAACGTACCCCAGGGACAAATAAAAGCAGTCTTATGCTGATCTTCTGGATGGATAGTGATTTGATTATATCCGGAAAAACCGTCCATGAAGGAGAAAATCTCATTACCGGCACACTCGTCAATGATCTGATCGATGAATGGTGTGGGGTAATTATCTTTAGGACACGCTTTATTCAGGTCTCTGAAATCGATGCACACTCGAATCGTTCCTTTCTTTTTATCTACAGGAATGGGATTTGAAACCCATTCCGTCAGAGGAACTGGAAAAATGAATCCCGCCTTAAGCAGCTTCTCAACTTCAGCTTTGATAGCTGCTGCCTTCCTAGGATTGACCGGACGAAGTTTTTGCCTCACCGACTTAGCGTTTTCATACGTCTTGATCTCATGCTGGACAATAGATGGATCAATGCCAGGAATTTCCTCATAAGACCAAGAAAATACATCCCTATACTCTTTAAAGAGCTCGGTGTAAATTTGAACCTCTTCACGGGAACATTCAGCTCCAATGAAGACATTCTCGATAATATTGGGATCCCTAGAAATGTTCACCGGGATAGTAGGAGAGATCACAGCCATGTTCCCTTCAGCATAAACTTGTGTTGGTGCCAAAGGGTTCAAGACTGGGTGAACAAGACCAGGAGACGGAGGACTTGGAAAACTGGTTTCAACTTCGCTCAAGTCAGGTAGGAAGTAAGACCGATGATGCAAATCATCCCATGGTCTATCTTTACTAGTCATGGCTTCCAGGATGGCCTCTTCAGATGGAAGAGTGGTATCTAGACAATCCTGGGCAGAAGAAGAACTAAGCGTCCAAGCCGGAGCCACATCGCCATCCAACTCTTCCGGTGAAAGAGGAGCTGGGATGGTTTCTGCAGAGTCAACAATAGACTGATACGCAATCTCAACTGCAGAAATTGAAAATGTCATTCCACCCACTTGACCTTCCTTTAATGTGGCAGTAGGGGAAGGTAAGGTCCAAGGGTCCGAAAAATAATGAGTTCTAAAGAACTCTCTTCGAAGAGGAGCCTTGGAGGATGAAATAGCATTAATATGAACCGTAGGATGAGGAAGATCAAAAGTACCCATCAAGGAGGAATACATTCCAACTCCTAAATTCTCAACAGGCACCTTAGTATTATCCAACTTAGGAACAGATGAGTCAGTAGACGCATTCGGGTCTATAGGAGGACAGTCTAGTTGATCCACTGTAACGATCCTCCCTTCGTGGGGGAAATATATAATTCAAAACAATGAGGATGCAATGGCATCCATCTCATAAATCCAATTCCTCCCCAATAGAAGGTTGTAGTCCAAGCTTGCATCCACTACCTCAACCTCTATGTTAACAGTTTTCCCCCCAACACAGATGGGCAAAGCTGGGACAATACCATGGGGTCTGTGAGAATGACCATCGAATGCAGTAAGAACAGTGCTAGATCGAACAGCTTTGGGAGATCCAAGTGTCTTCCAGCATGCGAGAGACATCACGCATGTGGAAGCACCCTCATCAACAACCGTTCGAAAGATATTGCACTTCTGATACGACGATTTAATGTGAAAGGCCATGTGATGAGGAAATCTCTTCTTAAAATTATTCATATCAAAAGTAATCAGAAGAGAATTTTTTGGATCAATAGCCCCAATGGTAGTGAGCAAAGCATTGCGCTGAGCTGGACAAGACTGGAGTACCTCTAAAGCTGACATCGCACAAGGACTCTACGCCAGATATTCTACAATCGAGTAGTTCTGGGCAGCCCTTGCATTCGGATTAATTGTTGATCACTTAGCAGATGCTTTGGGCATCCGAGGCATAGACTCAACAGTAGGCTTCGTAATGTGAAGCGGCTCAGTAGCATCAGGAACTTTCTTAGCTTTCGAAGACTCTTCTCCACCATAATCACGGGATCTTGTAGCGATATCCGTGTGAGCACTCATCATGAAAATGTTCGATGGAATTTCCCCTTCCTGGGTACCTCCAGAGGAAGCCCCAGGAGTTTGGTTCGCACCAACAACTAATTGCTGCCCTTGGGGAAAAGGGTTTGTTAACACAGCCTGGGAACTAGAAGAACCCTGCTGGGCTAACAAGCGCTGAGCATCCTGAATTTTAGGGCAAAGGTGTGTGAGATGGTATCCAGCACATAGTTTGCATGGAAAATTCACTTTCTTCTTCTCCTTTGGACCCTCACCAACACGCTCATTGGTTTTGTTTGCATTACCCTTCCCGTTCTTGCCCTTCTTCTTGTTATTTCATCCCTTCTTCTTCCCATCGGATTGTTGATTTCCTTTGGGATCAGAAGATTGGACAACATTTATGGACAAAGACTGGGAAGGTGATGACTCTGCAGGCACAGCCTGACTAGAAGGAGCAGATTGTAAAGACAACTGCTGCAATTGAGAAAGCAGGCTGGCTGCACCACTATTGACCGATCCGACAAGCCCATCATCGTGCAGACCAGGCTTAGTTTTCGATAAATATAATTTGAAGCGAGGAGCATTGGGAAAATATTTATAAAGGACCCCAGACTGAGAATAGATCAGTTCCAGCTGCTGGGCCCTAAAAATGGCCTGCTCCTCAGAAAATACCCCAAATAGGGATACATCCTTTGAAATGTCTAACTGCAGAGATTTCAGAAACCACTTGAGAAGGAATTCACCCGGAATATGAGCTTTAATAAGCCTCTTCCTTCTCCTCCATTCCTGAATGTGGTCAGAAATGTGAGTTGCCTCATCTTGCTTAAAATTAGCTAGGAGTTCGGTCCCAGCCTCATATCTGACAGGCAACTGAAAATGGTTTAAAAATGTGACAGCCAATTCCCCAAATGTAGCGAAACTGCCCCCAGTGAGCTCGATATACCATTTGGCAGCATTTCCAGTTAGGGTGCGTTGAAATAATCTCAACCTAATCGAATCATTGATCAGGGAGTTCGAAGAACACCATAAGTGGAAAGTGGTGATGTGGTCAGCCGGATCTTCTCCATTCTTACCTTCAAACTTAGGAATGTCTGAAGGAAGTTTGGTGGGAACCAGAGGCCACCCCGGACTATAAGAAATCGGATCATTAGTCAACTTCGAAAAATCTGGCAAGTTTAACGTTGCCAGAAAAGGTAAGAGAGGCGTAGCCTGAGGATTCCATCCTTGATAGGATGGATTCCCAACATTCTGAAAAGAATAGCCTGGATTTTTTGAGGCACCAGGTTGCCAGAAAGGACTCATAGAAAAAGGAGAAGACCCTCCTCACAACACCGAGTTACCAAAGCCCAGACCAGTTCCCCCTGTTGAAGTATGAAATGAAGAGGACAGCCCCTGATAGGGGTTCCATGCATTAGGGAGTCAGAGGGAGAAAAGGTTTGATAAGCACTCAACGAAGGGAAAGAAGCATTCATTGATGACCTCGCGTAAAACCATTCCCGCCTCATCGTAGGAAGGTGGTTCAAACTGTAAAAGTAGTCGAACTTGCCCCCCCAGCCCAAGGGTGAAACTCAATCGAGAAGTAAAACAAAGGACCCTAACGACCGATCTCGAACCAGGAATGTGTCCCGCTCGAAGGGAAACCCTTGAATGAAGTCTATCCACTAGCCACGGAAGACATGGGCGTAGATCCAGCTGAAGCAGCGGAAAAGGAAAAAGAGGGATGCCCACTAGAGGGCATCCCTGAACAAAAGGGACCAGAATGAGAAGCGTGTGCTTGGGTGAAACCAGAGCCAAACACAGAAACACTAGAAGCAATCGAAGATGAAGCAATAGTGCCCCCTGCTTCAACAGAAGCAGGATTCTGAATGCCTGCAGCACTCACAGCAGAAGTTGCGTTCCCAGTCATGGCCATCGAAAGGTAAGCGTGATACGGAAGATCTTCCGGTCTCTCCGACTCGGGTCCGATGTACTGAACAACGAACGGATAATCAGGAGGAAGAGGAGATGGACCTGACGCAGGAGGTTCGGGTATGTCTTCAATTTGAAAATCTTCTTCCTGAGGAAATAAAACTCGCGAGGTGAGCGGGACGCTCCTCTCGGAACCGATAGCAGAATCAGCTATGAAACCTTCAGACCTTTGTGGAGGATCTCTCTCCACTGCGTCAGACGCCACAGGGTGGTAACCACCTGCTAAATCGTTCCTATGCCTTCTCGAAGAAGGCTCTGGACTCTCAGGAGATAACCCCCGGATTCTCCTCGAACGTTGAGGCGCTTGATCAGCCACTTTTATAGATTTATTAAATTAGACTCAAAAAGTGAAAAGCTAGGCAAGCTAGGAGCAAAGAGAACTCACTAAAATAAAAATCCCTGAGAAACAGCAAGCAAACAGCCTCCAAGTATTTCTGCTCTGGGTGATGAGGACCGGACACCAAAATACAGAAAAGCGAAGTATAGGACCTCCCGAAAGCAGTCTAGGATGATTAGGCCTGTAACAACTAAATGGCTGTACAAACGCTACGCCGACCTCCTAACGATGTACCTTGCCGGCCTGGGCACCCAAGCTTCGCAAGGGCACCCCGTAGAAGTACTGCTGAAAGATGCGGACGTCGCTCGTGTACCACGCGGTATTCCCCCGCACCACCGTGTGGAACCTAGAGTGGCAACTATGGGCACCAATCAGACAGGCTCGCAAGGGAACGGTCTTGAGGTCGTATCCAGCAAATCAGAGGGGGGTATCCCTCTCTCACTTTCACTTCCTCACGCTTGACTCTCCTGAGGAGAGCTTCCGTCCACCCACCTGAGTTGGATTTCACTCAATTAATCAACTTATGTTTTCATTTCAGCGGCCTCTGGAGAGTTAACTCTCCACTCACCTATTCCAAGGCCCTACAGTAGCTATTATGTATGACACTTAGAAAACTTGCTAGTTGATTTTAAATTATATCGCTTATTTTAATGGGCTGTTATGTTAAGTCACAAGGATATGGAGATGAAACTTATGGTGTTTTTGATGCAAAAGAAATTAATAAAAACCTAACTACATGCACATGCAGTTATTGTCTTTCGATGAAAAGCAATCTCTATACAGGTTCTACGAGATTAAAAATCATATTTTTTCTTTTCAAATAACAAGCTCACACTCACAAAAACTATGAAACTGACTAAATAATTAAATGCACCTAATGCAAATCACTACAAGCATGCAAATTCTAAGATGCAAAAATCTCTAAAAGCAGAGTGAAATTTCCCAAAAAGCTCTTTCATTTTTAACTCTTTTTGGTTGTCCAGAAAGCTAGTTCCTGAAAACAAGAATTCTTAATACAAAGACACCAAAAACGCTTAAAAACAAGAGAAAGAAATCAATGACAACTCTTTTCCCAAAATCAAGCCAAAAACCAAAAGACAAGAAACTTCACTAAAGCTCCAAAAGATATAGCGAAACGAAAACAAAAATGCAACAAAAAACATAAGAACAAGACAAAATGTTTTTTGAGTTTTTGAAATGCAAAAAGAAAAAGCAAAGCAAATGTTTTTTGAGCTTTTTAGTTTTATAAAGAAAGAGCTCGAAAAGACCAAGCCAAACTATCAAAATCCAAACCAAACAAGAATGAATTTCAAGCACAAACTTCAACAATGCTCCAAACCTTATAAGGCTAACTAGTAGCAAGATCAATAAGAGCAAAAGAAGACAAGAAAACTTAGCCACTCAGCCTAGAAAAATAGTGCAAACTCGTCGCAAACAAAAACTTCGAAGAAGCAAGAAAAACTCTTCAAAAGTTGCAACAAGACCTAGCCTACTGAACTCAAGAAAACCAATCAAGAAACTAGAAAAAATTGTAGTGCCAAGCAAAACACAAGGATAGGAAGGAGTAAATGAGCAAGAGCTCTCTATTCTGATAAAGCAGAACAACCAAGAATGCTCAGAAAGCGATCTTGGTACTCAAACCAGAAGTGCCAGCACCAACAACAACACTTTGCCAAAAAGACTAGTTTTCAATCAAACGAAAGAGAGAAAAGATGAAAGACCACTTTCTTCACAACCCAGATAGTACAAAGACACTGTAGGAACAGGTCTCCACAGCCAGAAAGGACCAAAAAGTCAAGAAACCCAAAAATTCAAAATCTGCCTAGGTATACGCTACTTCACAGTTTAGCAACAAGCGTGCATACGCGACTGTGCTAAAGGAAACACGCGTATACGCGACTTCCTTTAGACGAACTTGCGTGTATACGCGACTTCCTTTAGACGAACTTGCGTGTATATGCGACTGTGTGCAGAAAAAAGTGCGTATACAAAGGTAAATAATGAAAAAACAAAAGGATCAAGCCTGGATAAGAAACTAGGACTTCAGACTGACTGAGAAAAAGTAAACTGGACTGCAAATGAAAGTTAAAACTGTCGGAAACCTACCAAATAGCTGAAACCACCCAACAGAGGAGTCACAAGAATGTGATCCCCAGCGGAGTCGGCAGTTCTGTTTCGGGGAATATCACCCTAGAGGTTCGTTGGGTTACAACCTCCACAGAGTAGGGGCATGCTACTCAAGAAGGACTCACACAACCATACATGTTCATGAAAAACTAAATAGAGTAGATCGAGGAAGTTACCCGTAGGTCCTACGGTTGAAGCAGATCCCGTGGGGTCCAAACCCCCAGCAACCCTTCTTCCTTCTTAACCTGAAAGACAAGAAGAAACAAGCACGAAGAACTGGTTGTACAGCATATATCTACTCTAAATGTTAGTGAAATCGATATGAAACATTAAATAAATCATAATGAATGCTTAAATAACAATATTCTCATATATGAAAGCACACACTAACACATATATTTCGGGAACAAGATGGTACTTCTGTATTATAAATAGCATGTACAGAAATAACAAGTGGAGAGATCACCTGAACCCTTCCACGATCTTCGAGCAGACCGTCGTCCGGATTCGTCCCACCCTTGCCTCGCTAAGACTCTTTCCAAACTGGTGCATACGAGATGACATACAGGAAGATGAGCATCTCAAGGAAACAAAGGTTTCCTGAACTGAACTGGGAAAGTGCAGGAGGCACGGGGAATCAGACTTGGATAGGGAATACCAACAGAGTATAATATCAATAATTCTCTCTCTCCCTTAGGCCATACACATGAGGGCTTTTTATACTCCCTCCAAGTATTTTCAACAGTTGGAAACAGTTGGCCATGGGCTGGGGTGGTTGAACTACCTAAGTAACCATCAACCCAGCGTGAAATTAGGGATTTTTTATATATATTTTTAATCATTTTAATGGCATACGCGGAAAAGTGCAGACAGACTCGCGTATACACGCGGAAAAGTACGGGCATAGTCGCGTATGGGGATTTTTACACTGTTTTTAAGTGAATTTGTCCAAGTCTGTAGGAATGGGTGCCTAAATCCATAAAAGCAATCATGAATCATATGAAGGTGAGAAATGATGCTATAACAGGAACAATCTACGATCCGATTCCACGCGCAAGGGCAGAGTAACAAAGCTCAATCCCCTTGAAGGCTCCTCGACATGGTCAATCCGAGGTTTACCAATAAGTGACCCTAGGCTCCTCGACAATAGTTAATCCGAGGTTTACCGTTTGTGATGTGCGTAGAATCTTCTATCTTTCCCAATGAAACAAAATTGATTGTCTCAAAGGTTCGGACATGATCTCGTGATTAACTCCCTTAAGAGAAGCTTCCCAGATTGTACAAATTACAATTGGATTTATTTCCTACCGCAATATTTATCTACTTGTTTGTTTTTACTATCTTGGAGAGTTAATTACTCCCTACTCCAAGATACTAGCCTAAGCTATGTTGGTGATAAGAGCCCTAGAAATAAAAAGATTACTAGTTCAATTTTAATTAAGTGTTGTTTTTATGGGCTGTTCTTTAAGTCAATAGGTATGGAAATGAAACTTTGATGGTGTGAAGACTCGACTTCCAAATACACTAAAAAATGCACCTAAAAATGATAAATAATCTGTTTTTCTTTCAATGAAATTCTAGCTAAAGAAAGAGTTCGAGAATGCAATTCTTTCTTTAAACATGAAGAATAAATGGAAGAAAATCTTTTTGTTTTTTCAATAAGAACTCGAAACGAGACAAATAATCAATGCTCACAATAAATCCCTTTTTCTTTCAAAACTCGAAACTACAAAAACGAAACTACAAAAACAACTTTTCTTCAAAAGAGATCTACAAATTCTAGAAAGCACTCAAAACTATGAAAACTAATTTTGAGATCTACAAACTTTGAAAATCTAATTGAATAAAAGCTTTAATTTTTTTTTTAGAATGTTTTGCTTAGTTGTTCAGTAAACTAAGGATTCATTTTCCCAGAATAACAAATAAATCAAAAAACATCCAGATATGTTTTCTAAAATGAAATTCAGAACTTATAACAAAGTTGGTTCGAAGATTTGCAAAGAGAAAACTAGATCTATTTCTCAAAAAGAATGAATTTCACAACCAAGTCAAACTCATCAAGAAGATAAAAGATACCAAGGTTATCTAAGGCACCTTTAAGCTTCTAATGTTTGGGTCACTACAGAGACAAAGTGAAAACCACTCTCAAAATGCAAAACTTCTAGAAACTCATTCAAAACAAAAGTGCTATGAGACTCATTCATAAGAGATTTTCAACAGAAAACATACAGATTTAGGCAGACACTAAAAATCCTAAATCAAATCTAAACTAAAACTGAAATAAGAAATCTAAGTTTTTCAAGACTTTTAACAGGGCCTGCAACAATGTGCAGTCCCCAGAAAAGTTCAAGAGAAACAAAAAAAAAAAAAAAACTTTCAAACTTTCAAAGCAAAGTAAATCTAAGTTACCCAAGCCCGTACAAATCAATCAAAAATAAGAAAAATGCATTTCTTCAAATCAAAATAAAGGAAAATCAAAACAAGTTCTTTCCCCAGTGGAGTCACCAATTTTTTGGCCGGATAAATCGATCTTGCAGACAAGATCGATCTCCCTAGTGTCAGAAGACAATCTAGCAACAAACGAACAACTAAGTTTATCTTTCTCTAAATATATTCATTTTACAAATAAATGCTATGAAGGTGTCGATACTACCTTAGATACAAATGCTTATTTGCAGTTGTAAAGCTTCCGTCACATCAGTATTTCTTCCATCGCAACAATAGTCCTTCCGTTGCAACAAGATTTCTTCCATCGCAACAATAGTTCTTCCGTCGCAACAATAGTTCTTTCGTCGCAACAAGAGTGTCGTCTTTCGTCGCAACAAAGTGTCATCTTTTCGTCACAACAAAGTGTCATCTTCAAAAGACCTGCAATCACAAGCAAGAAAATATTAAATAGCACCCGTATAACAAGTAATTATAAAACATACCTATCATAGTGATCAAGGAATCTATGAAATAAATGATCAAATGACAGCTTATTGAAATAAACAATTGAACGACAATTTATTGAGAAAAATAAAACTTGATTGTATTAATCTTAAAATAACAGAAGAACCTTACAACCTTAGCCTTGATGTTGAACATGCCTTCTCGGGGTCTGAAGCAGGAGTCTCCTCTACTTTGATAAGTCTTGCACTCTTCCTCCAGGAGCACATAGAGTTATGTGATCTTTCCTCTCAAAAGCTCAGCAAAAAGAAGTCTAAATCTCAACAACACTTCAACTCAATCACACACTAAAGCTTGAACTCCCTTTGAGGCTACCCAATACCTCTTTTTATAGAGCAGATGAGGAGGTTAGGGTTCCACCTGTGAAGGGATAGAATCCTCCTTCAAAGGGATAGGCTCCTCACATCAAGGGATTAGTTCCTTAAGGTGTGGGATACATGCACCTTATTAAAGCGTACTCATCCCCAAAAATTCTCATCTAGAAGCTTCTAGAATTGACCTCAAATCAGCTTTTTAACTTTTTTTTCTTGATTTTTTGACTTTGAGAAGGGTACGTAGGCATTACAAGGGAAAATTGCGTTCTGGAACGTAGGTAAGTAGTGTATTACCTGCGTACCCAAGCTAGGAACGCAGGCAGACTTCATGTTACCTACGTATCCTAGGGTTTTTGAGTTTTTAGGGTTTTTTTCTCCTGTTTTAAGGCTTGACATGAGGATTAAAGGTTGTAAGACTTGTAGAGGAGGTAAGTATGAGTGTCAATGAGCTCATACAATTAGCAGAATTTCAAGGTGACAGTTTTTAGTGCAACACTCTCCTGGCCTAGTAGGGCTAGCTACTTGGCTAAGCGTGGTTTGAGGTTACCTCAGGATTGCCTCTCTCAGCCTTGAGGTTCAATCTGAGTGATAACATTTTGGAAAATCCACTGGGGAAGAAAAATTAAGATTAGATCAACCCCAGTAATTAAATTTTCATTGGAATTCTTAAACTTGTGGATGATAAGTTTAGAATTTATTCAAAGGCTGAATTGAAAAATTTGTAAAGTGCATATTTATTTTTGAAATTGGACATACTGTCTTCACGAAGATATACCAGATCCAACCCTGATCCAAATCCTCCTACTATTGTTAGTGATCCTTAGAACATTGGAAGAAAAGCTAAAGTTGTTGTTGAGGCTTCTAGTTTAGTCGAAAATCAATCAGAAGGAAGTTCCATCCCCAAAGCTTAATCATTTGCCAAAGGGTTAGAAAACTTGCAAGATATTGAGTTTGATATAAATTTTGAGCAAAGTTTATTCCGAAGTAAATATTTGAGTTGGATTGATGAGACAGTTGTTGATTCCTCCATCCCATTCCATAGTCCCGTTGAAGATCAGTTTTTACACTCTCAATTAGGGTTTCAATCAAGATCTCAATCAAGGACACAATTTTTACAATCTCTTAAAGGTTTGCAGAATTATTCTTCTCAGTGAAGTGCTTGGTTGGCAAGCAGACCTTAGATCTCAACCTCTTCTTCCATCACTTCATCTACTGTCACTTAGAATATTCCTTTTCCCCCTCCTTCTTCCTCATCCGATGTTCATACTACTCATTCAGGGGCAAGTCTTCCTTTGATTACATCAGACATCCAAAACCTTATTGTTAATCCTGTTGTTACCCCTCCACCTCCAGTCATGGCTGCAAGATATGCCCCCCTTTTTCTCCCTCAGAACCCGGATGCTATGCCCACAAATTATCAAAACAAAATCCCTTTGTTTGATGATAGTCAGTCTATAACAGTCCAAAAACATGTAGATAATATGAATGACTTTTTTGATTTGCATGAAGTTATTACAAATTGGAAGAGAGAAAAGCCGCACAATATTCACACACAATAATTGAATGTATTACACACATACACAAGAGATACATATAGTTGGAGTGAGATCCAACTAATACTAATATTGGAGGGAGAGGTTGAGAGAATCTCTCAACATCCTCCAACAAACCCAACCAATCCCTAATCTTTAGTATGCATCATAAATGAGGCATTATCTCAAACACCCCCCCTTAATGCCTACATTACAGAAAACTTACAATACTGAGATCACAATTACAAAATTTGTATTTGCTTTTGTCTGGCTGGTCTTCATCAGCAACTCTACCCACTCTGCGGTATTCTGGATTCCACTCTTTCTTTCTTCACATCTTTGAGCTTACCTTACAAACCATTTAAAGTACACCTGCTTTTGACCATCAATGCTAAATTTGTAAGATTAAATATTCTTGACACCCCCAAAGAAGAGTCTCGACACTCAACTACTCTATGGAAATATTTCCATCTGTGAAATAACCCCGAAGAATAAATTTCAATAGTCTATAGGAAAATATTCTAGGTACAGAATATGATCAGCGATCAATCCTACAAAGTGACCTTTACACACAAGAATCTCATTGTATAACCTGTAACTGATGCTCTTAAAGCCCAAAGCACAAGAAGATCCATCAACATATAAAAAATTCACACAGTCAAATTAGCCAATTGTTGTCTCAGCATCGAAGAACACCGAGAATGACTAATTTAAATTGTGTAAATCTATTCAATAATTGGTTCTTCTTCAATAATTTACAAACAAACAACTTAAAACAATATAAAAAAACTAAAATTTTTTACATAAACTCTGATGAATCCCATCTTGCACCACACAGCTACACGATCTCTGTCACGGTCTCAATTTTCTATAGCCTTCACCAACAGTGCTCCAGGCTCAGTCTCATGCAACACTAGGAGCTGCTCTCTGCCCCACAGTTCTATTTTTCCTCTATTAAAAACAACCTTCTAAAAACTGTTTCATTTACAGAGACACCACGCGCGGTCTCATACCAATTGATCTCAATGATGCACCTGAAACTATGAGCGCACACCAATTGTATTTCAAACATACAAATCAAAACCAAAATAGAACGCCGAATACCAAAATAAAAACTCTGTCTCAATTCAAACATAAGAACTTGAATTCCTTTCTTGTTTCATATAGGGCGCAGCCCTTCCAATTCCTTACGCACCCCCTAACAGATGCAAACCTCTGTTTTCAAATAAAAAAAAAACATTTACCAAACATCTACGTAGCATTCTAGTGCAATCTCAACATTTGCACATATCTGTGTTGCAATTTACAAATGTTATCAAAACATTTACGCCCATCTGAGTTCATTAATTGCAACTTAACAAATAAATACAATCATGCATCAATTGAACCAATCGATACCATCTAATTGCATTTGTCACAATGTAAATAAGACCACTCTGTTTGCATCAGTGTTAAAAACGCTCTAATACTACATAACCATGCCCAGAAAACACTTTCAAACTTGGAATTTAACGCCACAGGTAAAACATCTATAGCTCTACGTTTTTTTGTTTTTCTCTTTGCTGGCCTGGAACACGGTGGATCAACCTTCTGTACTAAATTTACTTAGAACAAACTTCTGCAAGCGTTTTTCTGCGTTCAGATTTCCTGTCATCCAAAATCGACTTCTTGTTCTTCGATCTGGCAAATTAAATCTGCGCTTTCTGTTTTCCATTACACCATTTCTGGAATTGTTGGCCGCAACAAATGAATATCTCGTCTATCCTACCGCCACCGATCTCTCCTGCGCTGCACCGTAGTTCGAATCAGTTAATTAAGATCTTAATTGACAATCAACCAATTCCAGGATTTAAGGCGAGCTTTTAGGGATTACGATTTCCAAAATCCGCGTCTTCTGCTGTGTGAAGATTTCTGTTCACTGAATTTAACACATTTCATAACATAGATATATTATCCAGAGTAAATTGAAACAACAGTTCGAACTGATTGGAGAATTGTCAACGTATAAGTCTGCTAGTCATTAACATGAACCAAATCTATTGCATTTAACACCGATTACCAATCACACATTGCGCAAGCACTATTTTTTTAATTTCTAAACTGCAATAATAAAAACAAAGATTGGCTTTGATGACTGTTCACAAGAACTCACTCCAGTTTTCTTCAAAACACAATCTTCTTTATTAAACAGAGCTTTTCACCCATACAAACAGTCACACCACCCCTACGCTCTCCTCCTACGAAGAAAATCCCTTCATTTATTACGACTATCTCCCCTTAACTCTGCTAACAAATAGATACATAATCTTCTAATTTTAAAATTCTAACAAATAATCTCCTATCTACTTGCACTCACACACACCTGTTATAACAAATCTTATCCAATAATAACTAATTATTTGTGAAATCGACCTCCTCAGTAAAACTGAGATTGAACAAACAGTAATAAAATTCACCCTGTTAGGCCACAACATGTGGACAGTTTTCCACATTGCTGGCCAGGTCCGATGCTCCTGCATCAGATTCCCGGGGAAGAAAAGATTTGTCCTTCAAAATTTCAAGACTTACTCCATATCTCTGCAATTCAGCTGCTGTCAACCATCTGGAATCTTCCATTGGTTTCTCTTTCCACTTGACCAAACACTGATAGTGAGTCTGACTCTTGGTTTTCTTTGGCTCTTTCTTTTTCCTTTTTCCTGCTCTGGGCTTTCGTCTGTTATGGCGTCTCCTTGTGGTTCTTCTTTTGGCTTTTTGTATAAGCACTAATCTGCAATACATGACTAAATCATCTGTTTGGAATTCCTTTTTCCGTCTCTTCATATCTGCTCGTTGTTTGTTTTTGCTACCGCATTCCTGCCATCTGCTTTTGTAATCTCCCTCAAATATGCTTCTAGGAATTAGCCAATTCACAACTGCTTGGATTTTCTTCAGATCTAATTTCAACTCTTCTTTAGAGACTGCATATTCCTCCAAACCTTCATTCTTCAATCTGATGATGGTTTTATATAAGGTTCGAGAATTTGTACTCATGCGCCCTTCAGCTTCTTTCTTCGGACTGAGTACTGTTGGCACAGCACATGGATTAAGATTTCCACTGATTTTTCCTTTATCCATCAACTTTTCCATTTGTGTTCCAGCTTTGGCATTTTCCTGCATTACCCTGTAGGCTACTTTATTTGGCAAACTGACTCCAGGTATTAGATCATTATGGTGACTAATACTCCTGATGGGTAACAACTCATCCACAACAATATCAGCACAATCATTCAATAAACTCTAAATTTCTTCAGGTAAATCTTCTAAATTTATCGAAGTTAAAATTACCTTGGGTTTTCCAACATTAGCAAAATGCATCTCCTTACCCTTCTCATATTCCTGCAACAGGATCTTCTCATTCATCAACGTAACACTGTTTCCAAGTACTTCTTTATCAGCTTCAGCTTTCAATGGCAGTAGTGTATGCTTATTCCCATATTTCTCTAAAGTATAGGTGTTCCTTCTGCCATCATGTATGGCATTTCGGTCAAACTGCCAAGGCCTCCCTAGCAATATGTGGCATACATCTATCGGCATTACATCACATAAAATGACATCCTTATAAGTACCAATCTGAAATTCAACTTGACATTGTTCAGTTACAAAAATTTGATGGCCTTTCTGGAGCCACGATACTTTATAAGGAGTGGGGTGTACTGTTCTCTCCAACTTCAACTTGTCCACCATCTCTGTAGAAACAAGATTGTCAGTACTACCGCTATCAATTACCAACTTGCAACACTTACCCTTGGACTTACATACAGTTTTGAATAAAGTCTTCCTTTGAACTGGTTCTTTGGCTTCCTTAGCTCCTTCCAGTAATACCCTCTTCAGTAATAGGGACTTTCCGTCTTCTGGTGGTTCCTCTTTAACTTCAGGTTGAGGAATCTCCTCCTTGGCTTCAGCAACATTCACGTTGTGCTGATTTGCTGATCTCTGATGAGGACAATCCCATTGTACATGTCCCCATTCACCACATGCAAAGCACCGGACATCTCTTCCTCGGCCTCTGCCTCTGGGCACGAACCTTCCGCGGCCAGAATCTCCTCTTTGTGGTGTTCTATTGCTCACACTCCCTGCCTCATTCTGAGAGTGTTGAAATTTGGATTCAAATGTTTTCCCTTCTTTTGCCGGATTCTTACCTCTATTCCTCTGGTTTTGTTTGCGCAACAGTTTTTCCTCGGCTTTCAAACTTGCTTGATAAGCATCTTCAACAGTTTTCAAACTTAACAGGCTAATCTCATCTTGGATCTCATACCTTAGCCCATTAACATATCTGGCTACTTTCTCCAAGTCATCTTCTACATGCCCTGTCCTGATGCTTAACCTGTAAAATTCTTCAGTATATTCTTTAACAGACATTCCTTTTTGCTTCAGATTTTGCATCTGCTTAAAAAGATTCAAATGATAGTCTTTAGGCAAAAACTTGGCTTTCAGTTTGCTTACCATTTTATCCCACTGTTTGATCTTAGATTTCCCCTTTCTCGTTCTTGATGTCTGTAACTCGTCCCACCAGATCGCTGCATGACCCTTCAGTCTGGTAACTGCAAACTTCACTCTCTTATTCTCCTCAATCTCTTCATAATCGAAGTACTGATCTATGGATCTGATCCAATCCATGAGCTCTTCGGCATTCAGACTCCCTTCATACATAGGAATCTCCAATTTGGGTTTGCTTCCAACCTTCGCCAGCATCTTCATGAATTTAACATTTTCATTTTCTTCTTCTGCTTCCACATCTTCCTCAGATTCTTCTGAAGAACTTTCAGCTCCCTCATCAGGTGCTCTTCTCTGGGCTGTTTCCATTGTCTCCATTCGTTCACGCAGTCTTCGCACTTCTTCTATCAGGACTGCATTTTCTTCTGGTCTTCTTCGACCAATTCCTCGACCAACCCCTCTCCTTAGCGGCATCTTGGCTGCAAACAATTGTATCTTTGGCTCTGATACCAAAAATAAATGCACCTGAAACTCTGAGCGCACACCAATTGTATTTCAAACATACAAATCAAAACCAAAATAGAACGCCGAATACCAAAATAAAAACTCTGTCTCAATTCAAACATAAGAACTGGAATTCCTTTCTTGTTTCATATAGGGCGCAGCCCTTCCAATTCCTTACGCACCCCCTAACAGATGCAAACCTCTGTTTTCAAATAAAAAAAAAAACATTTACCAAACATCTACGTAGCATTCTAGTGCAATCTCAGCATTTGCACATATCTGTGTTGCAATTTACAAATGTTATCAAAACATTTACGCCCATCTGAGTTCATTAATTGAAACTTAACAAATAAATACAATCACGCATCAATTGAACCAATCGATACCATCTAATTGCATTTGTCACAATGTAAATAAGACCACTCTGTTTGCATCAGTGTTAAAAACGCTCTAATACTACATAACCATGCCCAGAAAACGCTTTCAAACTTGGAATTTAACGCCACAGGTAAAACATCTATAGCTCTACGTTTTTTTGTTTTTCTCTTTGCTGGCCTGGAACACGGTGGATCAACCTTCTGTACTAAATTTACTTAGAACAAACTTCTGCAAGCGTTTTTCTGCGTTCAGATTTCCTGTCATCCAAAATCGACTTCTTGTTCTTCGATCTGGCAAATTAAATCTGCGCTTTCTGTTTTCCATTACACCATTTCTGGAATTGTTGGCCGCAACAAATGAATATCTCGTCTATCCTACCGCCACCGATCTCTCCTGCGCTGCACCGTAGTTCGAATCAGTTAATTAAGATCTTAATTGACAATCAACCAATTCTAGGATTTAAGGCGAGCTTTTAGGGATTACGATTTCCAAAATCCGCGTCTTCTGCTGTGTGAAGATTTCTGTTCACTGAATTTAACACATTTCATAACACAGATATATTATCCAGAGTAAATTGAAACAACAGTTCAAACTGATTGGAGAATTGTCAATGTATAAGTCTGCTAGTCATTAACATGAACCAAATCTATTGCATTTAACACCGATTACCGATCACACATTGCGCAAGCACTATTTTTTTTATTTCTAAACTGCAATAATAAAAACAAAGATTGGCTTTGATGACTGTTCACAAGAACTCACTCCAGTTTTCTTCAAAACACAATCTTCTTTATTAAACAGAGCTTTTCACCCATACAAACAGTCACACCACCCCTACGCTCTCCTCCTACGAAGAAAATCCCTTCATTTATTACGACTATCTCCCCTTAACTCTGCTAACAAATAGATACATAATCTTCTAATTTTAAAATTCTAACAAATAATCTCCTATCTACTTGCACTCACACACACCTGTTATAACAAATCTTATCCAATAATAACTAATTATTTGTGAAATCGACCTCCTCAGTAAAACTGAGATTGAACAAACAGTAATAAAATTCACCCTGTTAGGCCACAACATGTGGACAGTTTTCCACATTGCTGGCCAGGTCCGATGCTCCTGCATCACTCAAGAGAATAGACTCTACAGAAACTTGATTCTTCACTGTGTTGCAGTTCTGGATGAGAAGCAATTCGATTTATAAAGAAATTCAATCCTCAACACCTCAGCTCAATAAGTGGAAAATAGACACAGAAACAAGAACTGTGTATACAAATCAAATAAAAAACAACTCTTGAATTTCAAGAAGGTCCATTTAAACCATCTGATAACATGAGATTGTGATTTCTAACCTTCACAGGCACAGGGTATGCGCGGAATTCTTTGTCAGTGCGCTAGATCAAGAATGTTCCTAATGTTACTGTAACTATCTTTGGTCCTCTTGATGCTATCAAGAAGACGACTGCAAAGCCTATAAACATATTTTCCATTGCTAAAATAACCAGAAATAATTTTGCCAAACTCTGGTCATGTAACAAGAATTGTCTGTTGGAGAATTGCATTTACAGATTCCCGATCTTGCTAAAGCAGCTCAGAGAAAAATATACTATATCGGTGCTGAGAGTTTTCCGATGTTTCTCTTTTTTCTTCGTGGTTGTGGGCGATAACACCGTGGATTTTGCTTTTAAACTCGTCATAAGATTCAGTTCCCACGACTGCTCTATACTCCAGGCTTACATTTCCTGAATGCTGCTACCGAATCCCCAATACACTGCTAACGAAAAATGATTGCAGCGAGGATTGATGTATCGTAACCAATTGCTTTTGGTGTCCACCTCTTTGTCCTTGAAACCCCATAGATGATATCGTCTACGACTTCTCAACCAACGATCTACAATATGATTAGACTAGACTAACAACGACTATGCAAATAAAAAATGAACAGATTGATACACACACAACACTCTCACAAACAAACGAATTCAACTCTCCTAATCTGCGTATGTACAAAGAATCTCTCCCAAACTATGTCATTTTCCTGGGAAATCCCGTGAGGGATTAAGCCCAGCTAAACTCTGATACCATATTAAAAATTGGAAGAGAGCAGAGCTGCAAAATATTCACACACAATAATTGAATGTATTACACACATACACAAGACATACATATAGTTGGAGTGAGATCCAAATAATACTAATCTTGGAGGGAGAGGTTGAGAGAATCTCTTAACATCCTCCAACAAACCCAACCAATCCCTAATCTTTAGTATGCATCATAAATGAGGCATTATCTCAAACAGAAGTTGATATGGAGGATGTGAAAATGAGGTTGTTTGCACAAAGTCTAGGAGGGGAAGTAAAAAAATGGTTCAGAGCTCTACCAACAGCCACTATTGATACCTTAGAAGTTTTGCATTGTCAGTTTGTAGAAATATGGGAACAAAAGAAGAATCCCCTTCAAATCATGTTCAAATATGAGAACATCAAAAGGAATGTTGGTGAGTCTATTCAAGATTATTGTGTGAGATTTAATGCAGTGTACGACGTTCTTCCTGTGCATATGAAACCACTAGAGGGTATGGTTTTGGTTAAATTCCTGAATGGATTTGATGCTGATATGGCATATCAGTTGCGTGAACGTGATCCTACAACTTTAGCAGATATGCAAAAGAATGTTGTAAGTGTGGAATCTAATTTGGTGGCAAAGAGAGCAAGGATGGGATAAAAAAAGAGGGTGACTCTCAAAGAGGAGAATTCTACTTCTGAGGCAAAAATGGATTCAATACTCCAAACTGTAGAAAGAATGGTTGATCAACTATCTATCTCAGATAGACTTGAACCACAGATTCAGAATCCAAATTTTAGAGGGCAACAACCTCATTTTAGAATCAAGCAGAGAGAGCAGAAAGCACCTGACCAAACATCACAACAAAAACAGTAGATTCGAATCTCGTTGCAGCAGAACTATGTCCAAGGAGTGGAAGAAGAGGAAGATGAATATCTGGTGGTTGAAAAAAATCATTTCTTTACAGAAGATGGTTTGCCTGTGTTCCTGACTGAAGACGAAGAGTATAGTGAAAATCTGGATTCTCCAAAAGATGAAGACTATATCTTGGAAAATGATGATGATTTGGAAACAAAATCAGATGATTAATAGTGTGGATATATGAATGCTTTGAGTGCACAATAGAAACAATATTCTCTAAGGAGCAAAGATATACCTTTCAATCCCATTTAGAAAAGGAAAGAGCAGTAAAATAATGATCTTCCTAATAATCAAAGAAAAGGTAATGAACATGCAGATCAGAATCATAGTCACATCAACCAGCCATCAACAAGCTCAGCTACTAAAGAGAAAGACATTCAGAAAAAGGAGATTGTGAAAAGGGATCAAATTGATAGAAGAGATCCTGTTGTCAAAGAGGTAGATAAAGTCGTAACTTTTAAGTTAGAAAATGAAATATATAAATTAAAAGTTTCCATTCCTTTGACAAAACTAGTAAAGAATAGTCATTAAAAACATTAGGTGTCTAAAATGTTTCTAGTTGATCCTTTGTCCGATATGGTTAATGTTGAAGATGACCACCCTGAGCTAATTTTCAGTCCAGTTATAGATGGTCAATTAGAAGAGAGTCAGGTTCCTCCTTTTTATTTGAGCCTAAGACTGCATGAATACATACTTCAAAATGCTATGCTTCATTCCGGGCCTTCTCACAATCTGATGCCTAAGGCTATTATGGAAAAGGTGGGCATGGATATCACTCGACCTTATCATGAGTTGTATTCATTTGATTCTGGTAGAGTTCACTGCATTGGTCTCATTAAAGATTTAGTGGTTTCTTTGGATCAAATCCCAGCCAAGAATTTTTTGATGGATGTGGTGGTTGTTAGGGTCCTATAATAATAGGATTCATAATTTTTGAAATGACTTTGATTATTCTTGTAATATGTACATACATTGTTTTTTGCAATTTGTTTTCCCATATAATAAAATAAAAATTGAAAAGAGGGTAAATGTCCTAAAAGAAAAATCAAAGGACTTGAAAATAAAAATATCAAAAAAGAATAGAAAAATGAACCCCAAACACAAAAAGAGATAAAAATAAGACATGAAAGTGATGCAAGTCAAAATGCCACTACTAATTACTTTTCAATGCAAATAAATGATTATGTGCAGCTTGTTTAAAATGCCATAGTCCATGATGAGTTAAAGAGTTTAATCTTAACTTTTTCATGCTTTAAATTTCATGTTTATAGGTAGAGAATAAAGATTTTGTCAAACAGTTTAAACTTGACAAATCATTAGTTAGGTACAGAATAAATAAGGTGCTCAATAGTTTAATCTGAGCCCTTGGATGAAATAAGGTTAGAATTAGATAGTTTCCTGTTTTAAAAGAAAAATGGATTAGGGTTTGCAAGCTCAAATGCACCCATGCAAATAAAGGAAAAAATGGTAGAATAAATGATGGGTAGGTAGAAGGAAATTACACAAAGCATGTATAAACATCATCTGGAAAATTACTAATTTCCCTCCCTAAAATGTACTCCAATACTAAAAACCTTCAGTTATAAAGGCTCAGAGCATTTCTCTGACTTTTGTTGGGACAAGACCCAAGGCTTAATGACTGATTGACACTAAGTATTAGATTCCCTTCATTAAAAATCCCTTTCCCTTAAAAATCACTCATTTATCCCTACTTAAACCCCTTATCCTAAGATAAAACACATTTTTACTCAGGAAAAGTAAAAACCCCTTTAATTAATTTCCATTTCATTCAAAAAACCTAGAAAATGCTATTTATCCTAAGTATTAAGTGTGAAATGTTTAACATGGGTCCAACACTATGAAAATCCTGCCCAATGATATAATTTACACTTTAATTAGTACATTTGTATATATTCACGCTCATTACACTCATATTCATTTCATATTAACATTTAACTTATATATTAATTCCATTATAAACCTTACCCCCGTAATTATATTAATTCATTTCATTACATATCCCAACCCACATTATATGTTTATCCTATGGTTTTAATTCCCCATGTGACAATTACCCCTCTCCCCATAGGTTTAAACCATATCATTATATATTAACCCTCCATCAAAAAAGCTATACTGTTGAATTTAAACCTTCTTGAAGCCTGTTTTCCTAAAGAAATAACCTTATTTCCTTATAAATTCGTATTTGCTGCAAAAACCCTGATAAATTCACAGTTTCTGAAAGCTCTAAGTTGATTTTTTGGCAGAACCTGATTGTCTTAACCATTGTAGACCCTTAGAGACCCTCTAACTAATTCAAACTCTCTTACAAATGCTCAGAATCCCTTTGTGCATGATTTAGACTATTTTAGAGCTATTTTATTAAAGAAAGTCTGCAGTAAACCTTCTTCAAGCTTTTCCTGAGTCTATAAAAGGTTTAAAGATTGATTTTTGAGAAGAATTAACAGTTTGAACTAAAAAATCCAAATTTATACCTGTTAAAATCCAAAAGAAACCTTTGACATACAAAAATACCTTCTGTAAACAGTCTAATCTTACAGAAGTGTATTAAAAACCTAAAAATAGAGTTTTAAGACCTAGGGAGTTAAATTGTCAAAAACAAAATCATAATTTGCCTCTAAAAGCACCATTTTCATCAATCCACTGCAACCTCCTGTTGTAGATGTTGAGCATACCCCTTTCGCTGACATAGACTATAAAATCACTAATCTAGTAATTGAATTTAATCTTCTTGATCTCCACTACTAGAGCCTAGAAAAATCTTTGGATCAGGGATATGAAGTGCAAATTTGGGAGTCTAACTTTCCCAAATATGTAGTTCCACATACCCATCAGTGCACAGCCTCAACCAAATGCAGTCCCTTTGTCTATAGAAGCTCTTACAAAGTTTTATCTGGAGTTATACTTTCCTAAAAGATTTCAGATCTTTCAAACATTCTTGCCCTCATATGTTGAAATCCCCAAGCTAAATCCTCCATATTCATCCTCCAAATTCCCAGAAGGATCATGACATGTTATTTCAATGTTGTCTTTTATCCTTGGTTACTTCACTAATGAACACATTGATGAATCTATACTTGGTTTTTTGTCTATCTTTGAGCATGGTCAGCGCCCTTCAGTCATTTATAACTTTGCTGAGTATATAGCTGATAGTATTCATGATAAGCTTGTGAAACTTGCTACTGAAGGTGTTTTCAGATATACCTCATTCCTATTCCATATGTTTCTCTACTTCCAGTCAGATAAATTTCCAATAAATCTTCAAAATTTGGATATAGAAGGAAATCCAATGTCAGTTATTTTATGGACTTCTTTAATCAGAAAAGAGTCAACTGAATTCACTTATGCAAATTTCACAGATTGTTTTATTCACCCATTGGTAAATATGCTTAAGAATAGTGTGCAACCTAGAATAAGTGATGAGATTAAGAAGTTTTAACAGCTATCAGAGAAGAGCAAAAAAGGTGACTGGTATCTGCACCAAAACCACACTGAGGTTAGAGTTTATGGATCAAATCACATTCCCCAAAATTTGCCAAAGTATGCGCCAATGAGATTGTTTTCCCTAGAATATATAAGACAAATTCTAAACTCAGATTCTGTAAACTTTGTGGCTGCTAAAAAGAAAACTCAGTTCAAATTGAAAAACCAAGTGGGTCCTTTCATATGAAACAACAGAGAAGCAGGTGCAGAAGCAGCACAACAGTTGCTAGATTATAAGATTGATGAAAGTTTCATGTGGAACTATGATCCTTATGGAATAATCAGTAAGATGAGGGTGAAATGTAAATCAACCCCTTATATTCATGACAAGAAGCCTAAAATTGAAAAGTTTTCAAACCAAACTGAATGGTTGGAAAATACATTGATGGAATCTGTCAACCAAGGTGATACTAGTCACACTTTGCAGACTCCTATTCAGGAGGACAAAAACATAAAGAGAAATAGAGAAGAAAGTTCATTTACTGCTGAAACAACCACAGGAACCAGATTTAAGCTCAGATACAATAAGAAACCAAATATTAATCCAACAGATGAAGAAAAGGAAACAATTGAGGTTTTAGATGAAGAGAATCCCGAGAAAGACACTATGACTCACACATTAATTGAAAATGAGTAGCAACATGCTACATCCAACACACAGATGATTCAGAAATAGCAAAGCATGGAAGCATCTTCATCACAACAGGTAGAAGATAAATACATGGATATCAAATAAAAGTATAAACAGATCAAGGCAAAAAATGAGGAGGTAAAAAATGAAATCTATTCAAAATACTTGAAGCGGACTCCAGGGATTAAAATAGGCTGCTTTCAACCTTTGATTATACAAATAAGAAATTGTTGATGTCAGTACTTCAACCTACATTACCAATACCTAAAACAACAACAGATTATAAGAAAGTTGACTTTGAAGTACCAGTAGAAGACATCCATCCCTTGGATCAGATTGAATTCCACAAGCAGAGCTCAGAAATGATATATTCTACCATGACCACAAAAGCAATGAGTGTCCAAAAGTTCCATAACACTTTGACAAATATATGAGACCAGCTTAAGGTTGAAAAATCTTCTTCATATGTTAAAGACACCAGAATCAAGTCTTTAGAGGAATTGGTGATTGAAGTAGGGTATGATCAGGCTAATGTGAAAGCTGCAGAAGAGCTAGTAAGGAAGAAAAATGCTGATATTGCAGCACTCAGAAAGCAACTGAAATTACCCCCTACAAAGCATCCACAAGCTAAATAAATTGTACAGGAGGCAAACCAAAATGATGAGATGATGAATCATATTGCAGATTACAACACAAATCAAGGAGATGGAAATTGAAATGGATAAACTAGTTCATGAAAAAGAGGCCACTAAAGCAGAAGAAATCCCTGCAACTATAATTCCTATGGTTACCACAGCTATGCCATCCACTTTAGCAGAAGAATTGGCTCCTAAGGTCCCATTGGCCACAACAGTGCCAGTTACCTCTTCTACTACTTCTTCCATTGAATATTCTACTTCAGCAGTTCAATAGTCAGACGAGGACATCAAACTCATTAAAGCCATGGAAGACATGTCAATACAGAATAATGAGATCAACAAGTTGTAAGAGCAAGTAAAAAAACTTGAAGATGCCAAGAAATTAGCACAGATAAATGCTAAAATAGAGGAAAAAAAGGCTAAGAGGTTAAGTGAACAACTAAAAAAGGTAGAAATAGGGTTAATCTTAAAATATCCCATGACATACATTAAAAATCAACTATGGTCCAATCTCATTGAATCAATCAATGATACTTGGCCATCTAGTCAAGTGATCTATGAGCATAAGGACTTGCTAAAAGGAGCCAAAGAAGAAATTCAGAAAACCAAATCTGAATTGGGCACCAAGCCCGAAGAAGCATTGGAAATCATTAAGTTCCTCAACAATAAAAATAAGCAAGAATTGGATGAAATAGGAATAACTGACAGGACAGAAACAATTCTTGCGATAAGAAAAGTAATTTCAAAGAAAAACTTGTTGAAACAGTTGGAAGAAAAGTGTCAAAATATGGACGTAGCCATCACTAGATTCATGGTTAAGTTTGATACTTTAAGACAAAAATGTCTTCCAAATATTCTTGTTATCAATGATAAACTGATGAAACAAGAAGATTACAATAAAAAGATAAGGGACTTTTCCAAAGAATAGGTGAGTAAATCAGATTAGCAAGGAGTTCCTACGGATAAAGTGTTACATAAAAGCATTGAAAACTTGTTTTATTTACAACATGAGATAAAAAACCTCTTTGTGGTAAAGCCAACTTTTGTAAGGTACATTGAAGCAGATGAGAATTTCAGAAAACTCAGAAAGATTAATTTACTAGAGGCAGAGTTTTGGCAGAAGCTCACAGATTTGATGTAAAAAACAGTTTGTAGTGAAAAAGGATGAAAATAGAGTGCTGGTTTTTACACAGTAAAAACAGATTTTAGCAGTAAATCAGTCAAAATCACCGGTTAAAGTGTATCAGGATAAAGAGTATCAGTTGTTAAAAAGTATCAGGTGAGAGATAAAGTTTTAAAACAGATTGAAGATCACTTGCCAGCGTGAGGGACACCTCTACTAGCCAGCTACACCCAAATCCCAAACATTATTACTATTTAACTTGAATAAATAGGACAACTTGCAATTTGTTATGCAATTGTCACTATATTTTTGTAAAAGATATTTTATTTTCCAAGATAAACTCCTTAGATGGTTCTAAGATATTTTGTACTACTTTATGTATAAATACTTCATCATTTGAAGTATCAAGGGTGGATCAAATTACTGAAAATTTATGTAGTTATATTATCTGAACTGGAAGAGTTTTTGTATCAAGTTCAAGTCAGGAGACTGGATCTTAAACAATAAAGCATCATATTTCAAGATTCATATGTTGGGTCACTGAAGTGAAGTATTTCATAATGTTATCTGTTCATTTTCTTATGTTTTTCATCCATTCATAAATGTGTTCCAAATTTTAATGTGAAATCAGGAAGTGTTATATCAGAATTTGTTAAAAACACTCTATTATTGACTGGTTCTCATTTTAATGTTTTTTGCTGATATCTAGACCAGGGAATCCTTAATTTATCCCTGATTTCGATTGACCCCTACCTTTTCACTCCTTATCCCGATCAAAGAATCCTTACTTTCTCTTTATCCCGATTCAAACCACTTCACCAATCAGCCTTTGAAGATCTTTAGCGACTCTACTATCTTGCCCTGCAAACATTTGAATTTATACCTTGATCCTAATCTTTCTGCTTGACACATTGACTCCATTTTCCCAATGGAAAATAGATCTATTACTATCCATCTTAGTAAGTTATTTTGCCACCAAACCAAATCAAAACCAATTTGCCCCATATAACTAGCCTAAAAGCAAATAAAAGAAACAAAGTTAAATCTTATACAAAAAGCCCTCTTTGAGCCTTAGGAAGGCTAGATCCTAAAGCTTAAAAGTAGGTTTGTGGTTACCTCAAATATTCTTTAAAATATAAAATCAAATCTCACAAATTTGGTAATTATTAGAGTGATCACATACTGGCGACTCCACTGGGGAACTAACCAATCCTCAGTTTTGAAATAGATCTTAAAGGAAATATTTTCATTATCTTTTCACCTTACGCCTATTTTATAAGCTGAGTATATTTTCATAAAAAAATTGTAATTCTGGCTTCCAGAAGAGTCTACTATACCAGGTCAAATCTAGATCCACAACCTGATGTCATAGTAGATATTCCTGATAGAATTGGAAAAAGGCATAAAAGAGTAGAAGTTCTAGGTAATAAAGTTTCCTTAGTCATAGAAAATTCCCTTCCAAAATAGTTATCAAGTATACAAGACATAGAATTTGATATAAATTTAGAACAATATTTAATCAAAAACAAATCAGAATGTGATTTACATAGCATTGTAATAGATCCTAATTTTATTTCATGTCTTGAAACTAAAAAGGAAATTGTTTCAGTAGACTTCAAATCAAATATTTTTAAAGTTTATGATAAGATTTATGCCATAAATGCTACTATACTTAAGGAAATAGATGAAGCTATTTTTTAGTGTTCAGTTGAATTAAGTGCTTTATCATCCTATACCCCTAAACCTTCTACCTCTCATTCAGATACTAGTCTTTTAGAATCTGTAGGTTCATCACTATTCACTACTACCTCATCCATTATTTCCACCACACTTCATTCCACAGATCCATTTGTTCCTAAACAACCATTCCAACCTAGAATATTATTCCCATCTTCCATCACCTCAAGTCCATCCACTAGTTTTTCTTCTTCATTTTCTAATACATCATTCTCATTTCCAAGCAGCTCTTCATTCATCCCAACTTCATCTTCTATCATATCAACCTCATTTTCCAATACATCTTCCTATATTCCAATCTCATCTGCAAGTGCTTTAACTACATCAGCAAGCACTTCTAGCTCTTCACCAGGTACTTCCAACTTACCTCCTAGCCAAGCTAAAATCCAAGCCATGGCTACAAGATATGCTCCCTTGGTTCTACCAGGACAATTGCATGACATGCCCCAGGAATATCAAAGAAAAATACCTCAATTTGATGCAACCACTCAGTACACTGCAAAACAGCATATCAATAAAATGATAGACTATTTTTAGCTTCATGAAATAGATGATTCTAATGTACAAATGAGACTTTTTGCTCAAACATTAACTGGGGAAGTAAAAAAGTGGTTTAAAGGTTTAAATGCTGGTAGTATTGTTGATTTAGCTTTTTTCATAGATTATTTCTTAATAGATGGGAAAATAAGAAAAATCTATTACAAATCTCATCTGAATTTGAAAGCATTAAAATAGCACCAAATGAAACAGTCTAAGATTATTGTACTAGATACAACATCATTTATAATTCAATTCCTGTTAATCTATAGCCTCCTCCAAATTCTGTTCTTCTCAAATTCCCTGATGGATTTGATACATACATAGCCTATCAATTGAGAGAGAGGAATCCTGAAACTTTAGAGTAGATGCAAAGCAATACTGTTAGTGTAGAGGAAAATCTTTTAGCAAAAAAAGCTAGATTAAGGAATGAAAGAAGAGTAACAATAAAGGAAGAAACATCTAGTTCGGATTTAAAAATATATAAGCTAGAAAAAATATTAGAGAGAATTATAGATAGGTTAGATAATATGGAAATGAAGCCACAGTGGGATAACTAACAACAAATTAGAAATCCTAACTTTAGGAAAAACACTAATACTGGAAAATCTAAAGAATCAGCACCTAACCAAACAATAAGACCACCTTGGTAAGAGAACTATGTTGAAATTTCTCATCAATATGAAGATGATGAAGACACCATTAATCTAATGGGCATCAATGATGATAACACCATATTTCTTACACAAGAAGATTATGAGTTATATGATTTACAATAACTGCAATTAGATTATGGTGAATCATTTGATTACAAGCAAGGTTATGAGTTTGCTATTAATGAAGTACATAAGCAATATAACCTTAGGAGTAAGAAAAACATAGAAACTTCTACTAAGAAATTTGTCCAAACACAAAAAAAGAAAACAGTAGAAGCTCCTACCACTAAAGTTCTGCAAATTCTCCCTAGGGAAACTAAGAAAAACTCTAGTTCATCTCAAAAAGTCTCAAGTCCCAAAATTTCACCTAGTCCCAAAATTGTTGACATAACAGATGATGTTGTCCAAACATTAACAGATTCACAAAACTATTTTGTTGTCAAGACAATTAATTATGCTAAAACAACAATTTCAGACTCAAAAACACATACTGTTGATCGAAAATCAGATAATACACAAACTGCCACTGCTAAAACAGCTTCTGTAAATACAAAATCTGCAAAAACATCTATTGCTTCTCAAATTGTTCCTGAAAAGAAAACTAAAAAAAATAAGACAGTAGAAACACAAACTGAAATGAAAAAACAGTTGTAGAAAAAGAAGACAAACCTACCCAAACTACAGTTACAAAAGAAGAGATAATTTAGCTAGGAAAATCACAACCTCCATTCAATATCCAAGTTGAAATTGCCAAATTAAAGATACCAATTCCTTTAATAGAATTGGTAAAAGATGATTTATACAAAACACATATCACTGAAACTTTGAACATGAATGATGGAGAGGATTCAGTAAATCTAAGTGATGATCAACTTGAATTAATTTTAATTTTTGGTCCTGATGTTAATGGAAAACACCAAGATGGAGCAGTTCCATTGTTTTACATTAGCTTAACTGTTCATGATCAAATAGTACATAATGCGATGCTAGATTCAGGGGCTTCACACAATTTAATGCCAAAAGAAATCATGGAAACCCTGAATTTAGATATCACTAGGCCTTATAAAGATCTCTTTTCATTTGATTCCAGCAAAGTGAAATGCTTAGGTTTGATTAAAGATTTATGTGTTACTTTAGTTCAATATCCAGGAAAAATCATCGTCATGGACATTGTAGTAGCTGAAATCTCTCCCAAGTATGGAATGCTCTTATCTCGCTCATGGGGAGCTAAATTGCAGGGATCTCTACAAATTGATATGTCATATGCAACAATCTCAGTTTTTGGCCAACCAAAGAAACTCTATAGAGATACATTAATGAAATATAGGGTGAGTAGTGTAGAGAGACCAAGAAATTATCCTATTTATTCTACACCATCTAACATGGATTCATTTATCTTATGTAACTCTGAAACTGGAATTGAAAACAACACTGAACTAAAAGAAACAAAGAAAGCACCAGACAGTGAAAACATCTTTCATGAATCATTATGGCACCTAGATTTTGATGGATCAGTCAATAAATTAGGAGCAGGAGCAGGAGTTTGGATACACAATATGGAAAAAAATCATGCAGAAGGTCATGCTTTTAAATTGAATTTTAAATGTACAAACAACTTGGCTGAATATGAAGCTCTTATTTTAGGACTGCAGATTGTTAGGAACTTAGGAGGTAAAAGAATATCAATTATTGGAGATTCAGAGATAATTGTGAAGTAGATAAATGGAGAATATTCTGTTTATAATCCAAGACTAAGCCGATATAGAGATACTATTTTATATTTGATTAAGGAATTACTAGAATGTGATTTTTTTGCAATACCAAGAAAATAGAATAAACAGCTCCACTGCTTAGCAACTTTTGCTAGTACCTGTAATCTGCCATTTCAACCAAATCATAGATATACTGCAGAAGTCAAACACATACCTATAATTCCAGACAACCTTAAATATTGGAAAATTTTCTCATAGGATGAACAGATTTATCATTTCATGAATAATGAAGGAGAATTGCAGTATTGTAAAATAGACACAGACTGTACAATAAATCAGAATTTAGATGATGAAATTGATTTGAATAATTTAGATGTAAATAAATTAAATTTTGCTAAACCCACTAAATTTAGTCAAGTAGACATAGATAATTTAGAAAAAGAAGAGATTGAAGAGTTAATTGATGATGAATCTGATGTTTTAAACCTAAAAGATATATTTTTACCAAAAGTATTAGCCCCTTTAGAATATTTATTTGACTCTAATGATGTTGCAAGAAAACCTAAAATGGAGCCACTTAGATCTGATATTGAGGAATGTAATATAGGTACAGAGTTAAAACCTAAGATGATTAAACTTTCTAAAGCTTTACCTCAGGAAGAAAAAGGAAAATACATAGCTCTTTTTAAGGAATTCCAAGATGTATTTTCTTGGAGTTACGAGGAATTAAAATCCTATGCCACTAGCATAATACATCATAAAATACCTATAAAAGAAGACCAAAAACCTTTTAAACAAAAACTTAGAAGGATCAATCATGTTTTGATGTATTTAATTGAGAAAGAGGTAAAAAGAATGTATGAGGCCCAAATTATTGCACCAATCAGATATTCTGATTGGGTTTCTAATCTAGTTCCCACTAGGAAAAAGATAGGAGAAATCAGACTGTGTGTTGATTTCAAAAATTTGAATAAAGTGTCCTTAAAAGACAACTACCCCCTACCAAAGATGGATCAAGTTCTACAGAGGGTAGTTGGTTCTTCCAGAATTTCATTCTTAGATGGATTTTCAGGGTATAACCAAATTCTAGTCCAACTAGAAGACCAAGTAAAAACTGCTTTTACTACTCCATGGGGCACTTTTATTTATGTAAAAATGTCTTTTGGGATGATGAATGCATGAGCCACTTTTCAAAGAGCTATGGATATAGCCTTTGCAAAGGAAATTCATGATTTCCTAGTGATTTATTTAGATGACATTATTGTATTTTCAAATACTGATATTAATAAACATTTAAATCATCTTAGACAAGTCTTTCTTAAATGCAGAAAATTTGGCATCTCTATAAATCCCAAGATGACTTTGTTTGGATTACAAGAGGGTAAATTACTTGGACATATTATATCTAAAGAGGGAATTAGGATAGACCCAGCAAGAATAGAAGCCATTCTTAACATTAGTCCTCCTAGGAATATTAAAGAATTACAAGCTTTCCTTGGTAAAATTAATTTTTTAAGAAGATTCATCTCAAATCTAGCCGAAATAATTAGAGAATTGAACAATATGCTGAAAAATGACTCAATGCTTAAAGGCACTGTTGGGGCCGAGCAATCATTTGAATCAATTAAACAAACCTTAACCAAAACTCCAGTCCTTATAAGTCCTGACTTTAAAAAAGATTTCATAATTTTTTCCTTTGCTTCAGAACACACTATTGCTACAGTTTTACTGCAAAAAAATGAACAAGGCTATGAGAAGCCTATTGCCTTATTTAGAAAATGACTCAGATATTCCACTTTAAAGTACAATATAATGGAAAAGCAATCACTAGCATTAATGAAGGCCATCAAATACTTTATAGTTTACATTCTTAATTCACATATTATTTCTTATGTTCCAAATGTAGTTGTAAAGGACATTTTGACACAAAATGGGCCTGATGGTAAAAGGCGCAAGTGGATTGCCACAATTTTGGAATATGACATAGAAATCAAACCCATCAAACTCATAAAAGGTCAAGGTTTAGCCAAAATCATGGTTGACTCAAATTGTCATGCCTTAGACATTAATTTTATTACCCAAATAGAGGATCACGAAGAGATGGCGACTCTAGAGATCAGTTAAACCTTTTCAGACTCACCATAGTGTGCAGATATTATATTTTAATTAATAAATTTACAAGCTCCTCCTGGATTATCAAGAACAAAAGCTAGATTTTTAAAATTAAAGGTAGTACGATTTTGTATCATAGACAATGTACTATTTTGGAAAGATCATGGTGGAATTTTATTGAATTGTTTTCTTAAGAAGAAGTTGACAAAGTTTTATAAGAATTACATGCAGGCGATTGTGGAGGACATCTCTACTGGAAGACTACTGTAGACAAAATCTTGAGAGCTGGTTTTTACTAGCCTACTTTATTTGCAGATGTAAAAAATTATGTGACCTCCTGTCACAAATGCCAAATCTTTGAAGGAAAGAAAAAGCTACTACTCTTTCCCTTAAAACCTATCTCAACAGAAATTCCTTTTCAACAATGGGGTCTTGACTTCATTGGTGAAATTCACCCTCCATCCTCAGCTCAACACAAATGGATTCTAACAACCACATATTATTTTACTAAGTGGATAGAAGCCATACTCTCTAGGAAAGCCACTAACACTGTCATAATCTCCTTTTTAGAAAAAATATATACTCTCAAGATTTGGATGCCCCCAAAAGATTATCACTGACAATGCAGTTGCATTCAAATCCAAAAAAATGATTGAATTTCGCCATAAATACCACATTACCCTTGGCCATTCTACTGCATATTACCCTCAAGGTAATGGCCTTGCTGGATCCTCCAATAAAAGCCTTGTGAACATCATCAAGAAATTACTAGAAGACAACAAGAAAACTTGGAACGAGAGATTAGTTAATACTCTATAGGCAGATAGACTTACCACTAAGAAATCTATTGGTACATCCCCTTACCAGCTTGTTTATGGGATGGATGTTGTTTTTCCATCTTCCTTAGAAGTACCAGTATTGAATATAATCCAAGAATTACAAGTTGAGACCAGTGACATTCAAAGAAGGATTAACCAAACTATTCACTTGCAGCAAACAAGAGAAGAGGTTTATTTTAAGTCTCAAGTTATCCAAGACAAGATTAAGAAAATTTTTGACAATAAGAGAAAAGAAGATGATTTCTATATTGGTGACAAAGTTCTAAAGTGGGATTCAAGGAGGGAAGAGAAAGGTAAACATGGGAAATTTGATTTCCTATGGAATGGACCTTATGTTATTTATGGTTACAGAGGTAACAATGCTTTCTTCTTGAAAGAGATGGATGGATCAGATAAGGTAAAATATCATAAGTATGAATAACTACAGAGCTCAGAAAAAATTTCCAAGATCAACACAGTCAAAATTCAAAGGCTAATAGTCTCAAAGTTCTTGTCATTTCACTAGGAAATACCATCCCCATGTGGAGCCATTGTTAGGGTCCTATAATAATAGGATTCATAATTTTTGAATTGAATTTCATTAGTCTTGTAAATATGTACATACTTTTCCTTTTGCAAATTATTTTCCCATATTATAAAAATAAAAAAATGTAAAGAGGGTAAAAGTCCTAAAATAAAAATCAAAGGACTTAAAAGAAAAATATCAAAAAGAATAAAAAAATGGATCGCAAACACAAAAAGAGATAAGAATAAGAAATGAAAGTGATGCAAGTCAAAATTCCATAATCCATGATCTTGTCAAACAGTTTAAACTTAACTGTTTAGTAGTTAGGAAGAGAATAAATGAGGAGCTCAACAATTTAATCTGAGCCCTTGGATGAAATAAGGTTAGAATTAGATAGTTTCCTGTTTTAAAAGAAAAATGGATAAGGGTCTGCAAGCTCAAATGCACCCATGCAAATAAAGAAAAAATGATAGAAAAAATGATGGGTAAGAAGAGTTTCACAAAGCATGGATAAACATCATCTGGCATATTACTAATTTCCCTCCCCACAATGTGTTCCAATACTAAAATCCTTCAATTATAAAGACTCAAAGCATTTCTCTGACTTATGGTGGGACCAGACCCACGTCTTAATGACTGATTGGCATCAAAGTATTGGATTCTACCTCATTAAAACCTTTCCCCTTCATAAAAAACCATTTCCCTTAACATCACTCATTTTTCCCTACTCAAACCCCTTTTCCTAAGTTAAAACACATTTTTACTTAGGAAAAGTAAAACCCCCTAGACTAATTTCCTTTTTCATATAAAAATCCTCAAAAACCCACAAAATGCTATTATACTGAGTATAAGTTTGAAATGTTAAATATGCAGCCACCACTATGAAAATTCCGCCCAAAGACATAAGTTACACTTTACTTAGTGTATTTGTTTATTCCCGCATTCATCTCATTCATTAACATGATAATATATTTTAATAAATCCTTTAATAAACCTTCCATGTCATAATATATTAATTCATGAATATTAAATAATCCCAACTCATATTTTATGTTTATCCGATGGTGTATTTTCCCCTCGTGATATTTTACCCGCTCCCCATAGGTTTAAAATTTCCCTTTTATATTAACTCGCCCCAAGGTTTACATTACACCTGCATATATTACATTTTGCTATATAAAACATTAAAACCTGCACATCTGCCTATCCCTTTTAATATTAAAACTTTATGTTAAAATCTTCATTTTAAAGTATAGTTTTAAAACCCGCCATATAAAATAACTCCCTGGCCCCACGCCTAATACCCAACAACTAAGCAGCTTAATCTCCAACGTTCGCATCCCTCTGCTTGATCCAATGGCGCATAACTCACATCACAAATATCATAGCATGGTTGTTAAACAAAATAAGGTTTACGATATGAGTTGTTTTGTCCCACTCCCTCTCCTCCATGCGTCCATTTTTTATTGGATCACATCCTTTCGAGAAATACCATTTACCACATTTTTATAGTGCGATAACCGCTCAGCGGTAAATTCTCCCCCGCGCCTAAACCACTCCAATTCGAATTGACTGTTATTAAATGAATCAAATTCTTTATAAAAAAAACCAGATTGTACGCGTTTAAACCTTTTGTTGCTCTTTTTTCTCATAAACCGTTTCCGACTAAGAAAAATACGTTGCTGACCTATTTGAATGCGAAAAACAACAGAATTCAACCAAATTCAGTGTTGCGACCACTCAAAACCTCCAGAATGCATTTAAAAGACCTCAGCAAGCTTTTGAAAGCTCCCAACTCCCAGCAAACCCTTTTTCGAGTCATATTCCTAAATTCACAGGTATTTTTCAGGGAAAAAGACCTATCTCTCCAACTGAAAGGAAGTATACTCTTGAATTAAAGCCTTTTTAAAGCCTGTTTGCCTTAGAAACACCCATATTACCTCATAAAATTATCTCTGCTGCAAACCTTGAGAATTTCACAGTTTCTGAAGACTGTAGTCTGTTTTTGAAGCAAATTGAAGATAATTTAGCCATCTGCAGACCTTAAGAAACCCTCTGAGTGATTCAAAGTCTTTCTACAGTGATTAAAAACCCTTTGGAATAAGCTTTGACTGTTTTAGGTGCAGTAAACCCTTGCTAGCTATTCCTGAATTCTGTAAAAGGTTAATAAATTTGTTTGTAAAGTAGAATTGACAGTTTGAGGCAAAAAAATCCAAATTTTACCTATTGTTGTCCAAGAGAAACCTCTGTTTATGGGTCAAATATCAATCCCTACAAATTGCCAAAGTATTTACCAATGAGATTGTTTGCCCTAGAATATATAAGACAGATTCTGAACTCAGATTCTGTAAACTTTTTAGCTGGTAAAAAACAAACTACTTTAAATTGAAAAACCAAGTGGGTCCCTTCATATGCAACAACAGGGAAGCCGGTGCAGAGGCAACAAAGCAGTTGTTAGAGTATAAGTTTGGTGAAAGTTTTCTTTGGAACTATGATCCATATGGTATAATTAGTAAGATGAGGGTGAAATGTAAATTAACCCTATATGTTCATGATAAGAAGCTTGACATTGAAAATTTTGCAAACCAAGCAGATTGGTTGGAAAATACATTGATGGAATCTATTATGAAAAGTGTACTAGTCACACTTTGCAGACTCTAGCTCAGGAGGACAGAAGCATAAAATAAAATAGAGATGAAGGCTCATATACTGTTGAAACTACCACAGAAACCAGATTCAAGCTCATGTACAATAAGAAACCAAAGATCAATCTATCAGACAAAGAAAAAGAGACAGTGGAAATTTTAGATGCAGAGAATTCAGAAAAAGACATTGTGACTCCCACAGTGATTGAAAATGAGCAGCAACCTGCTACTTCCAACACACAAATGATTCAGAGATAGAAAAGTGTGGAAGCATCTTCATCAAAATAGGCAGAGGATAAAGACATGGATATCAAAGAAAAGTATAAAGAGATCAAAGCAAAAAAATGAGGAAATCAAGAATGAAATCTATTCTCAATACTTGAAGCAGATTCCAGGGATACAAAATAGGCTGCTTTCAGCTTTTGATTATAAAAATAAGAAATTTCTAATGTCAGTATTTCAACTTATAGTGCCAACACCTAAAACAACAGTAGATTATAAAAAGGTTGATTTTGAGGTACCAATCCAAGACATTCATCCCTTGGACCATATTGAATTCCACAAGCAAAGCTCAGAAATGATATACTCTAAAATGACTAAAAAAGAAATGAGTGTTCAAAAACTCCAGAATGCTTTGAAAAATATGAAAGATCAACTCAAGGTTGAAAAATCTTCTTCATATGCTAAAGACACTAGAATCATGTCTTTAGAGAAATTAGCGATTGAAGTGGGTTATGACCCTTCTAATGTGAAAGCTGCAGACGAATTAATAAAGAAGAAAAATGTTGATATTGCAGCACTCATAAAATAATTAAAATTACCCCCTACAGACCATCCACAGGCTAAAGAGATTGTATAGGAAGTGAATCAAAAGGATGAGATGATGAATCTCATATTACAGATGACATCACAAATCAAGGAAATGGAGATTGAGATGGACAAGATAGTCCAAGAAAAAGAAGCTGCAAAGACACAAAATGTCCCTCTTATAGTAATTCCTGTGGTGACAATAGCAGTGTCATCCAATTTAGCAGAAGAGTTAGCTCCAAAAGTTCCATTGGCTACAGCAGTGCCAGTCACTTCATCCACCACTTCTGCCACTGAATCTTCCACTACAGTAGTCCAAAAATCAGATGAGGCCAGAAAACTGATAAAAGAAATGGAAGATATGTCCATACAAAAAAATGAGATAAACCGATTGAAAGAACAAATAAAAAATCTTGAAGATGCCAAGAAGTTAGCACAGATAAATGCTAAAACAGAAGAGCAAAAGGCTAAAAGGTTAAGTGAACAACTCAAAAAGGTAGAAACATATTTGACCTTGAAAGAGCCAATGGCATACATTAAAAATAAACTATGGTCCAATATCATTGAATCAGTCAATGATACTTGGCCATCCATTCAGGTGATTTATGAACAGAAGGATTTACTCAACGCAGGTAGGGAAGAAATATTGAAAACCAAAGAAGAACTAGGTGATAAGCCTGAAGAAGCCTTGGAAATTATTAAGTTTCTCAATACTAAAAATAAACAGGAATTGGATGAAATAGGAATAACTAACAGAACAGAAACAATTCTTGACATAATAAAAGTACTTTCAAAGAAAAACTTGATGAAACAGTTGGAAGAAAAGTGCCAAAATATGGACATGGCCATCACTAGATTCATGGTAATATTTGACACTTTAAGGCAAAAAGGACTTCCAAATCTTCTAGTTATCAATGATTAATTGATGAAACAAGAAGATTACAATAAAAATATAAGGGAATTTTCCAAATAATAAGTGAACAAACCAGATTGGCAAGGGATTCCAACAGGTAAAGTTTTGAAAAAAAGCATTGAATATCTGTTTTATTTACAACATGAAATAAAGCACCTTTAGTGGTTAAGCCAACTTTTTCAAGGTACACTGAAGTTGATGAGAACTTTAGGAAACTCACAAAGATTAAATTACCAGAGGCAGAGTTTTGGCAGAAGCTCACAGATTTGCTATAAAAATCAATTTGCAGTGAGAAAGGATAAAACAGAGTTGTTTTTTACACAGTAAAACTTATTTTTTAGACAGTAAAGCAGTAAAACTCAGCAATCAAAGTGTATCAGGTTAAAGAGTATCAGATGAAAGATTAAGTTCTAAAATAGATTGAAGATCAATTTCCAGCGTGAGGGACACCTAAACTGTCCAGCTACACCCAAAACCAACAACATACTATTTAATTTCAATAAATAGGACAACTTGCAATTTGTTAGGCAGTTGTCACTATCTTTTTGTAAAAGATATTTTATTTTCCAAGAAATATTCCTAAGATTATTCTAGGATATTCTATACTATTTTTTGTATAAATACTTCATCATTTGAAGTATCGAGTGTGGATAATTGCTGAATATTTCTATAGTTGTAACATTCTGAACCTAAGGGTTTTTGTATAAAAGTTCAAGTCAAAAGACTGGATCTCAAGCAATAAAGCATCATATTACTGGATTCATGTGTTGGGCCACTGAAGTGAAGTATTTTCTTATTTTATTTGTCAATTTTCTTATGTCTTTCATCCATTCATAAATGTGTTCTAAATTTTAATGTGAAATAAGGAATTGTTATATCAGAATTTGTGAAAAGCACTTTGTTATTGAGTGATTTTCATTTAAATGATTTCTGCTGATATCCAGACTAGGGAACTCTTAATTTCCCCCTAATTTCGATTGACCCCTGCCTTTTCTCTCCTTATCCAAATTAAATAATCCTTCATTGCTCTTTATCCTGATTAAAAACCATTTCACCATCAGCCTTTGAAGATCTGAAGTGACTCTACTATCTTTCTTCTTGACACATTGACTGCATTTTCCCAATGAGTTACAGCTGTATAGCTATCCATCTCATTAAGTGATTTTCCCACCAAACCAAATCAAAACCCCAAAACCAATTTTCCCTATATAGCTAGCCTAAAATAAAACATAAAAACAAAGTTAAATCTTATAGAGAGAGCCCTCTCTGAGCATTAGGAAGGCTAGATCCTAAAGCTTAAAAGTAGGTTTTTGGTTACCTCTAATATTCTTTAAACTATAAACCAAAAATCTCACAAATTTGAGAATTATTAGAGTGATAACAGACCGAAGGTCCTATGCATTTAGTATTGGATCCGGGGTCATAGCATGGAGTAGTAAAAAGCAGAGTACTGTGGCATTATCTTCAACTGAAGAAGAGTACCAAGCATTGTGTGCAGCTACATGTGAAGCTATCTTGTTGAGAAGGCTTCTCCATGATGCAGGATAAAATCTGAAAGAACCAACCATCATCAAATGTGACAACCAGAGTACCATCAAGATATCATACAATCCAATATTCCACAAGGATACAAAACACATAGATACTCAGTTTCACTTTGTTCGAGAAAAAGTCTAGTAAAAACAAATATTTATTGAATATTGTAAAACTTGTGACAATATGTGAGACATTTTTACTAAGACTCTTGGGAAAATTAAGTTTGAATTGTTTAGGGGGATGTTAGGAATTCAAGACATTCCTTTCCCCATTAAGGGAGAGAGTTGAAAATAATTAATATTATTTTGTATTAATGGAGAAATGGTTACACTGTTGTAACGTAGCTCCTTAAGTTAGGATTAGTTCCTAGGATATAGGAGTTTGTTTACAACTTCCTACTCTGTGATGTACTTATAGTTGTATCATTTGATTAATGAATGTAGAGTGTACTCTCCATTTGTGTGCAGTCTCTAGATGCAGTACTCAACTGAGATCTGCCTTTTCTATTCAATTCAGTTTTTATCACAAAGTGGTTAGAACATAACAAAGTGAGGGTTTTACAATGACAGTTATGAATCAAGCCCTCCTAGCGGTGAATATCTTGGTAAGTTCCACAAGACCTCCAAAAGTTACTTTTCCAGGCTTTCAAGAAAATGGGTTTATGGGAGGATTGGAAGACATCGTTAGAAGTTGTGGGTTAGGGGGTAGTGAGGGACTCAAGCATAATATAGCTGGTGTCTTGAGTTTAAATGCTAATGGATGAACTTTGAAAATTTTTCAATCACTAGTTTCAAAGAACAATCAAACCTCGACTCCAGATTTAATATGCGAAAACCTCACATAAATTATCCTCCATGTGGCTTCAAGGAAGGAAAATGGACAGAAGTAGGGTTTCAAAAGCTTGGGGACTCTGATGGCTGACCTTGGTCAAGTGCCACAGAGAGGAAAAGGTTATAAAGGGAGCCTACGGGATCCAAGGGAGGGTGAAGATATCCCGAGACTTAAATCACTGATATAAGCACTGTGACAAGAAGAGATAACAAATACACAAGAAAAACCTCAAGAACAATATGAATAGGAAATTTGTTTAGAAAGGGAAAACACTCAAAGGATAGGATCTATGATGAAGAAGGGTAAGGGCTAGGGATACTCTTCAAAATATGGAAAAATATTTTCAACGTGAGCAAAGAGAAGCTTGAAGAGGTCCTAGTCTAGGTATGTTTGCGAGCCCTCCCACCACAACTATGGATGGAAGATTGATCCAGACTTATGCAGGAACAGAATAAAATACAAAAATAAACATAAACATAGAGATGTAGCAGGAATAACACTACATTTCATTAATATCAAATACTGAAAAATGCTTACAGGCATAATGGAAAATAAACTATCTCGGGTGATGGTATCTTATCTTTGAGAAGATATGTGGTAGCTACATGCCTCTGGACTGTGTTACAATGAGGCTGAAGGGAATTTTTATTATTGAACAATAAGAGAAAAGCCTAAAAAACCAAAACCCTAACTCAAGGAAATGTAACATTGAGATTTTATGGGCCCTGTTGGGTTAGTTGGGGAGCCAACTTCTCGAGGTCAAAACTTGGTCATATTTTCTCTATTTGGCACTTATGATACCTCTTTAGAAATAAATATCCAAGGACTACAGGTTTTTCCACAATCCCTCTCCTTTGGCTATAATACTATAGCAGACCTCAAAAAAACGCCATCTAGGGGGTAAAAAATGCTCTCGAAGTTAAGGACTAGAAAATTGCTAAAAATAGTAAATAAGAAAACTAATGAAACTGTCTAGGTGGAATAGGCAGGTGGCCACCAATATCCACCTAGATCAAATATGTATTCAAAGTCATAGGTAACAAAATGGGTACATTCTTAATCGCTGATATGTCTTTCATTTCCACAAGAACCATGACTATGGCTAGAATGTGTGTGTGTGTGAGAGAGAGAGAGAGAGAGAGAGAGAGGGAGAGAGAGAAAGAGAGAGGTTTGTAATGGAGGGAGTGGGGTATAGAGAGAGGTGGGTTTTTTTTTAGTCATAGACTGAGAGAGAGAAATAGAGTTGGAAGAGAGGGAGCAGGGAAAAGAGAGGGGGGTTTGTTTTGAAGCATAGAGAGAGAGGGAGAGAGATAAGGTGATAGAAAAAAAGTTAGAGGGGAGGGAGTGGGGGGCAGAGAGGGGGGGGGGGTCATTTTGAATCATATATTGGAGGATACAATGATGAAGGAAAGAGAGATAAGGAGTTAGGGGAGATAGAAACAAATATGGAGAGAGAGAGAGAGAGAGAGAGAGAGAGGAGGTAGAAAAAATTCTGGAGGGGAGGGAGTGAGGGAGAGAGTGGAAGGGAGGGAGAGAGAGAGAGAGAGGGATAATGATGAAGGAAAGAGAGAGAAGGAGATAGGGGAGATATAAAAAAAGTTGGAAGGGAGGGAGTGAGGGAAGAGAGTGGGGGAGACAAAGAGAGAGGGTGGGATGTTATTTTGAAGCATATAATGAATGAGGGAGGGAGGGATAGAGGAATAGAGGAAGGGGGAGGAAGGAGGGGTAGAGAGGGAGAGGATGGAGAGTGATAGGAAGAGGGAGGGAGAGAGAGACAGGTAAATATGGAGAGAGAGATGGGGGGTTGTGAGACAAAGATATAAATAAGAAGATATGGAGTGAAAGAGATAAATATATAGGGGGGAGAGTGAGGGAGGAAATATGTGTGATGGGGAAAGAGAGGGGATATAGAGGGAAGAAGAGAGGGGGGTATAGATAGTGAGAATATTGTAGTGTGTGGGTGAGAGAGAGAGAGAGAGATAGAGAATGACATAGAAAAATATGCAAATGGAAATAGAGAGATAGAGTGGAGGAGGGAGAAATAGAGAGAGAGGGAGGCAAAGAGAGATAAAGTGATGGGGGAGAGAGGAGAGAGAGAAGGAGATAGAGTGGAAGAAGAGAGAGATAGAGATGGAATAAGAGAGATAATGGTGGAGATAAAGAGTTAGAAAGAGAAGGATATAGAGGGATGTAGAGAATGGACAAAGATAGATGGGTGAGAGAGAGGGAAGAAGAAAGATACAAAGAGAGAGAAAGAGAGAGAGAGAGTGGAGGGGGAAGCATATAGATACATATAAAGAGGAGAGGTAGAAAGAGGGAAAGACAATGATGGATGAGAGAGGGAGAGAGAAAGTGAGGGATGGAGGAATAAAGAGAGAGATATAGGGGGAGAGAGAGGGGGAAAGAGATAGGGATTTAGAAATATACATGGAGGGAGGATAGATAGGAATGAATATATATATATATATATAGAGAGAGAGAGAGAGAGAGAGAGAGAGAGAGAGAGAGAGATGGGGGGTGAGGGAGTGGGATATAAAGAGAAAGAGGGAGAGAGGAAGGTAGATAGATATAGAGAGGGAAGAAGAGATAAAGATGCATGGAAAACTATGTAAATGGAATTAGAGATATGGAAAGTGGGGGGGGGGGGGGGGGATAGAAAGAGAGAGGGAGGGAAGGAGAAAGGGAGGGATGAGAGAGAGGAGGGTGTTGGATCTTGGAATTAACTATTTTTATTTCTATGATACTGGAGTCTAGGATAGAATCTTAAGTCATTGATGTTGCCAATCCAAGTATCACATCTAACTACATTTCATAGTGGAACAATATACACTATAAAATCTATCAGTGCACAAATATAAACAACCTTTTACAAATTTTTACAACCAAACTTCGTTATATTAACAAAATGATAATACAGCAGTTTAGGGATCCCATACTAGTGATAATGTCCCACGTACATCCACTGATACAAGACAACCACAACTAGGGATTGATATGAGTCCTTTGACAACCAATATACATTGAATAAAATACTTTGACTATTTATTTGATGTAGAGATCCTCACAACTCCCTTCGTGGTACCTTTTACACATCTTATACGTCTTTCAACTCTTGATCTGTAGCAAATCCAACCTGCCTCTATCAATGAACCAAATCCATCAGGCAACTAAACTTAGCTCCACCTGCTCTCTCGTTGAATGCTAGTCCCTCAACGCATCAAGACATCAAGACTCTTGTCGAGTTTTTCACAAATTCATTTTTGAACAACTCTAAATTGCCCACTACTACTCCTGACCTCTTTTGGGACTTTCTTCCCACCAGTGCCTTCTTGTGCTTCTCGATGAAGACACACTTGGGTCCAGAGGGCTTCCCACTATCACTGTCGAATGTCTCTTATCCAACAATGAACTTAGGGCATGGAGGACTTCCCAACTTTTGTTGTAGATGTCCTTCTCCATAAGGAAATTCTAAGGCTAAAAAATACTCCTTTTTTATCATACCTATGAGCTTTTCCTCTTCCACTTCTAACAATCCCTTAGTCTTCAAGAGACTTATTTCTTAGGGCTTGAAGCAAGCCTCTACAATCCTCCACGATTTTTTCTTTAGGTTGCTCTGACTGTGCCAACTTATTCCACTCTCATGCTGACCTCCAACAGACCATGAGCATCCAATACATTGTCCAATATGGACCCTTAAGTTATTCTCACACACCATCCAAACTTAACCAATATAGATATCTAAGAACATTTCCCTTTGTTTTGTAATAAAGGAGCTATTGCACAAATATGTGCTCAAAAACCTACTATAGAATATTTTCACTTGTTAGGGCACCCAACCACTGTGATTACCCTTCCTCTTGGATGCTAACAAACTTCCACAAACTATCCAACCTGGACTGTCATCTATCTAGTAAAACAAATCAATTCAATCTTTAGAGAAATGTTGAGGTCTAAAATGGGCCTCAAAACAAAAATGTACAAGTAAAATAAAATTTATAAGAACCAATAAAGATCAAGATGATGATTTCAACCAGGGGGGATGATTCACCATTTTTGGAGTAAAATAATAAAATATTAAAAAGTAAAAAAATAAAAAAACTAATTTTTCAACTCGTATTTTCAAATGTGATTGCAATCATGTTTTTTCATGTAGTAGGGTTCATCGAAAGTATGCAACATGGGTACACCTTGGATGAAGAATTAAATTATGCATCCAACGAGTGCTCTCCCTCGAAATTTGAGTAAAAAATCAGGGAGATAAGTTGAAAATACGAGTTGAAAAAGTAGTTTTTTCTTTTTTCCCTCTAAAATTTGATGATGTAATCTAATTTTATTTGATTATTTCCACTATTATTTTATAATATTCCTTAGGAGGCCCATTCCAGGCCTCAAAATTTCTCTAATGACACCATAAAACATACCTCTAGGCCAATGTGGCACTAATGTAGGGTTATGTTGTTGGTTAGGGCTTTTGACAGTCCACGTCAGCCCTTCCTCCAAGCTCCAAGAACCTCTTCTCAATTGTGGCCCATGTTATTAAGATTCATTCTCCCATATGATGCCATCCTAGGAGGATATCAATGTTGGTTTAGGCCTTACAACCCTCTCCAACCTACTCAACCCTTCTCTAAGGCATAGTATAGATCTGTGACTCCTTGAAATATCGCAAACAAGGCTTCAACCTCCTGCAACAAGACAAATCCATGCAACCTACACAATAGAGGTAAAAAAACACACAAATTACAACCAAATCAACCCAACCATGCCTCAAACAACTCGTCCCTACTACATATTATCTCAGATCCCAAAAATAATCATGAAGATGCTATACTAGCCCTCTTTCCCTTCGCTTGGAATCTACATCTAACCTGCAACCAAATAGAGGTAGTATTCTTATAACACTAGCTACCTTTTATTTCTCTAGGATTTATCAAATATCCTCAAACAATTAATCTATTTATATCTTCTTCTAGGGAAACATTTAGCCCAACAAAGTGTCACCTCATGTCAATGCCGACTTGACTTCTCTAAACAATTTTCCCACACTTAACTTCAAAAATTCATTTCTACAACTCAGATTTTGATTATTTTCATTGCCCCTTGATTCTCTCAGGGTCCTCTATCATGTCCATCAATCACATGTTAAATTATCCTCATGGTTTCATGCCCACATTATTGGGTGCAATTCCCACATGCTTGGGTTCTTCCTCCAAACCCTTGAATCCTAGGGTTTGGAGTACCTACCAAGATACAAATAGAAACACTCCCTCTTAGCAAGGGAGGTACTTCCAGCATTAGGAAGTCTCCACCATCATCATCTCTAGAGACACTAGCCCATATAGCGTCCATCACTGTAGCCTACTCTGTAGAATGAACCCTGCAATCTGAGTAGTACCTCTATGCCATCTCATATGAACCTGAATACCTCAAAACTTTCATAGGTCTGCTTCCTCTGAATCTAGACTCCCTCTGAGTATACACAATATTCATTGGCTCAACCTGTCATTGATCTTGTGTCCTACAAGGTTAGTCCGAGTTGCAGGTGAACACGTGTCATCACCACACCACAACCCAGTCCTGCAAGCACTCATCCTCTTGGATCAAACACAACTCGTTCAAATCCCTCCAATATTAGATATGCAACATCATGATCCAATGAATAAACTAGCTTGCCAATCTATAGTCCATCATAGGAAGCACTGTTGATCAAACCAATATCATTCATGCTAAAGCAATCCTCGATATGTCCCAATGATCCATGGAAAATCATAGGAGTCCATGATAAACAACTTTCCATATAATAAACTATTGTTTACCAACCTCATCACCAATCCAATATAACTCCAAACTAGTTTCACTGCCAAGCGAGTCGAGATTACATCTCCATGTCTTTAGTTGAATCCTCTGCTCCATGATCTAGAAAATGCTAGCTCCCTCTTAGTCGCTTCATTGTGCACACTCTGATTCACTGGCCCTTCAAAGTAGCTTTGATACCATGTTGTTTATTTTCTATAATATTGGAGTCTAGTATAAAATATTAAGTAACTGATGTACCAATCCAAATATCAAAACTACATTCCATAGTGAAACAATATGCAACAATAAATCTACTAGTGCACAAATATAGAATTTTTTTACAAATTTTTACAACCCAAATTTGTTATTTTAACAAATTGATAATACAATATTCTAAGGCTCTCGTACTAGGGATAATGACCCTCATACATCCACTGATACAAGAGAACAAAAACTAGGGATTGGTGTTAGTCCCTTGACAACCAATCCACCCTTAACAAAGTACTCTGATCATCTAGTTGATGTAGATATCCTCATAGTTTCCTTGGTTGTAACCTATACACATCTTCCTAATCCTTTAGCTCATGATTTGTAGCAACTCCAATCTACCTCTATCAAAGAAATAGCTCCATTAGGTCGCTGAACTCGGCTCCACATGCTCTCTTGTTAACCGCTAGTCCTTCAACGCATCAACATATCGAGACTCCTCTTGAGTTGTTCAGAATTCCATTTGTGAAAAAATCTCAACTGTCCACTGCTACTCCTAAAATCTTTTGGGACTTTATTCCCACTAATTCCTTCTTGTGATTCCTGATGAAGACACAATTAGGGCCAGAGGGATTCCCACTATCACTATCGAATGTTTCTTCTCAAACAATGAACTTAGGGCATAAAGGACTAGCCAGCTTTCATTATTGTTTTCCTTCTCTAAAAGGAAAGTCTAGGGCTACAAACTACTCTTGCCTTATCAAACCTATGAGCTCTTCTTTTGCCACTTCTAGCAATCCGTTATTCCTTCAAGAGAATTATTTCTTAGGGATTGAAACAATCCTCTAGCAGAGTAGGAAGATCTTGCTAGTGTTCTCGATCAACATTGACCCTTATCTGGATGGGCTACATCCATTAGTCCAAGATTTTCTATGAAAAATAATAACTTCCCTTTTGGTAATGCCTTGGTAAAAATATATGCAGTTTGATCATCTATTGCAATGTGTCGGAGTTTAACTTCTCCTCTCTGTACTATGTCAAGTATGAAGTGATATCGAAGCTCGATATGCTTGGACTCATCATGAAACACAGGATTATCTGCCAAATGAATCCTGCTCTTATTATCACAATACATCACTATAGTATCCAACACTTTACCAAGGAGCTCGCCAAAGAGATTTATTAACCACACAACTTCACAACTTGTTCTGCTAGCAACAATTTACTCTGCTTCCGTAGTGCTCAATTCTATTGGCTTTTGTTTCCTTCTCGTCTAGGATATCATGGCAGAACCAAGGTTGAAACAACATCCAGATGTACTCTTTCTATCGATGACATTACTTGCCCAGTCAACATCAGTGAATCCATGAAGTTTGATATCTGCAGCAGAGTATCTCAAACCAAATGTGATCGATCCATGTAATTTTCTCAATACATACTTGGATGCTATCAAATGTAGACGAAGGGGGTCATTCATTGTAACACTGCATTTTGTCACTATCCCTGCAATCCCCATCCCAAACATTGGAGGCTCATATCTATGACCAAAATAAAGTGTCATGCCTTGCAAAACCATCATTTCACCCTTTGCCATGAGTACTACAACATTCTTTCTGTTGACAACTTCCTGAACAGACCAGCAGAAACACCTATTTTTTCCTTAGAGCTAGTAGACCGTTATGCCCTTGCGCCGAGCAAGAAATTAACACTGGGCCCCGCACCCATTGGAGCTCTATCCCAGTGAGTTGCATGTGCCAACCTGTTTATGGAATTTTTTTTTAAAATAGAGGAAAATTTTCCATCATAACAAACTTCGTGGGTGAGTCATCTGGAGTGGTTCGACTGAATAACCACGGCCTTCCTCCTTTGGCCTCTTGTTTCCACCTTTTGGGGGAACCTCCCAAGGGATAAGGCCTCCCTTTCACTATTGTAGGGATCCAAACCTCCTCCTCTCCCTCTATAAATAAAGCCATCTTCCATTGATGAGCTTAGTTTAACTGAACATATTATAGCTAAAACATTGAAGAGATTTATGTGCATTTTGTTAGAAAAGATAGAATGGAAGAGACCCTCATTGAGAGAGCTTGGAATTTTGTCTTCATCCCGTCCAAATCCCCTAACGATCCATTGATATGCGCTTCCACTGAACCCCGCTAAAGGAGGCTGTGACGTAAAGGCTCCGGTTTTAACTCTTTCTTCTGTCAATACATATACATGACCATTGTCTGGTTCCCATTTTGCGTTATGTGTTTCATTTTGATGCAATATGCTTAACCCTCCTTCAATGGTTAGTTGATTATGAATAAGATGATTGTTTCGTATGCTGCTCTTTTTTGTTGATCTTCGTGCAGGTATCCGAGCTTGTTAGCGGAAGGATTGTGACCCGTCGAAGCAAAGAGCGAGAGGTCATCACCACTACAGCCACAACAGTGTTGGACTCTAGGTAGGTCGATCTATCTTGTCCTTTTCATTAATTAATAAAGGAGCCTACACTTTAGCTTATCCCTTTGTTACTAGACCCACTCTAGGGCTAGAGGGATTGTCTCTATTTGCAGAGAGGATTTACCTGCATAAAAAATTGGCGACTCCACTGGGGATTAGTGTGAGTTTCTCGTTTTGCCTTTTTCAGGTCGACTTCGATCGTTTCCTTAATTATCTGTATTTTCTGACTTCCTTGTTTGTTTAGAAACCTCTTTTTTAGCCCCAGAGTGTCAATATTGACCTCTTCTCATTGGTTTTCCCATTCTCCCATAGATATCCGGCTTGGCGTGCTTTTGGCTTGAACAGTCACGTCAATTGGAGCTTGTTTCTTGTGTTGCAGGAGCGCCAACCCCTATTTGGCGCGGATTACCGCCTCACAGTCGCGCCGCACCCTGTAGGGTTTGGTTTGACCTCTTTTTTTAGTTTTTGGTCAGTTGTGCTTGATTTTGGTTTGTTCTTGGCTTGCAATTGGTCTTTTTCTAGTTGTTTCGACTGCTTTAGGCTTCCTCTTCTCATCTATTCATGTCTTTTCTTATCATTGCAGTCCATAGCCCTTGGGTTATAGGTGTCTTTTGCTCACTGAGCCATCTGGTTTTTTTCAATTCAATTCCTTGATCAGTTACTTGAGTCTTTCTCGATCCTTGAGCTTTGGTTTGTTAAACAATTACTTTGTGTTTGTTTGACTTTCCATCTCTTCGATTTCGAGCATAGATTACATTGCTCGTTTTGGGTCATTTAGAAGGCTTTCACTTTGCTTGAGAGAATGTGTCATTATTTTAAGTGGTTTTTGTGTTTGTATTGCTTTGCTTGAGTCACTCAGTTTAGCTCTCTACATTCGCAATACTCAGAACTAGTGCTTGTTTTGATTTTTAATGTAATTAGTGCATTGTGTGCTTCATTTCATTGAAAAATAAAAAAATTGCATCCTTTCATTTGCATTGGAAATGAAAAATTATTTCGCATAACTAGCGCTTTCATATAGGAAAGAGTTCTCATTACTCTTTTGATTGTATTAGATGCATTAGGAGACTTATTTGTATGTTTTCTATGTTTGTTGCTTTCTAAAAAGATCTCTATCCTTTTCGTAGTTAAAATTCAAGCTTGCATTTAGGAAATTCGAGATCATAATTCAGTAGGGTCTTGAAATTGAAACGTAATTCAAGATCAACTTTAAAATCAATTGAATTAACCTAAGGAAACATTGGAACCTAATGCAAACATTTTAGTGGTCTAAGCTAGAGACGTGTTACGGCGTCTTTAAACCTAGTAGCTGTCGTTCGCCATTTGGCTTTAGACAGCACTAGTACGGAATTGTGCTCCCCGTACCATCGAGTATATAAAGGGAGACCCCATTAGGTTCAAATCCTTTATCCATAGGAAGACGAGTCTGTCGCCCTGTAACCGTGATACATTGAACACAACATTCGGGGAGACTACCTACACATACGTTAAGTCCTTGGTCATTTCTCTTTCATTTGATCACCAAGGTGTATATGGCAGGTTCACGGAAACTTGGTACACCATATTTCTTAGATTACCTGAGCAGTCATTTCAATATTTTCGTGACTCCTTAAAAAGATAAGAGATCATTGAGCACTTGTCCTTTCACGCTCGTTTAAAATTGAAAGTGACTAGAGTCATCTTTTGTTTGTTTCTTGACTCTTAAAACATGAAACAACAAAGTCTGGTTTCAATGTCATAAACTTAATTACCCACGATCACATGCCCGTTAATATTTTGTTACTTGACTTGTTTTTTTTTCCTTAGACTTTGATATTGAAGCCCTCGATCGACTATCTCATTTTTCCTTCCTGTGTTGAAATACTGTCACAGTGGCGGAACCTCTAGTTTCGTCGTCCTCTTCACTGTCTCCTAGTGGTAGCTCATTTCCTGACGTTTCTTTTGAAACCCCTCAATCCACTAAGTCTGCTGAGTTTTCGCAGCCTATCCTCCCGACTGTATTGCCTCTTGCTACCCGATCTCCCCTTGAAGAGTCAGTTGAGTTCAATTGGCCTCCTCCAGGTGCTTGGTTTTGTTTTGGTGATGAAGGAGACTTTCCTTCTCTTACTTCGGGATCACAATTTTTAGCTACTGCTTTACCTCCTAGCCCTCATAGTCTTTTCGAAGATCTTCCAGCTGCATCATATATGGATTCTTCGAGTCGTATCGGCAGTGAAGAAATGCCTGTGTCCGTAGGAGAATATCAAATTTTTCATGAAGATCTCTCGTATGTCTCTAATCAATCTTCTTTTCCATCAGTGTCACTTCCACCCGGTTTTCATACTTTGAGTCAGATTATTTCTGGTGTTGTGTCCATAGCATCCTCCAGTACTTCGACTCCTCCAAGGAGCTCGGTCCTTCCTTCACTAGCAATGTCGTCGTCGACACCCAGTTCGTCGATCGTTGTTACATATGTCCCAGTCCAACCTATCGTTTAAGTGGCTTCATCTGCACCGATTGTCACGCATCAGTCGTCCAGATCTTCTGTTGCTCATAGGTCCCTCTCCATTAATCCTACATTTCCGGTTAGGCCTGCCGCGAGTGGATCACAAACTCGCACAGTGGAAACCCAGTCTACTTCTGCAGCCATGGTTTCCACTTATACTTTCGATGAGCACATATTGGATATTCACCGACGGTATGATCCCTCTCCAGATGATCAACAAAAAAAATTTCAGGGTTCTCAGCAATTGCAAGCTCCTATCAATCCAACGTCGGCATTGCGACACCTCTAGCGTTGGAAGAGCGACTTCTGCACAACGTTGGTATTGTGACACTTCGGAAAAGTGTCGGTATTGCGACACTTCTGAAAAGCGTCGGTATTGCGACACTTCTGCAGAGCGTTGGCATTGCGACACTTCGGCAAAGCGTCGGTATTGCGACACTTCACAAGCGTCATTATTGTGACACTTTGCAAGCGTCGGTATTGCGACACTTCATAAGCATTGGTATTGCGACGTAATGGCTAACCATGTTTTTTCTGGCCTCAAACTGTCGCTCTTGCGATGACTATGTGTCAGAATAGCGACAAAGTGGCCGTCGGAAATTGGGCCAAATCTACTAGTGAGTAAAACATTCTTTTTGTTGATAACTTCCTGAACAGACCAGCAGAAACACCTATTTTTGCCTCAGCGCTAGTAGACCGTTATGCCCTCGTGCCGAGTGGGAAATTAACACTGGGACCCGCGCCCATTGGAGCTCTATGCCAGTGAATTGTCTGTGCCAACCTGTTTATGGAATGTTTTTTAAAAATAGAGGCAAATTTTCCATCATAACAAACTTAGTGGGCGAGTCTTCAGGTGGTTGAAATTTGAATAACCCCAACCTTCCTCCTTTGGCCTCTTGTTTCCACCTTTTGGGGGAACCTCCCAAGGGATAAGGCCTCCCTTTCACTATTGTAGGGATCCAAACCTCCTCCTCTCCCTCTATAAATAAAGCCATCTTCCATTGATGAGCTTAGTTTAACTGAACATATTATAGCTAAAACATTGAAGAGATTTATGTGCATTTTGTTAGAAAAGATAGAATGGAAGAGACCCTCATTGAGAGAGCTTGGAATTTTGTCTTCATCCCGTCCAAATCCCCTAACGATCCATTGATATGCGCTTCCACTGAACCCCGCTAAAGGAGGCTGTGACGTAAAGGCTCCGGTTTTAACTCTTTCTTCTGTCAATACATATACATGACCATTGTCTGGTTCCCATTTTGCGTTATGTGTTTCATTTTGATGCAATATGCTTAACCCTCCTTCAATGGTTAGTTGATTATGAATAAGATGATTGTTTCGTATGCTGCTCTTTTTTGTTGATCTTCGTGCAGGTATCCGAGCTTGTTAGCGGAAGGATTGTGACCCGTCGAAGCAAAGAGCGAGAGGTCATCACCACTACAGCCACAACAGTGTTGGACTCTAGGTAGGTCGATCTATCTTGTCCTTTTCATTAATTAATAAAGGAGCCTACACTTTAGCTTATCCCTTTGTTACTAGACCCACTCTAGGGCTAGAGGGATTGTCTCTATTTGCAGAGAGGATTTACCTGCATAAAAAATTGGCGACTCCACTGGGGATTAGTGTGAGTTTCTCGTTTTGCCTTTTTCAGGTCGACTTCGATCGTTTCCTTAATTATCTGTATTTTCTGACTTCCTTGTTTGTTTAGAAACCTCTTTTTTAGCCCCAGAGTGTCAATATTGACCTCTTCTCATTGGTTTTCCCATTCTCCCATAGATATCCGGCTTGGCGTGCTTTTGGCTTGAACAGTCACGTCAATTGGAGCTTGTTTCTTGTGTTGCAGGAGCGCCAACCCCTATTTGGCGCGGATTACCGCCTCACAGTCGCGCCGCACCCTGTAGGGTTTGGTTTGACCTCTTTTTTTAGTTTTTGGTCAGTTGTGCTTGATTTTGGTTTGTTCTTGGCTTGCAATTGGTCTTTTTCTAGTTGTTTCGACTGCTTTAGGCTTCCTCTTCTCATCTATTCATGTCTTTTCTTATCATTGCAGTCCATAGCCCTTGGGTTATAGGTGTCTTTTGCTCACTGAGCCATCTGGTTTTTTTCAATTCAATTCCTTGATCAGTTACTTGAGTCTTTCTCGATCCTTGAGCTTTGGTTTGTTAAACAATTACTTTGTGTTTGTTTGACTTTCCATCTCTTCGATTTCGAGCATAGATTACATTGCTCGTTTTGGGTCATTTAGAAGGCTTTCACTTTGCTTGAGAGAATGTGTCATTATTTTAAGTGGTTTTTGTGTTTGTATTGCTTTGCTTGAGTCACTCAGTTTAGCTCTCTACATTCGCAATACTCAGAACTAGTGCTTGTTTTGATTTTTAATGTAATTAGTGCATTGTGTGCTTCATTTCATTGAAAAATAAAAAAATTGCATCCTTTCATTTTCATTTGAAATGAAAAAGTCTTTCGCATAAATAGTGCTTGCATATAGGAAAGAGTTCTTGTTTCTCTTTTGATTGTATCAGATGCATTAGGATACTTCTTTGTATGTTTTCTATGTTTGCTGCTTTCTGAAAAGATCTCTATCCTTTTCGTAGTTAACATTCAAGCTTGCATTTAGGAAATTCGAGATCATAATTCAGTCGGGCCTTGAAATTGAAACGTAATTCAAGATCAAATTTAAAATCATTTGAATTAACCTAAGGAAAAATTGGAACCTAACGCAAAAATTTTATTGGTCTAAGCTAGAGACGTGTTCCGACGTCTTTAAACCTAGTAGTTTTAGTATTTTAGTTTAAAGCCATTTTGAGCACAGATAATATTTGAGACAGATTTGTATACATACCTGTAAGAATATAAAAGGAGACCCCATTAGGTTCAAATCCTTTATCCATAGGAAGCCAGAATTCATACAATAGCAGAGTATTACCAAGACACAACATTCGGGGGAGACTACCTACACGTACGTTAAGTCCTTGTCATTTCTCTTTCATTTGATACCAAGGTGTATATGGCGATTCACGGAAGCTTGGTACACCATCTTTCTTAGATTACACGAGCGATTAATTTCAATCTTTCATAGCTCCTTAAAAACGAAGAGATCATCGAGCACTTGTCAACTCACGCTCGTTTAAATTGAAAGTGACTAGAGTCATCTTTTGTCTGTTTCTTGACTCTTAAAACATGAAACAACAAAGTCTGGTTTCAATGTCGTAAAATTAATTACCCGCGATCACATGCTCGTTAATATTTTTTTACTTGACTTTTTTTTTTTCCTTAGACTTTGATCTTGAAGCCCTCGATCAACTATCTCATTTTTCCTTCCTGTGTTGAAATACTGTCATAGTGGCGGAACCACCAGTTTCGTCGTCCTATTCACTGTCGCCTAGTGGTAGCTCTTTTCCTAATGTTTCTTTTGAAGCCCCTCATTCCACTAGGTCTGCTGAGTTTTCGCAACCTATCCTCCCGACTGTATTGCCTCTTGCTACCCGATCTCCCCCTGAAGAGTCAGTTGAGTTCAATTGGCCTCCTTCGGGTGCTTGGTCTAGTTTTGTTGATGAAGGAGACTTTCCTTCTCTTACTTCGGGATCACAATTTTTAGCTACTGATTTACCTCCTAGCCCTCATATTCTTTTCAAAGATCTTACAGCTGCATCAGATATGGATTCGTTGAGTCCTATCGGCAGTGAAGAAATGCATGTGTCTGTAGGAGAATATAAAATTTTTCATGAAGATCTCTCGTATGTCTCTAATCAATCTTCCCCTCCATCGGTGTCACCTCCACCCGGTTATCAGACTTTGAGTCAGATTATTTCTGGTGTTTCATCCATAGCATCCTCTAGTACTTCGACTCCTCCAAGGAGCTCGGTCCTTCCTTCACTAGCAATGTCGTTGTCGACACCCAGTTCGTCGATCGTTGTTACATATGTTCCAGTCCAACCTACCATTTAAGTGGCTTCGTCTGCACTGATTGTCATGCATAAGTCATCTAGATATTCCACTGCTCGTAGTTCCCTCTCCATTAATCCTACGTTTTTGGTTAGGCCTGCCGCGAGTGGATCACAAACTCACACAGTGGAAACCCAGTCTACTTCTGCACCCATGGTTTCCACTTATACTTTCGATGAGCACATGTTGGATATTCACCGATAGTATGCTCCCTCTCTGGATGATCAAGAACAAAACTCTCAGGGTTCTCAGTAGCCTCAAGCTCCTGTCAATCCAACATCGGTATTGCGACACCTCTAACGTCGGAAGAGCGACTTCTGCACAATGTCGGTATTGTGACACTTCGACAAAGCGTCATTATTACGACACTTCTGAAAAGCATCGGTATTGTGACACTTCTGCAAAGCGTCGTTATTGCGACACTTCGGTAAAGCGTCAGTATTGCGGCACTTCACAAGCATCGGTATTGTGACACTTTGCAAGCATCAGTATTCTGACACTTCACAAGCGTCGATATTGTGACACTTTGCAAGCGTTATTATTGCGACACTTTTCAAAACGTCCGAAAAAGTGTCGCTCTTCTGACACTTTATTGAAGTGTCGGAATTGCGACGTAATGGATAACCACGTTTTTTCCAGCATCAAACTGTCGCTCTTGCGACGACTATGTGTCGGAATAGCGACGAAGTGGCCGTCGGAAATTGGGCCAAATTTACTAGTGAGTACAACATTCTTTCTATTGACAACTTCTTGAACAGATCGGAAGAAACACCTATTTTTTCCTTAGCGCTAGTAGACCTTTGTTGAGGTATAAAAGGTGTCTTTTTAACGCCTATTTATCCTTCATTAATCATCAATCCAGGAACGAATTTTTGTTTCAAGAGTGTACTTAGTCTGAGGCTGCAATTCAATCTAAGAGTAATGCTTTGCAATATGTGGTACAATGTTATAAATACAAGAGTAAATGGATGCTTGGAATTGAAATATAACTATAATGACATGACCTTAAATGCTCTGAAATCCAATCATTCACTCTGCAATAATCATTCAAGGATGCAGTAATGATAACTCTTTCCTTTAGTAACTGATGTAATTGAAATCAACTGAGAACAAGATAACCAATCTGAGAACATAGGTAGCAATAACCAATATTCTTTACAGTTGATAATCATGTTTTAAAGAAAATAAATGGAAATGGAAATTGAACTAAATTACTAATGAAAGTGAACTAGGCAAGCTCTTAAAAGCAAACCAAACTCTTGGCAAACTGTAAACTAATTAATCTGAAATGAACAAAAAATCTGGAATTGAACAGAAAATGAACAACAGACTGTAAATAAGAGAATTGAATAGCAAATTCTATTTAATGAATCTGAACAACAAACTCTAACTAATGAAATCAAATAGAAAATTCTATTGAACAATAAATCCTATTGAACAACAATCTGTAATGAGCAGCAATCAAACGGAACAGCAACTGGAGTAGAATCAAAAATGCTGAACAACGAAGCTTTGTTAAAGCATAACAAGATAAATGACACAAGGGTTAAGATTCTTGTTAGAACAGAACAGCAACACGGTTTATCAATATAACACACCGATATCAATAAGCGATTTAACAGTAAGCTAATTAACTTGAAAACTGTAATAAAAGAAAATGCACACTATCACACAACAATAATTGAGAGATAATGATACAAACAACAGGTAGATCCACCAGGGTCAGGCCCTTAGCCACCAGTGAAACACCGCTGGGCTACTGCAGAGTTAAGAAATAGAATGACAATGAGTTCTTGTATTAATCAAGCATAAATAGCATTTACAACAGTCGCTCTCTGAACACGAGAGTCAATAAGAAATTACAGAGTTACAAAGTGAGTGTTTAATTAATAATCCCCCCTTTTTTCAATTTCTAAAGGCACTGCCTTTTATAAAAATTCAGCGGACAGGACAAGAAACAATGATAAGATTGAACAACGATCCCTCAGGATCGAAAGATCCTGAGGGATTTTCTCCTTTTATATTTTAGCTAATGCTTGGTCTTCTTAGGTTGTAGCTGTGTTGTTCCCTGCCTTACTTTAGCTATGCGTTCGGATTTCACCTTCCTTGTCTGGATACGGCCCTTCGCTGGAGGAACAGCAGTTGCTCCTTCTTTAGCTTTGCCTTTCGAATGGTGGTTTACTTCATTTGTTTCCTGTTTTAGAATAAAAGGAAATCTTTAGTTAATTTTCACCATAAACATTAATATTTACAATTCTATCATAATCTTTCAATATATCATCTTTCTAGAATAAAAAAGAGTTATGTTTAAAGGAAAAATATAAAGAAATACATGGTGAATTCATACATTTTCCACTGCTCAACACACCCCCCTGCTTACCCTTTTTCATGTCCTCATGAAAACCATAGTTTACATGTAAAGGAGTTAGAGACTAGGCTGGAGAGGGTTTTTCATTAAGAGATCTAAAACCATGATTAGCAGCTAAAGCTTCAAAGATGTGCCCTGTCTGTCCTTCAGGTAATTCATATTTGGTTTTATAGTCTGTTGCAGGATACCATATAATGGGACTTCGAAACCTACAACCTAGCCAGTATGGGCCTTCCCTCAAGATGAGGTTACTGTAGAGAATCAAGCGGTCAACAACTAATCCAAAATTTCTATAATTAAATGGCTCTCTGTCTTGAATATTCCGATTGGAAATATTCCATTGGACTTTAGCTGCTATATAGGCCTAGTCTCTGATAGATAGAAAATATTCTACCCCATCTAAGACAATTGCTTTGTGGACGGGTCCCAATGTCTGGATCACACCCTCCTTTGTCATTAGACTCTTCTGCCTAGCCCATAGTTGTAATGGGTGTCTCGGTTCACCCCTAACCCAAAGGTCTAACCCATTTTCTTGCCTCTGAAAAGTATTATAGGCCTTGAGCCATTTCAACTGGTTGACAGAAAATGAAATAAATGCTTGATATTTGATATCACCCACAAAAGGACTGGGATTTATCTCGATTTCACCAGCTAATATGAAATTGTGCAAATAGAACTCACAGAGTAGATGCTGGACTTTTACCCCATATAGTTTGCAACAACTTATAAAATCATCTACAATGTTTAATTCTATAGGTTTTCCTGCCCTAACAGCTTTAATTTTTAACTGTAAATATCTTTCTACTAAAAACAAAGCATAATTTTTGGCAGGGCACCTACATGCTAGAACATCTGTGTATAAGGAGCAGAGAGTATCCATTTGATTCCGGACCATTTTTAATCTACTCCTTACCTCTTCAACTTTCTCTTCTGCCTTCCGACACTTATCGTAGGCTTCAGCCTCTAATGCAATGATGTCCTTTAATTGCTGCTGTAACTGTTGATATTTATTTTTGGGAACAGTCTCTTCTTCAAGCTTTTCTCTAGCCCGTTGAGCCCGTGCCAGCTCTTCTTGGAGTTTTGCTATAGTAGGATCTATTAACAAAATGTTTCTGTGTTGAAAATTGACCTGGGTGTCCTTATTACAATTTTGAGTGCCTACAGTCTGTGTCTCTTTGTCAGCCATACTGATAGAGGTCAGTGCCTTGGTCTGAACATCTTTTTCACAGACCTGTACATTCTCAGTTTGGGCAACTGCATCCATAGAAACTGCCTGTTGTTCCTAGTTATCGTGAATGAGTGTGGGCTCAGTTTGAGTCTCCATGGACCTTGTATTGTGGGGTTCTGTTTGGATAGCTGCATTCTTCATTTTCAAGGTTATTTTAGAGACTTTCCCTTATTTTAGCACCCTAATCCTCTGCCTGAGTTGTTTTACTAGTTTCTGGAGCTTTTTCCGTTTCCTCCACAGCTTCCCAAGTTCATTTGTCTTCTCCTTCTTCTTGGAAGGAATAGTTGTTCCTTTTTCTTTACTTGGTTGCTCGGCTAGGGTTTTCTCTCCCGTGGCCGTGCCTTCGCCTAGGCTTGCTTCTATATTTTCTGCTTCGAATACTTCTTCAGTGTTCACATGCTCCTGGCCACATTCCTCGGGGGAAGTAACCCTAGCTGGTTCTGCTGTTCCCTGAGGGTTTTCTGTTTGGAACACTTCTTCAGCATTCACATTCTCCTGGCCGCATTTCTCAGGGGAAGTAACCCTAATTGGTTTTGTTGTTCCTTGAGGGTTTTCTTCATCAGGAATTTCTTCGGCCGTATCTTTGTTGATAACAACTTGTTCCTGCAATTGGTCTATCTCAATGTTGAGGTTAAGCGAAATGTGAGGTTGTATATATTCACTCATATTGGCCAAAATTTGAGCCAATTGGTCCTCTTGTAATGGACTATGTGGTGGGCTTGCAATGGAGGTTTCGGGAGGTTATGCTTCCTCTCCTTCATTTTCACTAGTGTGATTACTTTCTTCCTCTTCACCGGTGTGGTGAATTCTTTCTTCTTCACTGGTATGGTGACTTTATTTTTCATGTTGATCTCCTTCTTCTTCATCAGTGTGATGACTTCCTTCTTCAAGTTGTAGGGGTTATTCATCTTCTAAACTGGGCAATTCTAAGGGTTGGCTACTGTGACCTTGAAGACCTTCTATTATCCCCCTACTTCTCCTTAACCTGGAGGATTGTTTGTGTTTTGATGGTTGTGCTGTTGTGCTAGTAATTCTTTTACATTTTGGAGTAGGTAGGGCTATACCTCTGTCAATTGAGAATATCAATTCTTCACAACTAGTCTGTTGTTGGGAAAAACTGTAACTTACTATCAATCGAATTAACAATGGTGGCTTACCACCGTTGCTATGTGACGAGATTTTCTTATACTCCGGGCGACATCATGCAATAAGAAATTTAAATAGCAGGCAGGTTTACAGTACATTTTTTCTTTAATACTGCTAATAGCTTAAGATGGCGTGGTCTTACCACATCTTTTCTTACATCGCATGTGATATATCTTTGTACTACTTTCGCCAGTTATGTCCATGGCTCTCCCAAATTTTTCGGCTGAACTCCTTTCCCTTTGACGACCAAGATTTTCCCTTCATCCCGAAAAAGGTTCATAGCTTCTTGAAGTTTCACTTTCTTATGGGCCCATACGGGTCCTTCCGTTGGCAGGCTAGATACCTCAACGATTATTATCTGTTACTGCTATCTTCCTACCCCTAACCATGGAGTAACCTCCCTGCAAATTCTGTAAAAATTCAATGGCTGTTGTTTCATGAGGTTGTTGTAGTCTTGTGAGGTAGGTAATCCATCCTACTCTTTCCAGAATTTCCCGTGCAGAGTTAGAAACAGCTAGCACTTGTGTCTCACTACAAATTGCTCATCCTCCCATTCTATCTGAACACTATTAATTCTTCACAAATGCACAGCAATGTAATGGAATAGAACAGCACAACACCTTGTGTATTTTGGAACAATACTGTTAAATTCTTGCTATTACCGGGAATTTGATAATATAGGGATTCGACTCGCATGCAGGAATTAAAAGGCATCCGTGCCCCCCCTGAAGGATGATAGGTCATCCTCGACCATCGAATAGAGGAGCAAGGTACTGCACAACAGTTGTACAACATTGAAAAGCATACATACTTATGATATGATCAACAAATTATTGCATTACTGAAATTGATGCATATTATTAAATTGTGAATAGATATGGAATCATTATGTAATGATTCGAGAATAAGGGAAAGGGACAACTGATGTGAAAACAAGTACTTATGCGGTCATTACCCACATAAACTATTATGATCGATTTATAAATAAATTTCATGCATAATAGGTTCAAAACAAAGGGTTTAGGGGCATACTCTCATTTGATATTAGATAAAGATATAAGAAAATGGTTCAACATTACTATTGATTTGTGAAAAACATGACTCCAATACCATCAACAGAGCTCTGTTGCCCACAAGTGTCTATAACCTTGACAAAGTTGTTTTTTCAACCTTGGAACCATTATCATTTATTTATGGCTAGGGAAGTGCTGTGTAATTTCATGATGAAGGCCACTGTGCTAGCTTGGGAACCAGATGAATCACAATGCCATTCACCAGGAAGGAGTGAAAGGTGGGCAGGCTGGCTCATGATGAGACCTCCTGTCCCAAGGAGTTTTTATTATTTTTTCTGAGTTATCCATTGGATCATATCCCTGGTGTGGTGGCCATAATGGGAATGCCACTTCACTGCTTCCTTATGATCATGGTAGGCTGGCTCTTGATGAGACCCCCTATCCTCCATCTGCCATATCATAGAACTGTTAGTAATCATAGAGATATTTTTCTTTTCTTTATTTTCATATAGCACTTCCCTACTTATATATAGAGGATGGCTCAACACTCCTTAAGAGTAGGGATGGTGGAAGAAGTCTAAACATCTCAATAGAGAAAATATGCCCTTATTCTTGTTCAATAAATAAAAATCAGAGAGAGTTATGAGAATTTAGGGAAGAACCAACATGATAAAGATAATCGATCATATTAATTTTAGTGAAAATAAAGACAACAAAGTAATATAAATGGTTGTGTCCTTTCCTTTTTCTTATCACTACAAAACAATTTCTTAAAAATGACAATTTCTCTTGATTTTCTGATTCCAGTAATCTCTAATTTGTGTATCCTTTCATAAATTGTTTGTTTTCTTTTAAAAGAGTCATGAAGAATTCACAAAAATCCTCAAAGTGTTGTTCAAAAACAAGAAAAATGCACTCAAAAAGTGTTGTTCCTTTGGAAGGGAACAACAAAAACAATCTGCGAAAATGATGTTCCTTTCGAAAAGAATAGAAAAAACAATCGGTGAAAATGTTGTTCCTTTCGAAAGGAACAGCAAAAACAATCGGCGGAAATGTTGTTCCTTTCGAAAGGAACAACAAAAACAAGCAGGAAAAATGTTGTTCCTTTGGGAAGGAACAGCAAAAACTGTTGTGCCTTTGGAAAGGAACAGCAAAAACACGCAGCAAAAGTGTTGTTCCTTTGGAAAGGAATAGCCAAAACATGCAGCAAATTTGTTGTTCCTTTGGAAAGGAACAGCAAAAACACGCGGCAAGAACTGTTGTTCCTTTGGAAAGGAACACCAAAAACACACGGCAAAAGTTGTTATTCCTTTTGAAAGGAACAACAAAAAATATTGTTCCTCTAGAAAGGAACAACAAAAAAACACAACTAAAACTGTTGTTCCTTTTGAAAGGAACAACAAAAAAATTGGTGTTCCTTTGGAAAGGAACAGCAAAAAGAAACACACAAACACGTTGTTTCTTAAGAGGAACTGTTGTTGTTCCTTGAAAAGGAACAGCAGCTGTTCCTTAAAAAAGGAAGAGCTTAAGAAATAAAATCTGTAAAAAAACAAGCAAGGTAAAAAAGAAAAACTTATGTACAATTTTCAAAAATGAAGGAAATGATTCAGTGAATGGGTGCTGAGGAGGTGTTAGCTCCCTCAGCAAGAATCTGCATGGTAGATCTTCCTGTAATTTCTGGTAAAAGGATTCTCGATTAAGCGGTTTATGGTAAAGTCGTACTCGATGACCGTTTGCTTTGAAGGAATGTCCAGATCCATCAATGGTGGTTAATTTGATAGTGCCATTATCATGCACTTTTTGTATCTTATAGGGTACAAGCCATCGTGGCTAAATTTTTCCTAGGAAATCCTGAAACCTGGAGTCATATAGGAGTGCCCAATCTCCTTCGTGGAAGATTTTCTCTTTAATGAGGGCGTCGTGCCATTTTGCTCTCTGCTGTTGAATTAATGCAGTGTGCTGAAGAGCAGAGAGCCTAATTTCATCTAACTCATTGATTTGCTGTAATATTTTGCCCTGGGATTCATTTAATTCTAAACCCACCTCCTGGGTTGTTCTTAATGTCTGAATTTCGAACTCTATTGGAAATATGGGTTCTTTTCCAAATACCAATTGATATGGAGAATACCCAGTGGTATTTCTCCATGTTGTTCGGTATGCCCACAAGGCTTCCGAAAATCTATAAGCCCAGTCGCATCTGTGTGATGCAACTATTTTTGTAAGTATAGATTTGATTACTTTGTTTGTGCTCTCTACCTGGATGTTTGCCTGTGGGTGGTATGGAGTTGTGATTTTGTGCTGAATGTGGTAGTTTTCTAATGTTGCAGTGATTTTATTCCCCACAAATTGTGGTCCTTCATCTGTAATTATGTCCCTTGGGAGGCCATATCACACAAATATTTGGAAAAGGAACTATATTACAGAGTCCTCTGTAGCTCTTGAAAGTGCTTTTGTTTCAACCCATTTAGTAACATACTCTGTTGCAACTAGGATGTATGTTTTCTGATCTGATGGCAAGTTGATAGGACCAACAAAATCGAGCGCCCAGCGTTTGAATGGCTCGATTAATAACTATGGATTCAAAGGCATTTCGTCGGACTGTCCAAGGCGACCCGCCCTTTGGCAGATATCGCAGGCTTGTACAAATTTTTTGGCATCTTTAAATATTGTAGGCTAGTAATAGCCTGTTTGTAAGACTTTGTGACCATCCTGCGGTCTGAAAAATTCCCGCCACATGGCCCATCATGGCATGCTTTCAAAATATCAAATATTTCATCCTCTCAGACGCATCTCCTGATGTGCATATCTTCTCCTGTGTGAAACAGGTAGCCCCCAATCCAAGAGAATCGGGTACTACGTTGTACTATCTGTTTTCATTCATTGGGCGTTAAATGCTTAGGTAATTTACCTACTGCTAAATAATTTGCAACATCAGCATACCATGGGGTTCTAGCAGTAACAACAAACAAATGTTCATTTGGGAAGTGATCCTCGACTGCTGCTGCATTTGTTGGTTTTGGCATTCATGACAGAAAATCAGCTACAGGGTTCTGTTTTCCAAGTCGATCTTTTATTGTGATATCGAATTCCTGCAATAAAATCAACCATCTTGTTACTCTACCATTTTTAACAGGTTTATTTGCTAAAAAAATTATGGCAGAGTGATCTGTATATAAAACTACAGGATACCCAGTTATATAATGTCTAAATTTATTTATAGCATGTATTACAGCTAAAAATTATTTCTCAGTCACAGTATAGTTTAATTCAGCAGGAGATAGATTTATGCTAATATAATAGATTGCATATGGTTTTTTATCCTCTTCCTACCCAAGAACTGCTCCAATAGCTATGTCTGAGGAATCAGATGAAATTTGGAATGGCAAATCCCAATTTGGGCCCCTTAGCACTGGGGCTGTTGATACAAGCTTTTTCAGATCCTCGAAAGCATGGTCACATTTATTTGTCCAAATGAAATCAACATTTCCTGTTAGTGCATATAAAGGTGCAGCTACTCGAGAATAATGTTCTATAAATCTTCTATAATAACCAGAAAATCTGAGAAAGCTACGTACCTCTGTTTGTGTGGTAGGAGTAGGTATTAACAAAATCATCTGAATTTTAGCTGGATCTACCTGTATTCCAGCTGCTGAGATATAATGACCTAAGATGAGTCCCTCGGTCATCATCATGTGACACTTTTCATGTCTTAAGCAGAGCCTGGTGTTAATACATCTTTGCAACACCTTTTCCAAAGTTTCTAATGCTAGCTCGAAATCATCTCCATAAGGTGTGAAGTCATCCATATACACTTCGAGCCCTTCATTTATTAAATCTGAAAAGATACTGAGAATGGCCCTCTGAAATGTAGCAGGGACATTGCATATACCAAAGGGTAAAACTCGATAGGCAAATGTCCCCCAAGGACAGGTAAAAGTAGTTTTGTCTTGGTCTTCAGGGGCAATCTGAATTTGATTGTATCCACTGAAGCCATCTAGGAAAGAAAATAATTTCTTTCCTGCTAATGTATCTAATACATGGTCGATGAAAGGAAGGGGAAAGTGGTCTTTCTGGGTTGCTTTTTTTAGTTCTCTGTAATCCACACATATTCTGTACTTTTCATTTTTCTTTGGCACCACTACTAATGGAGAGACCCACTTGCTATCATATATTGGATAAATAAAGTTGACATCCAACAGTTTTTGTAATTCAGATTTCACAATATCTTTAAGATGAGAATTTAATCTTCGTTGGGGTTGGCGAATGGGTCTAGCATCTTTTTCTGTGTAAATGTGGTGCGTACATAACTGGGGGTCAATTCCCTTCATGTCTGGATAATCCCGTGCAAAATCTCCCTTATATTTTTTTAGTAGTTGGACCATCTTATTTTCTTGTTCAGCAGTCAGGTTTTTGTTAATGTTTAAGGTTTTTCCTGGCTCAATTTCTATAATTTTGCTATTGTAAACAGAAGTGGTGGGTATTAATTGATCATGAATGTCTTTCAGGGGATCTTCTTCTTCTTTATTATCAAATGCTGCCTTGATCATGTGACATTGAAAATGGGATCTGATTTTTGGTTTGTTAATGAAACTATTAATGATATCATCCTCTATTTGGTCTTTAAAGTCGAGGGCATCTTCTATGGTTAATGGTGATCTAATGTTTTCCATGAGGTATGATACAGGTTGTTTCCTTGTTTTTCTTATTGATAGGCTTGGCTGGGCTGGGGGGTATAAAGCTAAATTCTTAACATATTTCCCTCTAGTCATGGTCATGCTGCCTTGTTGGCAGCCAATGTAAGCATTGACAGTTGCCAGCCAAGGTCTACCTAGGATCAATGGGTGTCCATCTAGCCAGTTTTTGGGGTTGATAATCAAGAAGTCAGTAGGGTACTCCCAGGAGTCTACAAATACCATTACATCATGTAGTGTGCCTTTTGGATTGACTACTGATCGATCAGCCAATTCCAATAAGGTTGTTGTTGGATCTAATGATGTAATGCCAAGTTTTTGACAGGTGGTGATTGTTAGGATATTAATTGCAGCTCCCAAATCAACTAAGGCATTTGGAAATGATTGTCCATTGATTTTCACTGTACTATAGGATTTCCTGGGTCCTCATACTTTACAAGTGCTTCCATTCCTGATAATAAATCAGATAGAGTGCCGGCTACTTGGACAGTTGTGTTAGTTGTTGTTCTCCTCTTGGGATTCCTTATACATAGTTCTTTGATGGTTTTTGCATAAATAGGGATGTCTTGGATAGCTTGGAGGAGAGGGATTTTTATACACAAATTTTTTAGTTCTCCCAGAAGATCAAAATCAGGATATTCTATTGGGGGAGGTATGATTAATCGTTCTGGGAATGGTGGAGAAGAGGTGGTTGCTTGCTCATGAGTTTGTTGTTTAGCCACATTATCCTTGTGCACTGTTTGTTCTGTAGGTAACGGGTCTTCAACTTGAACATTTTTGTCTCCCTTTGATTCTATTATGCGCCCAGACCTTAGTTGAAGGTCGTTGCACTCCCTTAATTCAGTTTCTAGTTCTGGTGGTTCCATTATTTGAACAGACTGAACCGGCCTGTTATTAGGGTTTGGGTTGGGTTGGGTTGGGAGTTGCGGTCTTAAGTTGGTCCGAGGATTTTGTGGCAATGCATAAGGTGCTGGAAGTGTAGGTTGAGGGAGAGGGATCGTTCCAGCTGGCTAATTTGTAGGTCTTTGCCAGTTCGATTTCCAGGTCTGACTCTGCGAGGTGGAGGGGGACCATTATGTTGGATAAGAATTATTTTTCCAAAACAGTGGACAGTAAGGAAATTTTGGCCAATTGGTTTGATTTGTTTAATTTGGCCATGGTGATGTAGGAAATTGCTGCTGTGACCAATTGGGGAAGGGTGGTTGATTTTGCCACATTCCATTATATTATTGAGCATTATACTGAGGAGACTGAAAATAAGAGGATGGATCAATTGGCATACCTGTTTGTCGTGGCTGCCATTGTCGGCGCTGATTGAGTAGGCATACCATTTCTGATTCTTCTTCTACCTCTTTGTAGACTGCTTTCAATCCAGGGAGTGAGGGGCAACCTTCTGTGGAGTGATATTTTTTGCAAATGGCACAGACTTTAACTATATCCAGTGGGCACTCTTTATGGCTATGTTTCTTTCTGCATTTAGGGAAGAATATTGCCAAATTCTATTCTGCTTCTACTTGCTTTTGTTTAGCTTGCATGATGTCAAACTACGTTTTCAGAGTCCCTAGAATACCAGTTTTAAAATCTTCTAGTAGATTGCCAATTTCTATGCAGGTTATACTTTCACTGGAGGTCTTACTATCTCTTGTGATCATATCGTGTTCTGCTGACTTTAGCCTTGTGCTGCCTCTTGAACTCCTGATGGAAGAGACCCTCATTGAGAGAGCTTGGAATTTTGTCTTCATCTCGTCCGAATCCCTTGACGATCCATTGAGATGCGCTTCAAATGAACCCCGCTGAAGAAGGCTGCGACGTAAAGTCTCCGGTTGTAACTCTTTCTTCTATAAATACATATACATGATTATTGTCCTTGAATGGTTAGTTGATTATGAATGAGATGATTGTTTCGTATGCTGCTCTTGTTTGCTGATCTTCATGCAGGTATCCGAGCTTGTTAGCGGAAGGATTCTGACCCGTCGAAGCAAAAAGCGAGAGGCAATCACCACTACAGCCACAACAGTGTTGGAATCTAGGTAGGTCGATCTATCTTGTCCTTTTCATTAATTAATAAGGGATCCTACACTTTAGCTTGTCCCTTTGTTACTAGACCCACTTTAGGGCTAGAGGGATCATCTCTATCTGCAAAGAGGATTTACCTGCATAAAAAATTGGCGACTCCACTGGGGATTAGTGTGAGTTTCTCGTTTTGCCTTTTTTAGGTCGACTTCGATCGTTTCCTTACTTATCTGTCTTTTCTGACTTCCTTGTTTGTCTAGAAACCTCTTGTTTAGCCCCAGAGTGTCAATATTGACCTCTGCTCACTGGTTTTCCCATTCTCCCATAGATATCTAGCTTGGCGTGCTTTTTTCTTGAACAGTCGCGCCAGTTGGCGCTTGTTACTTGTGTTGCAAGCGTGCCAACCCCTGTTTGGTATGGATTACTGCCTCACAGTCACACCGCACCCTGTAAGGTTTGGTTTGACCTCTCTGTTTAGTTTTTGGTCAGTTGTGCTTGATTCTGGTTTGTTCTTGGCTTGAAATTGGTCTTTTTTTAGTTGTTTTAACTACTTTAGGCTTCCTCTTCTCATCTATTCATGTCTTTTCCTATCAGTGCAGTCCATAGCCCTAGGGTTCTAGGTGTCTTTTTCTCACTGAGCCTTTTGGTTGAAGATCGAGTCTTCTGGTTTTTGTCAATTCAATTCCTTGATGAGTTGCCTGAGTCTTTCTTGATCCTTTGAGCTTTGGTTTGTTAAAAAATTACTTTGTTTTTGTTTGACTTTCCATCTCTTCATTTTCGAGCATAGATTACATTTCTCGTTTTGGGTCATTTAGAAGGCTTTCACTTTGCTTGAGAGATTGCGTCATTATTTTGAGTGGTTTTTGTGTTTGTATTTATTTACTTGAGTCATTCATTTTAGCTCTCTACATTCGCAATACTCAGAATTAGTGTTTGTTTTGATTTTTAATGTAATTAGTGCATTGTGTGCTTCATTTCATTGAAAAATAAAAAAATTTCATCCTTTCATTTGCATTGGAAATGAAAAAGTATTTCGAATAACTAGCGCTTGCATATAGGAAAGAGTTCTCATTTCTCTTTTGATTGTATCAGATGCATTAGGAGACTTCTTTGTATGTTTTATATGTTTGCTACTTTCTGAAAAGATCTCTATCCTTTTCATAGTTAAAATTCAAGCTTGCATTTAGGAAATTCGAGATCATAATTCGGTAGGGCCTTGAAATTGAAACGTAATTCAAGATAAACTTTAAAATCAATTGAATTAACCTAAGGAAACATTGGAACCTAACACAAAAAATTTAGTGGTCTAAGCTAGAGACGTGTTCCAACGTCTTTAAACCTAGTAGCTGTCGTTTGCCATTTGGCTTTAGACAGCACTAGTACGGACTTGTGCTCCCTGTACCATCGAGCATATAAAGGGAGACCCCATTAGGTTCAAATCCTTTATCCATAGGAAGCCGAGTCTGCCGCCCTGTAACCATGATACACCGAACACAGCATTCGGGGAGACTACCTGCACATACGTTAAGTCCTTGGTCATTTCCCTTTCATTTGATCACCAAGGTGTATATGGCAGTTCACAGAAACTTGGTACACCCTCTTTCTTAGATTACCTGAGCAGTCATTTCAATCTTTTCGAGACTCCTTAAAAACAGAAGAGATCATCGAGCACTTGTCCTTTCACGCTCGTTTAAAATTGAAAGTGACTAGAGTCATCTTTTGTCTATTTCTTGACTCTTAAAACATGAAACAGCAAAGTCTGGTTTCAATGTCCTAAAATTAATTACCCACGATCACATGCCCATTATATTCTGTTACTTGACTTGTTTTTTTTTTTCTTATACTTTGATCTTGAAGCCCTCGATCGACTATCTCATTTTTCCTTCCTGTGCTGAAATACTGTCACAGTGGCAGAACCACCAGTTTCGTCGTCCTCTTCACTATCGCCTAGTGGTAGCTCTTTTCCTGACATTTCTTTTGAAACCCCTCAATCCACTAGGTCTGCTGAGTTTTCGCAGCCTCTCCTCCCAACTATATTTCTTCTTGCTACCCGATCTCCCCCTGAAGAGTCAGTTGAGTTCAATTGGCCTCCTCCGGGTGCTTGGTCTGGTTTTGGTGATGAAGGAGACTTTCCCTCTCTTACTTCGGGATCACCATTTTTAGCTACTGCTTTACCTCCTAGCCCTCATAGTATTTTTGAAGATATTACAGCTGCGTCAGATATGGATTCTTCAAGTCCTATCGGCAGTGAAGAAATCCCTGTGTCCATAGGAGAATATCAACTTTTTCATGAAGATCTCTCGTATGTCTCTAATCAATCTTCCCCTCCATCGGTGTCACTTCCACCTAGTTATTAGACTTTGAGTCAGATTATTTCTGGTGTTGCATCCATAGCATCCTCCAGTACTTCGACTCCTCCAAGGAGCTCGGTCCTTTCTTCACTAACAATGTCGTCGTCGACACCCAGTTCATCGATCGTTGTTACATATGTCCCTGTCCAACCTACCGTTTAAGTGGCTTCATCTACACCGATTGTCATGCATAAATCGTCTAGATCTTTTGATTCTCCTAGGTCCCTCTCCATTAATCCTATGTTTCCAGCTAGGCCTGTTGCAAGTGGATCATAGACTCGCATAATGGAAACCCGGTCTACTTCTGAACCCATGGTTTCCACTTATACTTTCGATGAGCACATGTTGGATATTCAATGATGGTATGCTCCCTCTCCGGATTATCAACAACTAAAATCTCAGGGTTCTTAGCAGCCGCAAGCTTCTGTCAATCCAAAGTCGGTATTGCGACACCTCTAGCGTCGGAAGAGCGACTTCTGCACAACGTCGATATTGCGACACTTCGGAAAAGTGTCGGTATTGCGACACTTATGAAAAGCGTCGGTATTGTGACACTTCTGTAGAGGGTTGGTATTGCGACACTTCGGCAAAGCGTCGGTATTGCGACACTTCACAAGTGTCAGTATTGCGACACTTTACAAGCGTCAGTATTGCGACACTTCACAAGCGTCAGTATTGTGACACTTTGCAAGCGTCGGTATTGCGACACTTTGAAAAACGTCCGAAAAAGTATCGCTCTTTCGACACTTTATTGAAGTGTCATAATTGCGACGTAATGGCTAACCATGTTTTCTCCGGCCTCAAACTGTCGCTCTTGCAACGACTATGTGTCAGAATAGCGACGAAGTGGCCGTCGAAAAAATGGCCAAATTTACTAGTGATTACAACAGTCTTTCTGTTGACAACTTCGCGAACAGACCAGCAAAAACACCTATTTTTGCTTTATCGCTAGTAGACCATTATGCGCTCGTGCCGAGCGGGAAATTAACATTGAGCCCCGGGCCCATTGGAGCTCTGTCCCAGTGAGTTGCCTGTGCCAACCTGTTTATGGAATTTTTTTTTAAAAATAGAGGCAAATTTTCCATCATAACAAAATTCGTGGGCGAGTCATCTGGAGTGGTTCGACTGAATAACAACGGCCTTCCTCCTTTGGCCTCTTTTTTCCACCTTTTGGGGGAACCTCCCAAGGGATAAGGCCTCCCTTTCACTATTGTAGAGATCCCAACCTCCTCCTCTCCCTCTATAAATAAAGCCATCTTCCATTGATGAGCTTAGTTGAACTGAACATATTATAGCTGAAACATTGAAGAGATTTCTGTGCATTTTGTTAGAAAATATAAAACTGAAGAGACCCTCATTAAGAGAGCTTGGAATTTTTTCTTCATCCCATCCGAATCCCCTAACAATCCATTGAGATGCACTTCAACTGAACCCCGCTAAAGGAGGTCGTGATGTAAAGGCTCAAGTTGTAACTCTTTCTTCTATTAATACATATACATGACTATTGTCTGGTTCCCATCATGCGTAAATGTATTTTATTTGATGTAATATGCTTAAACCTCCTTGAATGGTTAGTAATTATGAATGAGATCATTATTTGGTATGATGCTCTTGGTTTCTGATCTTCATACAGTGTGTCCAGCTTTGAGCAATGCAAGGATTGTGACCCGTCGCGTAGAGCAAGAGGTCATCAACACCACAACCCACGATGTTGGACTCCAGGTAGGTTGATCATCTGTCCTTTTCATTAATTAATTAAGGATGCTACACTTTAGCTTGTCCCTTTGTTACTAGACCCACTCTAGGGCTAGAGGGATCGTCTCTATCCGCAGAGGATTTACCCGCATAAAAAATGGCGACTCCACTAGGGATTAGTGTGAGTTTGTCATTTTTCCTTTGTCCTAAGAGAAAGCTGCCTCTTGAGATAGCCACCGCAACCTCACACAAAACAATGGGGTTACTGTTTCAGCAAGCGGGGCAGAACAAGACTGCAAGGTGATAGGGTTGCAATGAGGGCTCATGTAGGGGCAGGCGACATGACAGAAATTATGTGAGGAAGAGAGAGTACGACGCAATGTAAAAGGTGAGGCTCAGGATGTAATGCAATGCCATGTGCGAGAACGATCAACCAGTTGTAGCTGGCAACGAGGCGCAATACAAGCACTGATTATTTATGCAACAACAAGCAACTGAAAAGGAAATGAAAGAAAATCCTTGTAACATGATGTTGCCTAAGATATCAATCGTAAACAAAAACAACAAACACACTTTTAAACTATGAAGTAAAATTTTTGCAAGTAAACCTAATTAACTTGAAACTAAAATTTTTTTATTGCAGGTCCTATCTAGCCTACACCTAAACCCTAGTTTAACCAATGACGCGGTGGGGCTATGTAAAATCAACTTTCCAGTGCAGCCACTGCATTAGTTCCTGACCTGCAAGAACAACAATGATCAGGATCAGAGCTAGTATCCAAAAAAGTGCAGCAGCAACAAATATTACCTGAGGAGCAGGAGCCACGGCAAGATGATCAGAGATACTTACCATAGAACATGCCAGAACAGATTGCGCAAGCTGAATCCCATTCTCATCTTGATAACCAGCAATATGTTCTTGAAACTCAACATTATTGATAAATGACACAAAATCATTCGTGCATGATCCTGGATTTGAGGGGTGATGGGTAAGCCAATTCCTATTTGCAAGCACATTCACCGAATGGGGTTGGTCGAGTTGATCGACAAACTCCTCATGGTGTTGGGGACCATCAGTTTTATGGAATGGAAACAATAAGCAAGTGCCAAGCGAATTATAAATGCATGTGCATCCAAGCGTAGAAACCCTAGTTAGGAAAACCTTAGCTCGAGGTTGCTCTTGGGTTTGGTCAAGGGTATGAGGATCCGAATCCACTTTCAATGTAGGCTGCAATTCCTCACTGCCTTGAACAAACTCCGGACTTTCGAGCGGAGGGCTTCCCAACTTTGATGGTTGGGCAAGATCAACAAGCGACTGGATGTGACCATGGATTGTGCTGAGTTGCAAAATGTCAGTGGGCTTTGTATCAATTTGGTCAAATGTTTGCACACTGACAGGTTGATAATCCAAAATGTCGGATTCTCCAGATTTTCCAGGATGGGGTGAATTCGACGCGTTTATGCTGGAAGGAGCATGGTACTGGGGAATTGTCATTTCAGAAACGGTCAGCGGAAGCTGAAGCGTTTCAATTTTCTGGTGGGTACTTGAATCTTCCGAAAGCAAATCATCGAATTCAGGTGTCTTCATAGGGTCGGCCAAGAGATCCGAGTGATAGTCCTCTGTGGTACGATTGAACATGTTTTCAGATAAGCAGGGATCACTGTAATCATTGATTTGATCGAATTGGGTACCTGAGATGTCAGACTCCCCGAGAGTTACCGACTGGGATGGATCAATAGAGGGAACATCTTGAAGTTGTTCAGACGGGGAATCGCTCCTATGGCTGTCTAAAGATCCCAAGTGAGAAAAATCAGATTTAAAAGATTCATCGATTTTGGACTGTGATTGTGAAACACCATCTGCGTGCTTATGATTGTTGCCAATACCAGTATAAGGCAATTTTGAATGTCTCGAAGAAATTACTGGTGTGGCGGGATCGAGAAACAAACTAGGAAATAATGAACGAAAAGATTGAATCGCAGGGGTGTTAATCATACGAGGCTTTTCAACACGCACATCCGTGTCATTCAGAGGACACAATGATTTGACAGGCCTTGTAAGGGAATAAACTTTATGCGGGGTAGGAGTCGATTCATAATACGTATGTGGACTGGATTCATAGTCTGAATGTGAACTAGATTCATCATCCGAATCTAAACCAGATTCATAATCCAAATATGCACCAGATTCATAATCCGAATGTGAACCAGATTCATAATCCGAATATGAACCAGATTCATAATCCAACTGTGAACCAGATTCATAATCCGAATGTGAACCAGATTTAGGACTAAGTCCAGGGAGACATCGAGTGGGCTCGGGGTAGGTTTCATGAGTCAAAAGAGATAACGAGCCACTGAGATGTTCAGATTCGACATGGTACGTGAAAGACTCATGGTCAGAACAGCCATTGACTTGCGGGTTGTCATAGGGAACACTAGGCTCAGGTCAAGTTGCTAACTGAAATGGTTCAAGGGAAACGAGAATCGCATACGCGAACTGTTCTCTTAACAACCTCCAATCGACATCCTTTTCAGGGAACTCAAAACAATAATGAACGAATCTGATAGAGAACTCATCTAAAGATTCCCGAGGTTCCATTCTGATGTCATTTATCTTTAGTAAAACATTATGAAAATCATACATGTGAAAATTTTGTTGTAATTCACTGACGAGTTGTTCAAATGAATGGATGGAAGATTCCGGCAAAGTGCAGCACCATTGCTTAGCGCGACCTTCGAGGGTGAGGAAGAAAAGCAAACAAAACAAACCCTCATCGTCAATTTCATAACACTCACCAAAGTCACAAAAATCTGAAAAGTGTTGGGTTATGGACACCCCATTTTCACCATCAAATTTTAACTGGGACAAGTGATACATAAGTTTATCGGGGATGAAGTATCCAGGTTCATAAAACTCCGACAAACATCTCGGGAGAATGATTTGGGGACGAGCCATTACAGATATGAGATTAACTGCAGGCTCTAAGGGCTCAGCTTGTCATCTGGCCCCCCCCTTTTCGTTAAACATCTGGTCGGAGGTTCAAGCCCTCCTTCTAGCGCCAATTCTGTTGACGGGAAAATTTGTCCGGCCAACAGTAGGGGATCTCCCCGGTAGAAAGTCCCAATTAGACCTTGAACCGTTTAGAGTAGGGATCCCGTCCGGGGTGTGGGTCCGGCTACCACTTAAGACGACTTCCCTTCGGTCTCAAAAGAACCTGTTTGAACCTGCGGACATACACTTATTCACATGATACAGAATACAGGATTGATGTATTAAACACGAATCAAACACTATGCATAGCAAGATTATAGATAAAGCACATACACCTCAAGAGATGTCATTAGCAACACATCTCTTGGGGGGTAATGCTTATGAGGTAGTCTGATCACAAAAGAAATAGTTCTTTATGATAAGATAACCCTTTACTTCCTGAAAGATAAAATGAAATGCTAACAAAATAGTTCATTAACATTCATTAATAGAACAGATGATAAAATGAACATCATTGATACAACACAGATAGCCATGACGCATAAATGATGACATGAAGAGTGCAGCTTCATTAATCATAGGATGTTCTGAAACTGTACAAGGAATACACACAGTGTTCGCACAGCAAAACACATCATAACCATAGGGTGTTTTAACAAGAATCTATATTCATATGCTCAAGTGTATAATCTTTCAATACAATGCCATGTAGCTCCTGAGTTTCCAAAAAAGAAAAGCCCATTTACAAGCTCTCGTAGCAGTATTTATAATGCAGAAACTGCCCTTCGGGCTTCCTTGACTGTTCAGCTTCTTGACCGTTGGGTTGCCTTGTGACCCATTCCTTTTGCGACCTGCGACCTGAGCCATTGTTGCGACCTGCGACCTAGTCGCTGGGTCGCTGGGTCGCGCCGTCGGGAATTTACCAATGGGTGCGACTTCGCGACCTAGCGACCTCCGCGACTTGCGACCCAGGGCAATGTGCGACCTTGTGACCTCCTAGGATTTGCGACCTGCGACCTCGACAAATGTTGCGACCTGCGACCTTGGGCAGTCGTGCGACCTCGCGACCTTGACAGATGTGCGACCTTGCGACCTCCTCGTATTTGCGACCTCGCGACCTCGTTGAATCTGCGACCTGCGACCTGCGACCTCAGCAGATTGGCGACCTGCGACCTAAGCAGATTTGCGACTTGCGACCTCAGCAGATTTGCGACCTGCGACCTCAGCAGATTTGCGACCTGCGACCTCAGCAGATTTGCGACCTGCGACCTTGGGCAGATCAGTGAGTTCCTTGGAGTTTCGCCAGCATCTACTTGTTTTGAAAATGGTCTCCTTGTTTACTGGGGAAAACCTTGGCTCTTATGTGAAAACAGAGAGGTTCTTCCCTCTTGGGTTCCTGACTTTTCCGCTTCCCGACGGTTGGACTTCCTTGCGACCCAGTATTTTTGTGACCTGTGACCTGAGTCGTTGTTGCGACCTGCGACCTAGTCGCTGGGTCGCTGGGTTGCGCCGTCGGGCATTTACCAAGGGGTGCGACTCCACGACCTGGCGACCTCCGCGACTTGCGACCCGGGGCAATGTGCGACCTTGCAACCTCCTAGGATTTGCAACTTGCGACCTTGACAGATGTTGCGACCTACGACCTCGGCAGATGTTGCGACCTGCGACCTGGGGCAGTCGTGCGACCTCGCGACCTTGACAGATGTGCGACCTTGCGACCTCCTTGTATTTGCGACCTCGCGACCTCGTTGAATTTGTGACCTCGCGACCTCGTTGAATTTGCGACCTGCGACCTTGGTAAACTTGCGACCTGCGACTTAGGAAAATTTGCAACCTGCGACCTGCGACCTAAGCAGATTTGCGACCTGCGACCTCAGCAGATTTGTGACCTGCGACCTTGGGCAGATCAGTGAGTTCGTTAGAGTTTCGCCAGCATCTACTTGTTTTGAAAATGGTCTCCTTGTTTGCTGGGGAAAACCTTGGCTCTTATGTGCAAACAGAGAGGTTCTTCCCTCTGGGGTTCCTGACTTTTCCGCTTCCCGACGGTTGGACTTCCTTGCGACCTAGTATTTTTGTGACCTGCGACCTGAGCCGTTGTTGCGACCTGCGACCTAGTCACTGGGTCGCTGGGTCGCGCCGTCGGGCATTTACCAAGGGGTGCGACTTCGCGACCTGGCGACCTCCGCGACTTGCGACCCGGGGCAATGTGCGACCTTGCGACCTCCTGGGATTTGCGACCTGCGACCTCGACAGATGTTGCGACCTGCGACCTTGGGCAGTCGTGCGACCTCGCGACCTTGGTGAACTTGCGACCTGGCGACCTCGTTGAATTTGCGACCTGCGACCTTGGTAAACTTGCGACCTGCGACTTAGGCAAATTTGCGACCTGCGACCTCAGGTAAACTTGCGACCTCACATAGGAAAATTTGCGACCTCGCGACCTTGACAGACATGCGACCTGCGACCCTCCTTTGTATTTGCGACCTCGCGACCTCGTTGATCTTGCGACCTGCTACCTCTAGGCAAATTTGGCGACCTACGACCCGCAACCCAAAGGCATTGGCGACCTCGCGACCTGCGTTGCATTTGCGACCGCGACCTCGCAGATTTGTGACCCGCGACCGCGACCCTCGCGTACGAAGGCGACTCCGGCGACCCAAGTGCATTTGCGACCCGCGGACTCGGCCACAGAGCTTGCAACCGCGACCTGCGACCTTGGGCAGATCAGTGAGTTCGTTAGAGTTTCGCCAGCATCTACTTGTTTTGAAAATGGTCTCCTTGTTTGCTGGGGAAAACCTTGGCTCTTATGTGCAAACAGAGAGGTTCTTCCTGCAATAAAATAACCCAGGTTACATGTCTTCATGATTTGAATAATAATAATAATGGGGCAACATTAATTAATTTCACAAACAAAAACGATGACTTTAGACCCCTATGTGGAATATTACAACATCATAATTACTCTTCAATAACGATGACCATAGATGAAATACATGAAATTAACAAGCTTAAGAGAAGTGTTCAAGCAACATGCTTAATGACCTACAGCAGGAGGGTTTTTACTCGTCAATACACAAAAGGTTTCCATTTAAACGTATGCATGGCAACCTCGCTACACTTGGCGCAACTGCGACAAGAGTGTTCGGGTGCACGCTGGATGATCCTTCCCACATATGGTGTGATTGCAATGATGACATCGGATCATGATGGCGAGGCAACTCATGAGGGGTTGGGGATAGGTCGGCGGGATGCAGATGATTGCAGGTCGGGTGGAAGACTTTAACGCCTAAGCGAGCAGAGGGGGAACCCGAAATTTTAAATATACCCAAAATTTTGGGTGGTGTTGTAGCGGCTACAATGTAACCTAACGCAAACATTTTACTGGTCTAGGCTAGAGACGTGTTTCCGCATCTTTAAACCTAGTAGCTATCGTTCGCCTTCTGGCTTTAGATAGTGCTAATACAATATTTTTCTCCCCGTACCATTGAGTATATAAAGGGAGACCCATATAGGTTCAAATCCTTTATCCATAGGAAGCCGAGTCTGTAGCCTTGTAACTGCGACACACTGAAAACAGTATTCGAGGAGACTACCTACACGTACGTTAAGTCCTTGGTCATTTTTATTTCATTTGATCACCAAGTTGTATATGGAAGTTCACGGAAACTTGGTACACCCTCTTTCTTAGATTACCTGAGTAGTCATTTCGATCTTTTCGTGACTCCTTAAAAATAGAAGAGATCATTGAGCACTTTTCCTTTCGCACTCGTTTAAAATTTAAAGTGACTAGAGTCATATTTTGTCTGTTTCTCGACTCTTAAAGCATGAAACAACAAAGTCTGGTTTCAATGTCGTAAAATTAATTATCCACGATCACATGCTCGTTACAAGTTTGTTACTTTTTTTTTCCTTAGACCTTGATCTTGAAGCCTTCATTTGGCTATCTCTTTTTCCTTTCTATGTTGAAATATGGTCACAGTGGCAGAACAACCAGTTTCATCATCTTCTTCACTGCCTCCTAGTGGTAGTTCCTTTCCTGATGTTTCTTACAAAACCCCTTAGTCCACTAGGTCTGTCGATTTTTCGCACCATCCTCTCGACCTGCATTTTTTCTTGCTTACCGAGATTCTGCTTAAAGAGCCAAAGTGAATCAAATTACCTCTCCAGCTTGATCGTCTACTTTGGGTGATGAAGGGACTTTCTCTTCTTATTCTTGGGATTCCATTTTAGCTACTAATTACCTCCCAGCCCCATATTTTAAGATCTTTGTACTGTACATGATATATGATTTCTTTCAAGAGGTCTACTTACATGAAGAAATGTTCGTGGACCTGTGTCCGTAGGAGAATATCAAATTTTTCATGAAGATATCTCGTATGTCTCTAATCAATCTTCCTCCATTGGTGTCACTTCCATCTGGTTATCAAACTTTGAGTCAGATTATTTTTGGTGTTGCGTCCATAGCATCCTCTAGTACTTCGACTCCTCCAAGGAGCTTGGTCCTTCCTTCACTAGGAATGTCATTGTCGACACCCAGTTCATCGATCGTTGTTACATATGTCCTAGTCCAAACTAATGTTTGTGTGGCTTCGTCTACACCGATTGTCACGCAACAGTCGTCTAGATCTTCTGCTGCTCGTATGTCCCTCTCCATTAATCCTACGTTTCCGGTTAGGCCTGTGGCGAGTGGATAAAAAACTCGCACAATGGAAACCTAGTCTGCTTCTGCACCCTGGGTTTCCACTTATAATTTCGATGAGCACATGTTGGATATTCACCGAAAGTATGCTCCCTCTCTGGATGATCAAAAAAATAACTCTCAAGGTTCTAAGATGGTTCTGTGCTACCGTCAATCCAACAACTTTATCAGGACACCTCTCTAGTGCTCAAGGAGCGACGCACAATGCCGCATTGTGACACTTTGGAAAAGACGTGATGACACTTAAAAAGCGTTTTCGTATTACGAAACTTCTCCGCGTAGCTGCCGTATTGCGACACTTCGGCAAGCGTTTCGTATTGCGACACTTCTCGCAGTTACAACCAACTAGCTGTCCCCACAAGCGTTTAGATATGACGAAGAATAAGTGTCGTATTGGGACACTTTGCAAGCATCGATATTGCGACACTTTGCAAAATGCTTCCGCATTGCAACACTCGCAGTTCTTCCGAAAAAGTATCGCTCGACACTTTATTGAAGTGTCAGAATTGTGACGTAATGGCTAACCACGTTTTGTCTGGCCTCAAAATGTCGCTCTTGCAATGACTATGTGTCGGAATAGTGACGAAGTGGTCATCGGAAATTGGGCCAAATTTACTAAATGAGGACAACATTCTTTCCGTTGACAATCTCCAACGTACCTCACAGAACGCCCTATTTTCCCTTAGCTTAGTAGACCGTTATGCCCTCGCGCCGAGCGGAAATTAACACCGGCCCCACACCCATTCGAACTCCGTCCTAGTGAGTTTCTGCCAACTCCGTTTTGCGGGAATGTTTTTTTGCAACAGAGTGCAAATTTTCCACTGCAACAAACTTCGTGGCAGTCATCCGGAGTGGTTCGACCGAATAACCACGCCTTCCTCCTTTGGCCTCGTTTCCACCTTTTGGGGGAACCTCCCAAGGGATAAGGCCTCCCTTTCACTATTGTAGGGATCCAAACCTCCTCCTCTCCCTCTATAAATAAAGCCATCTTCCATTGATGAGCTTAGTTTAACTGAACATATTATAGCTAAAACATTGAAGAGATTTATGTGCATTTTGTTAGAAAAGATAGAATGGAAGAGACCCTCATTGAGAGAGCTTGGAATTTTGTCTTCATCCCGTCCAAATCCCCTAACGATCCATTGATATGCGCTTCCACTGAACCCCGCTAAAGGAGGCTGTGACGTAAAGGCTCCGGTTTTAACTCTTTCTTCTGTCAATACATATACATGACCATTGTCTGGTTCCCATTTTGCGTTATGTGTTTCATTTTGATGCAATATGCTTAACCCTCCTTCAATGGTTAGTTGATTATGAATAAGATGATTGTTTCGTATGCTGCTCTTTTTTGTTGATCTTCGTGCAGGTATCCGAGCTTGTTAGCGGAAGGATTGTGACCCGTCGAAGCAAAGAGCGAGAGGTCATCACCACTACAGCCACAACAGTGTTGGACTCTAGGTAGGTCGATCTATCTTGTCCTTTTCATTAATTAATAAAGGAGCCTACACTTTAGCTTATCCCTTTGTTACTAGACCCACTCTAGGGCTAGAGGGATTGTCTCTATTTGCAGAGAGGATTTACCTGCATAAAAAATTGGCGACTCCACTGGGGATTAGTGTGAGTTTCTCGTTTTGCCTTTTTCAGGTCGACTTCGATCGTTTCCTTAATTATCTGTATTTTCTGACTTCCTTGTTTGTTTAGAAACCTCTTTTTTAGCCCCAGAGTGTCAATATTGACCTCTTCTCATTGGTTTTCCCATTCTCCCATAGATATCCGGCTTGGCGTGCTTTTGGCTTGAACAGTCACGTCAATTGGAGCTTGTTTCTTGTGTTGCAGGAGCGCCAACCCCTATTTGGCGCGGATTACCGCCTCACAGTCGCGCCGCACCCTGTAGGGTTTGGTTTGACCTCTTTTTTTAGTTTTTGGTCAGTTGTGCTTGATTTTGGTTTGTTCTTGGCTTGCAATTGGTCTTTTTCTAGTTGTTTCGACTGCTTTAGGCTTCCTCTTCTCATCTATTCATGTCTTTTCTTATCATTGCAGTCCATAGCCCTTGGGTTATAGGTGTCTTTTGCTCACTGAGCCATCTGGTTTTTTTCAATTCAATTCCTTGATCAGTTACTTGAGTCTTTCTCGATCCTTGAGCTTTGGTTTGTTAAACAATTACTTTGTGTTTGTTTGACTTTCCATCTCTTCGATTTCGAGCATAGATTACATTGCTCGTTTTGGGTCATTTAGAAGGCTTTCACTTTGCTTGAGAGAATGTGTCATTATTTTAAGTGGTTTTTGTGTTTGTATTTTCCAATGAATTCTAAGTTAGAGCATTTTCCAATGAATTCTAAGTAACATATGTTTATACCACTGCAAATAGATAGATAAGGAAAGCCATAGGAAGATTGTACATTAAAAACTCTTTCTGAATCCTTAGTAGTAAGTCAATATCTGTATTAAGATAAAAACACACAGTTTGCTATAGTGACATAGTTTTCTTGTTAATGAAAATTTCCAACCTTGAAAAATTCGACCTCATGCTACATATAAAATCTTTACAACCTTTGATTCTATGATCCATCATTAGAGGAATTCAAATTCTATCTTAAATTGACACCTATTTTCTCCTAAAACTGACTATTAATTACATCTGACATTTAACTGTCTCTTCTAGGAGTCCTAAAACAAATAGGAGTAAAACTCCTTATTATGTCTAAACAACCTTATCTAGAACTTAAATGATATCTTTGACAGATTTTCCTCCATATCTTCAACTTTTATGATGCCTCCAATATTTTTATGCTATCATGTTGGTTCATGTCTTACTTTCCCTACAAAACAGGGGACATGTTTCCTATAATCTAGCCCTTTCCTTCTTTGATGATCTTCGAACCCTTTTTGCTAGCAATATGAACCTTTTAGGATAGGTGACATGTATTATCACGTCCATGCAACCATGCTTTTCCACCTTTATAGAAACTGAGCCTTTGAAAAAGTAAAAAGGAGAGATGGTATGATTGCGCTACGAAATGAGTAGTTATTTTCGTAGCTCAGAATTTGTATCTTGGTAAACATCTCTCAACCATCCACTTTATTTTTCCTTGAGACCTGGTCTTTCATTTGTGAACCCTTTCTAACCACCACTAGCAACAAAATTCAGAAACCAAGCTTTTTACCTCTCAAAAAGTTTACAAAATGTTCAAAAATGCACCTACAGCAGTTTCGTAGCGCGCTACAAAACTGCTGTGTATCTCTTTTTTACACAGTATTTTCATAATATTTAGATTTTAAGAGTATTTACAGCCTTTTAATGATTTCCCCTTGATGTAAATATACCTTAACAATCAAAATAAGTCAACTTTGCAATATCTTCAAAAAGTGATGTCCTTCCCAAAAACAAAACTGTGTTAAGGATTTGTCACTTACTGCTCTTGTTCTACCTCTGCTGTAGCTGACATTCAGACTTTGTCAATTGAATTTCAAGATCTTCAATCTGCCTTTTCAGTCTCCTATTGGTAGCCCTCAATTTAACATTAATCGTCCTCATAAATCTTGCTTCTTTGATTGCAGGGACAGTCCAGGTAAAGTATTGAGCTTCACTGCTGACTGTTTCAATTTTGGAAACTCTTTCAACCTCCCACAGAGCCCTTATTCTATTGAATTTTTTCTTCTCAACAGCATGTGCTCTTTCTTTCTTCTTAATTTTAGAAATTTCAAGAAGGTCTCAACTCCGTCAAACCAGGAGGTAACTCCTCAAATCAGAATGTGTATTAGCTAAAGAATGTACATGATTTTATAGATGGGAGGTGAGGCTATTGGGATTCATCTCCCAATGACTCTTGGCCTTCCTTATTTCCTAATATTAAATAATATACAAAAATACATATGCACACCCATCCATAGGATTAGGTGTCAACATTCCCCCCTTTAATCCGGAGGGATGTTGGTGAGTCCAAGCATCGATCTGAACTTTTCAAACTTTTCTCTTCTAAGTGCTTTGGTGAAGATGTCAACAGTTTGCTCATTTGTGGAAAAATGATGTAGATGGATGGTTTTGGCCTGAACATGATGTCGAATTAGATGGTACTTTGTATTGATGTGCTTTGTTCGATCATGGAACTTTGGGTTCTTGGCCAACTTTATTGCAGAAGTGTTGTCGATCATGAGTGGAGTGGAATACATTTGTTTCATCCGCAAATCTTCCAGGATTTTCCGGAGCCACACAATTTCCTTTGTTGCTTCAGCTGCTGCCACATATTCTGCCTCGGTCGTGGAATCTGCTGGAACTGATTGTTTGCGTGATCTCCATGAGACAACTCCTGATCCAAGACTCATGGTGTAACCTGTAGTAGACACCCCTGTTTCTTTGTCACCATCAAAGTCTGAATCAGAGTATCCGGTCAAGTTGAAGTCGCCTACCTGTGTATATTTGAGTCCAAAGTCTTGAGTCCCCTTCAAGTACCTTAGCACTCTTTTTGCAGCAGACCAATTTCCTTCACAAGGTTTTTGCATGAACCTTGAGAGGATTCCAACAACAAATGAAATTTCAGGTCTGGTGGTGGTCAGGTAGATAAGACTTCCTACAAGCTGTCTATACTTAGTTGCATCCTCAAATTCCTTCCCTTCAATAGATGTGAGCTTCAGTTTTTGTTCCATTGGAGTGGTTAAGGGATTACATTCATCCATGCCAAACTTGTTCAAGAGATCTCCAATGTACTTCTTTTGAGAAAGAAATATGAATTTAGGATGTTGAATTACTTCAATACCCAAATAGTAATGAACATGACCCAAATCAGTCATCTCAAAACCTTTCTTCAACTCTTTCTTCATGGATGCAATATAGCTCTCATTGTTTCCTGTTATCAAAAGATCATCTACATATACCACAAGATATACAACTGTTTTTCCAACTTTCTTAACAAACAAAGTTGCATCATCAAGATCAAAATGTTTGAAGTCAAGTTTCAGAAGATGCTCGGTCAATTTCTCATACCAGGCTCGTGGTGCTTGCTTGAGGCCATACAAGGATTTTACAAGTTTGCAAACTTTGTGTTCTTGACCCTTTATCACAAATCCTTCCGGCTGGGACATATAAACTTTCTCCTTTAGATCTCCATTCAAGAAGGTTGTTTTTACATCCATCTGATGGACTTTCCATCCATTCTGAGCTGCTAAGGCAAAGAGAGTCCGGATGGTGGTCCATTTTGCTGTGGGAGCAAAAGTTTCTTCATAATCGATTCCTTCTTTTTGTGCAAAACCTTTTGCCACAAGCCTAGCCTTGTGCTTGTCAAGTGAGTCATCTGCTTTATACTTGTTCTTGTAGACCCACTTATAGCCAATGGGTTTTTTCCCAAAGGCGGATCAACCAGCTTCCAAGTGCCATTCTTTATCAAGGCATCATACTCCTTTTGCATCACTTCCTTCCATTCATCATGAGAAGTGGCTTATTTGAAGGAAGTTGGTTCATGATCTGTAGAAAAACTCAATTCACAGTTATGAGCAATATCATATCAATAGGAGAATCAGAATTATCTACATCACCTTCGTTTTGTTTAGTGGAACTTCTTGTTCCTATTTTTCCAACCTCATCGGGATGAACATTCTCTAGTGTCTTTGTCAGCCATTTGGGAGGACCTTTCTGAGATGGAACGGGCTGCTCATTTGACTGAGTTGGGATTGATTCAAGATTCAATCTCCTAATTCTGTTAATCACATCATTCAATGTGTCATTCATGGTTGTTTATTCATGTGGGGGAGAGAGTGCTTCAGGACATGATTCCACAGTTTGATTCAATATAGGAATCCCCCCTTCAAGATGTGGAATTTTATTATCAAATTCTTGGAAAGACTTTGCATGTGTGAATCTATCCAGGTGATCAAGTTTCCGCTCAAAAACCTTGTCACTCTTGGAAGATCCAAGGAATATGACATCTCTTGCTATTACAAACTTCTTATTGGCTTCATCATAGAGACGATATCCTTTGGAGGTATTGGAGTACCCCAAGAAGATACATTTTCGACTTCTAGCACCAAGTTTATTCCTTTGACCCTTGGGTATCAAGGCATAACAGGTGGACCCAAAGACCCTGAAATGATTTACCGAAGGAATGTGGCCATGCCACATTTCAAAAGGAGTTTTTTTTCTAATTGAACTTGAAGGACACCTATTCTTTATGTAAACAACACATAGAACTGCATCAGCCCAAAACATCAATTTTACATTCTTGAAAAATAACATGGAGCGGACCATATTTAAAATAGTTCTGTTCATTCTTTCAGCTACACCGTTCTGTTGTGGATTATATGGCATAGTTGTTTGATGTTTGATTCCATGTTGACGAAGATAATTTTCAAATTCGTTTGAAGTGTATTCTTTTCCATTATCAGTACGTAGAGAGCCAATATGTGTTTATGCGTCATTTTCAATCCATGCATGAAAATTCTTGAAAGTTTGAAAAGCATCAGACTTATTCTTCAATAAGTAAATCCAACACATTCTGGTGTAGTCATCAATAAATGTCATCATGTATTTATTTCCATTTGCGGAAGCAATAGGCATAGGGCCACATAAATCTGAATGAACAAGCTCAAGTTTTCTATGTGCTCTGGAGTGTGAATCATGAAATGGCTGTTTGCTATGCTTTCCTAGAATACAAGCATCACATTCCTTAGGTTTTCTAGGAATTGTAGGCAGTCCATTAACACCATTTTTCTTCAACAAACGAAGGCTTTCATAGTTCAAGTGTCCAAATCTAGCATGCCATAAAAGACTTGATGGGAATGTACCTTCATCATGATGTGAACTGAATGCAAAGTTTTGAGCATGAGAAGATGAACCTTTCAGCTTCAAGAGTCTCCCTTCTTCTATTCCCTCCATGAAAAGTGAGTGATCTGATGCTTTTCTGACCTCTGCCTTGCCATCAAACAAGTGAATGGAGTGTCCTTGCTGGCGGATTTGGACCAAGGACAGCAAGTTTCTCCTCAACTCAGGGAGGTATAGAACCTCATGTAGAATATGATCTGGAAGACCAGGCAACTTAAGCCTGACTGTGCCAAGCCCTGATGGCTTGAGTTTGGATTTATCTGCGAAATATATTGCTCCATCAAATTTGTCAGTAAATTCTTCAAAAAAATCTTTTCTAAATGTCATGTGACATGTTGCTCCTAAATCTAGCAACCAATCATCTCTCCATGAAGTAAATGAAACATCAAACAAGTCTTCAGTTACTCCATTGTTACAATGTGCTAGAACATAATGAGCGGATTCAGGTGCTTTACCTTTGTCTTTATCATTAGTTTTACCTTTGTCTTGATTTCTTTGCTGCTCAATTTTCTCCCAAGGTGTTCTGCATTTGGATGCATCATGTCCATCTCTATTGCAACGTGTGCAATGAAGATTGGATTTGTCAGATTGTCTGCCCCCCATTTCTGTGAAGTTTCTTCTTCCTCTTCCTCTTCTGCCACCTCTTCCTCTGGATGAATCTGGAGCATGACTCTTTTCTCTATGTGCCAAGTATGCAGCCTCTTTGGAAGACGAAGGGACTGTCATCTTCCCGAAAGCTTTCTCTCTTTCTGCAAACTTTTTCTCAAGTGTATCAAAGGTGATATGCTCAAGGTTCCCACTTGCTTGCAAAGACTCAAGATAATGTGAGTAAGTCGGATATAATGCCTTAACATATGCTATGAGAGGTATGTCCATTTTTACACCAATGCTATCAATATCATGCATGATAGATCTAACTTCTGAAGCTAAGGCAAGGGGATCATCATTCTTCATTTCAAGACTGAATAGCTTAATCATCAATTGAACATTTTCTAATTCTGAATGTGAGTCATAGAGTTCTTTTAGCTTGCTCAAGGCATCATAGGCATTTGAGAAAGATGAAATGTGGCGGCTCACCTCTTCATTTACGGAAGCTACAATCAAGGCATAGGCCTTACAGTTCTTGTTTTCCCAAATGGCGAGCTCTTTGTCTGAAGTGGGCTTTGCTGGTGGATTTCCTTCTTGTCCTTCACAGATTCCTTTCCACAACTCATTAAAAATGAGTGTGTTTAATCTTCCGAGACCATTCAAGATAGTTCTCTTTGCCGGAGAGAACCACCCCAACAATAGAGATGAGAGAATGCATTAGTTTGCTGGAAAAAATTCTTTTGAAGAGGAAAAAATTCTGCTAGAAAACTTTCAACTCTGGAAATTTTCTCAATTAAAAGGGGACAAAAACTCTTTGCTGGAAAATATACTGAATTTAAAAGGACAAAAACTCTTTGCTGCAAATACTGAATTCTGCACAAAAATATATATATATATATATATATTTTTGTTTGGGAAAAAAATTTATATGCGAATCTATATTGAAAGTGTGGAAGAAAGGTGGTTTTATGAATGTGAATGGTATTATAGAGAGTGGTATTAAAAGAAGGGAAGGGGGCGGAATTATATGGTTATAATATAAAATGGACAGCGTATTAATAAAATGGACAGCGTATTAATATGGTGGAAGACAGCGTATTGTATTAAGAGAGGGCGGTAATATGGAGCGTGGTGAACAGTAGTGACAACGTAGAATTGGAGAGACAGCGGTATTGTATATATGGGAGCGGTATTGCATATGAATGGGCGGACTGTATATAGACAGCGCTGGAAGAGATGTATAGAAGGCGGTAATAATGGAGTTGAACCAGCGTTTGAGTGTATTGGAGAACAGTGCTTTTGTTATATGGAAGGGTGGTGTTGACGTTGGTGAAGCGGTGGCTTAGCGCAGTCGTGTGTATATATGCAGCGTGGGAATATCCAGTGGGAGGAGCGCTAACAGCGTGGAGGCGTAATATACAGCGTAATGTATTATGACAAAGCGATAATGTGAGGGCGTAGGTTGTAGTGGCGGGGACGAAGTCTGCGGAAGTATGGTGCAACGATATTACAAATGGTGTGTTGTAGTATATGGCTATGTTGATATATAAATGGAGGAGCGCTGTTATTAAATGGGACAGAGCGCAGGTAGGGGAAATGGGTGAGAGCGAAGTGAGGGAGGAGAGAGGGGAGGCCGAGAGGCCAAACGAAAATTTAGGAATGGGATCTTTGCAGGACTGCAGAGGGGGGCTGCAATTTGCAGTATTTTAGGAACTGCAGGATTGTAGAATCTTCAGGATTTGTAGGAGCTGCAAATGTCAGAGCTGTGCAGAGATAAAAAAGAATGCAGAATAACAGTATACAGCATCAATTTAATGGAGCAGCAAAACTATACAGAAAAATTGACTGAGCAGAGGAATATGGGAGCTACACCACAGGCAGAAATGCCAATAGTGGGACTGGCTCTGATACCATGTCAAACCAGGAGGTAACTCCTCAAATCAGAATGTGTATTAGCTGAAGAATGTACATGCATTTATACATGGAGGTGAGGCTATTGGGATTCATCTCCCAATGACTCTTGGCCTTCCTTATTTCCTACTATTATTTATTATACAAAATTACATATCCACACCTATCCCATAGGATTAGGTGTCAACACAACCTTTCTTTAATTCCTTCATAACTGCTATTTTCTCTTTGAGTGTTGAAAACTCGGTTTCTGTCACCTTCAGGCATTGGTGATGAAAGGTCTGTGGGCTCCTCATAAACATTTGAAACTTCTCCAACTTTATCTAAATCCACATCGAGCCCTTGCAACTTTTTTGAATTCCTAGTTAGAGGCCTTCTGGGCTTGAACACAAACTCTGAAATTTCATCATCAAAATCCAACTTTTTGGAAGATTTGATCTTCTTAGATTTCCCTTCATCCAATATTATAAAATCTGCCTAAACTAAAGGAGATTCCTCAATATCAATAGCCTGTAAAATATCATTCAAAATACCCTTTAAACCTTGATCTTCTTATGAAACCACTGTTTTGCCTTTTTCCTTTGCTATTTGACTTCTAGTCAATCTTTTCTGGGCTGATTTGCTAGTTGACTGTTCCTGTACTGTTTCCTTAAATTTAGTTGTCCTCTTTTGTGTAGATTGAGGGGTTTCTTGAATAATCATTGATGTTTTAATCTCAGGATATTTCACTTGCTTTCTAGGCTTTAACTTGACAAATATTTTTGATCTTGTCTCTACAGGGTCACTGGTTTCTGATGATGACTTTTCTTTGGCCCTAGGGCTAATACCTGCTCCTTGTGTTTCCACCCCAAATCCACAAAAAAACAAAAATGTATACCATTCTCTTTTTATCCTCTGGAGTTCATGTAAAACAATCAATTTAACTAGACCATGATGGAGAAGTGAAGTTTCATAGTATTGAGCTTTCATCTGCACTTTATCTGCCATCTTAGCTAAACTTCGAAACAAGAATAAAGGCAAATCCAAAGAAATCATTCCAGTAAAATGCAACAGGAGTTTGAAATGATAAGAGTACACTTTATGGTATCTTCCCTCACAGGTGAAGTACCTTTGAATGTTGTAGAGAAGATTGGCATAGGTTTTCTTGATGTAGCTTCTTAGCACTGCTTTAGTTAAATATGTCTCTTCAAACCCTGGCTTCAGAAAACTTTTACAAGGTTCCATATCAAACCTAAAAATTTTGAACCATATTTCTTCTCCCCTTGGAATCTCTGTCACTAATGATATAATTTCAGGGGAAATTGTCAAGTTTAAGAGACCAACCTTTTTATTCAAACCTGTGAAGTGAAGAGCAAACTCTTTTTTCACTTGATTATGACCTCCCTGCAATTTTTCACAAAACTTCCAACATCCTTCCTTCTTGAAGGCCTCCTCAACTGATTTGTCTTTCGTAAGAGCCTCTATGATTTCAGGCTCCATCCTCAAATAGTGGCCTGAACTATGATTTTTTCTTTCCTCTGTCATCCTTTCCTTGAAATTCTTGTGTCATTTTTGAAAATCTGTAACCAATAGCCTCGCTTGATTTCAGAAAAAACTGCTTTCTCTTGATTAGAGACACTGCCTCGCTTGATGAATGAAAGAGAAGCTTTGGTTTCTACTTACCATGAGCTTACCATTTGGAAGAGGGTATGCATCATGTGTTTCTTGCATGAGATAATAAAACCAAAACTAGCCCCTTTCAAATTTGAAAATGAGATAAGACAAATGAACTCAAATGAAGGTTATGATGGCTATGAATGGTTGCATGTGTGAGAAAAGACTCGTGGATGACACCTAATCATGAATGATTAACAGAATTCTGTTTGATTTGATAACTGACAAGACATGCTACGAATCCTCGATTTCATAGCGCGCTCAATTCAATTTCAGGGTTTTGCGCTACGAAATGAGCAGCGTTTTCGTAGCGCAAAAGCAGTTTTTTACACTGTCTGCGCTACGAAAACATGGTTTTGTGGCTTAATCAAAAAAATTTCAAAATGATTAAAAATTTGACTCTCTAAACATGATATGAGACTGTCAAGGTATGTAACAAGGTTATTAGAATTTATTTCATGAATGAAAATGATACTCTAACCCTATCACTTAACCCCTAAAAACTTAACATGACTTCACAACTATCTAAAAACCATGACTAGGAACCAAGCAAACTATCCAAGTTTGGAAAAAAAATTATAGTGATAACAGACCCCATTCGTTGATGGTGTTATTGGTTTCGTGTCTCAGACTTCTCGGAAGTCTTCCTCTTCAAATCGTGGGAAGAAAAATTCTAATCCTTCCAATGATGTTGCTTCTCAGTCCACCCTGAATCTTGGTAAAACTGCGAAAGTCAATGCCGTTAAGGCCAATCCAGCGGATAAGACTTCCAAGGGAAAAAATAAGGGTAAGGGTAAGGCCAAAGCCGATACCTTGAAACCAGATTCGTCTCAATCTCATGCTGATGATGGTTCATAGCATAAGCCAAAGTACTCTTGTTTGATCTGTGTCGACGAGCACTACACCAAGGACTGTCTAAGACGGGCCGAGGTAAGTAGACAGCTCAAAGTCACCCAGGAAACTATGGCTATTCTCAAAGAGCCTTTTCCATCGCAGCAGACCCAGATAGTAGAGTAACCTCAGTCCTCTACCCCATTTGGCTCTCAAGTGTTCATGATGAACAGTTTTTTGTCTGTTTCCATTGCTAATCGATTGCAAAATTATAATGAATCACATCAGGCAGTGGGGAAAGAGATCGCTGATGGTCCTCCTCCTTCGCCTGCTTCTAGCCCTCTTCATATTGAAAGGCCCAGTACTGAGCCCATTGTACGGCCACCTTCCAAAGGTATACTCCGCAAGTCTTCTTACAATCCAAATGCCCGTACTGCTCAACATTACAGTATTGTTGAGGATTTGGCACAAGCGCCATCTGCGATTTCTGCATTAGAAGTACTTCAGAGTTGTCAGTCTCAACGGAAGGCTTTGCTATCTGCGATTGGTGGGGTTGATCCTACCGATACTAGCCTTCTTGCTTTCGATTTAGAGAATTTAGTTCCACAGCTGCCACACCAAATTGTGCTCATCATACAAGTTGGTATTAATGGTCTTGATATCCATCGAGCAGTTGTGGACGAAGGGTCATCTACATGCGTCATGTCATATTCTTGCTGGAAAGCCATTGGTTCTCTAGCCTTGAATTCATCGCCAAATGCCCCTGAAGCATTTGATGGAAGGGAATCAAAACCTTTAGGTGTTCTCATTAGTTTTCCGATCACTTTGAAAGGGAATATAGTCAATGTCGAGGTAGAAGTAGTTGATGCAAGCTCAATTACAATCTTCTCCTTGGTCGCAGTTGGACTCATGCCATTGTGTGCATTCCATCCACTCTCTTTTGTGTCCTAAAATTCCCAAACGAAGGAAAGATTGTTAATGTTGATCAATTTTCTTTCTTCACTTCTTCTTCCAAGAACAACGTTCTGTATGTGGATCAGATTCCAACTCCCTACGAGAGCATTGGGCCGGGTCTTTTCAAAGATCCTGCCCTCATGGGTATTTTTCCCCTTCCTCCACCCAACACTATTCAGATCAATATGATCTCTCGGTCTGATGACCCATGGATCATTCCTTCACCTGAACAGATTGATTCTTTGGAGATTTGATGTCGTTGAGTCCGATTGAGATTGATTATTGTGAACTTGTTGCGGCTTCAGAACCTCCATCTCCTGATCCTACTCTTTTGAGCATATCTCTTGACGCCTATTCTCAGTTCCCTTGGCTCGGTGATTCGGATTCGTCCGATCCTTTGCAAGAGATATTTCCTTCCGATGAAGCCATCGTGGAGGTTATGTCTCTCCAAGATCTTCCATGGGATGATAGTCATCATCTTTCCTCGTTCATGCCTAGCCTTGGGGCCATGTCTACGTGTCTTAAGAGGTTTTCATCTCAGGTTCCTTCTCATCCACTTCAAACGCCTATTCTGACACATGAAATTTTTTCGGAGGGTAACTTGAGTAACATTACACAAATTATGCCTATCGACATTTCTGTGAAACCAAGAATTGTTGAGAACATCCATATCGGGGTCACCTGTTCTTTCGATGAAGTCCAGGTTTATACTAGCCTTTTCCGCGAGTTTTGCAACATCTTTGTATGGTCCTACGAAGAAATACCCATCATCGATCCTAGTATCATGGTCCATGAGATTCCTACCTATCCTGGTTTGAAGCCTGTTCGTCAGTGCCTTCGTCCTGTGCACCCTCGAAAGGCTGCCGCCATTAAAATTGAAGTTGAAAAACTTCTCAACACTGGTTTCATCTACCCGATTCCCTTGACAGAATGGGTCTCAAATATTATACCTGTAGATAAGAAATAGGGTACCATTTGGATCTGTTTATTATTGTGACATCAATCGGGCCTGTCCTAAGGATAATTATCCTACTCCCTTTATCGATAAGATCATTGATGAATGTGCTGGGAGTGAGATTTTTTCCCTCATGGACGACTTTTCTAGCTATAACCAGATTAACATTCTCCCGACTAATCAGCATAAGACTGCCTTCATCTGTCCATGGGGTACTTTCGCGTATAAGAAGCTTCCTTTCGGCTTGAAGAATGTTGGGGCTATGTTTCAGTGAGCAATGTCATATGATTTTCATGATATTAAGCACATCATTTAGCCATACCTGTATGACCTTCCATCTCATCCAGCCAAGCGTAAAGACCACCCTGACCATCTTCGTCAGATTTTTCTTCACTGTTGACGCTAAAACATTCGGTTAAATCCGCATAAATGCGTCTTTTGCGTCGATTCCGGTAGACTCTTGGGGTTTATCGTGTCCAAAGATGGGATTCGCCTCAATCCTCTCAAAGTTGAGGCTATTATTAATCTCCCCTCTCCATCTTCATTACATCAGCTGTAGAGTCTACAGGGGAAGAGGAATTTTTTGCGTCTTTTCATACCGAACTATGCCGAAGTGGCTAAAGGATTTACGCGGTTACTAAAGCAGGGCGTCCCCTTCCTTTGGGATGAGGTTGCCCAGAAGCCTTTCGATGCTTTGAAGATGTTGCTAGTCAACGCTCCTCTGTTGCATCCTCCGAACTATCACCGCGATTTTTCCCTCTTTTTAGTTTCCTCTTTCAGTACAATTGCCATGGTTTTGGTACCATTAGGGGAATTTTGAAGTCTAAAATGGGCCTCCTAAGGAAATAATAAAATAATAGCTAAACCAATAAAATAATATTTATGAATTTGCAATTCACGTTTTTCACCAAAATCCATTTAACCATGGTTAAATTCAATTCAAAAGTTCTACTAAAATAAAATTAATAAAAAAATTGTATTGATGTGACTATAAATAAGAATGATATTTTCTAGGAAAAATCATTATCATTCCACAACTAATGCATTTGTCCTTTGTACTTAAACAACTTAAAATGAAATATAAATATAAATTCTTAAATTCTTAATTATAGAATATACTATAAATTAAAATTTATATTATCGAAATTATATAATAACATGTAATTAATATACTATATAAAAATAATATAATATAATATATTATTTTATGTATGAATTTTATATTACATATTGAATTGATTTGATTTATAAATAAATATTTGAAAATATACAAATATAATATTTATTGAACAGTGTGTAAATATATGAAGATTGTGTAGGGATATGCATTGTTTCTTTCAAAAAATATGAAATGATAATAATAATATTTTATTAAAAAAGTGTGAAATGACATTTATTATGGGTACTTTACTTTATGACTTTAAAATTCCTTAGAGCACTACCATGGTTAACCATGAATTTTTATCCACCATTGAGAAAGTGACAAGTAAGTACCTTTAACTTAAGCAATACCACCTCAACCATTAGGGATGATGCCATCCCCTAAAATGTGTTTGGTTCTCATAAAGTGAATTTTAATTGTACATTTTCCTTAGGAGGCCCATTTTAGACCTCAAAATTCCCCTAATGAAGACGATGATGACGGTCACAAGCATGTTATTTATTACATTTCTCGTAACCTTCTCGATACTGAAACGCGCTATGCCTCTGTTGAGAAGTTAGCATTAGCTGCGGTTCAATCAGTTCAACGTTTTCATCATTATATTTTTTTGTGTACTGTGACTGTGATTTCTAAATGAAACCCCATGACTTATATATTGTCTCGACAATTGCTGGGGGGAAAATATGTTAAAAACTAAATATATAAACTATTGATTAAATAGCTCTCCATGTGAGAACCTGGAGAGTGTACACACACTCATACACACTCTAACAAGTACATACAGTTAAGTCATATGAGCCTTAAATATATAGGCTATCACACTAATGGAATGGTTTCAACCACTCCCTAGATATTAGGATATGAGATCTAAGATTAGAATCTCAATCCTATCCTCATCACAACAACCTTCTAAGTCTAGGTTTCTCCATTACTTCCAAAAATCCCCCTTAATGGAGAAAGGGTAATGAACAATAACATATGCCTACTGGTCTAGTCTCAGCTAGGCTTACAATAAAAAACATGAAAAAATTGGCAACAGAGGTTTTCATTGGCTTTCATTTTTGGCTTCATTTTTGGTCATACCAAACCTTTAGTCAAGGATGCAAATCGGGATTCACCCATTTCGCCTTGTTTACCGTCCGGAAGCTACCCTTCCAATTGGCGGTGAAATACCAAGTCAAGCCGTTGAATTACTTCCCAACACTTCACCCGAAGAAGAGCATCTTCTCTACTTAGAAAGGTTGGATAAAACTCGTCGCTTGGCTGCTTTGGTCATCGAGGCATAGAAGAAGCGGGTCAAAGCTCATTTTAACCAGTCGGTTTCCCCTCACTCCTTTATAGAAGGAGACCTCATCCTCCTGTATGACCAAGCTCTTGAAAAGCTAGGGGCAGGAAAATTTCAACCCATGTGGCATGGGCCCTACATTGTTAAATGTGTTTTGTGGAATGGGGCCTATGAGCTAATTGATTACGAAGGTCATCCTCTGGAGTAGCCCAAAAATGGTTTGTATCTCAAAAAATATTATGCATGAGTCATTCGTGCATGTTTTGTGTACATAGGTGTTTTTTTCATTTTTGTACATTTTTAGCTTGGTGTGCTTTGTGAACGTTTTCCTACTTATTGGATCATTTCTTATTGTGCAGATGTCTATTACCCCTTATGTTGGTTTCGCAGATGGTGCTTCCTACAGTACCCGAAACTTGTCTTCGGCATCCTGGGTGATTTATGATCCTGCTGGTGAGTTGATAGATCTACAAGGTATTTGTCTAGGATGAACTACAAACAATGTCGTTGAGTATAGGGCTATCATTCAGCTATTAACCGAGGCGATTACCCTCAGCATTTGTGCATTGGTTGTAAATCTGGACTCGCAACTTGTTGTTCTTCAACTTAATGAACATTATTCAGTTAGAAACCCTCATATTTTAAGGTTGTATTTACGTGTTTGTTTGCTAGAAAGACATTTTGATTACATCACATATCAACATATTCATAGGCAGATGAATGCATTAACTGATATAGTGGCTAACATTGTATTAGATAGAAATTTGCGTAATCTGTAAAATCATCATCACATGAAAAATATCCATATAGGAAAATAGATGTATATATATATATATATTGAATGTTTGCATCAGTGTGCATCATAAGTTCAAAAAATATGTGTGTTTCTGTTACATCCTGAGACATCATGTCTCTAAAAAATATGCAGAAATTAATCCTAGGTGTCTAGTCGGCGTGATTCTCATGATAGCATGTCATTGCCCATACAAGCCACCTCAGCAAGCAATGAACTTAGTTTGACACCCCTATAGTGTGTCTCTGGTATACGTGAGGAACATCGTCGAATCACACATAGTCGAGGACCCCATGCGAGATTCCCTCTAGGTTGCGCATGATGTCCTCCTCCTTGCCTCCCTCACCATGAGGGGCAATATCAAAGTCGTGAGGGACTCACCTCGCTATCGAAGACATGCCTGCAGGTATTTATGGTCCAAAATCTACATAACACATGGATTTAATGTCAGAACATACATAACAAAATCATAATAATCATGAAAATAAAAAATGAGTCTTACCAAGTGCTTCATCCCGATCCTCCTTTCGGTGTGGGAGTTCGAGCTACCAGGAAATCAGCGAGAAATAATCCTCCACAAAATTAGCCGAAGCGACGAGCTAAACAAAGAACTCTAGTTCCCAAGGTACCGCCGGCCGCCCCCGACCTTGGCATCAATGCTTCCCAACAAAGCATCTCAGGCCTCTTGTGTTGGTGGTGTTGGTACTATCACTCTCAAGGCTTCGCCGGGAAAATTGGTAATCGTTTGTGAAGAACTATACCAAAGATGGATCCATAACCAAACCCCCGTTTTAGTTTTCTCTTTCTTGCATTTCGTCAACCGACGTTTCATATTAATTGTCATCGCCTCCGCCAGTTGTAGAGGGTTTGTTAGATAGTCCGTTCTACATGAAGTCATGGTTTTCGTTGCTTCATGCGTGCTTGCGATCCCACAACTCACGTGATGGTGTGTAGCACTACCTTTAGTGCTAAGTCCGGGATAGTCTGGATATCCACTTTCCTGCTTCCTGATCCTTTCCGCGCCCCTTGACATACCCTGTTGATCACCATGCTCATGTTCTCCATGGTGGGCCGAGTGCTGGTCAGGACTGGTGTTTCCCTCCTCCGCGACAGTCCTGTTATGAAATAAATGTCTGAGACATCAATCTCGAGTTCCCCGATCTCGAATAATGAATTTTTCCCGATCCTCATCCCGCATAATCGATCAAGCATTGCGCAATTCTGGTTGAGCCTCGAGGCATGGTGTCTCATAGGAATCTGTAATTTATTAGCAAGATTGGCAGAGTCCAATTACAGAAACAACATCGTTTCAACCAACTTTGGGATTCTAGGATCTAGCCCTCCTGAATCCGGAGAGGGATCTCTCCAATAAGTACAAAGATGGATATGTCTTTGATGTTTGGGATAATAATATTAGGCTAGTTATGAAGACCAAGGGTTTTGCTTGTTTTTGGATGGTTGAACATGATTGCTGTTAGAGGAGAAAAGTCCCAAAGGTAAAGAGGTTCAAAAGTGAGAAGTTGCAAGCAAAAAGAGTAAGTTTTGATCAAGAAGAAAGATGATGGCAGGTTTTCAGTCCATTGGGCTATGGAGTCATAAGAGGATTTAATTGAAACAATCAGGTTCAAGAGTGGTCTATGGGGCAAGTCATCTATGCCTAAGGATCTCTTTAAGGTTTGATTTATGGAATGGAGTGATACATCAAGAAGGGGAAATAAACAGATGCAGAACAAAGAGCAGCCCAGGATCTGGTAAGTACTTTGAAACTAGCCAGCCTTTGACCAGGCACTTAAGAAAAACATGAAAGAAAACTAGGATCTGGTAAGTACTTTGAAACTAGCCAGCCTTTGATACACTTCCAATAGAAAACATATAAAAACTAAGGGAAACTTGAAGGCAACCTTTGGAGTAGAGACTAGCGGGCCGGGCTCACCACAAATCCTCTCCTAGCTCTTCTTTACTTGGCTACTTCCAAGACAATCACAGAGATAACACAGAATGGCCTAAGATCTGGTAAGTACTTTGAAACTATCTAGCTTTTAACACATTCTAAGGGAAACAATCAAACAGTTATGCAAACAAGACTGGGACCAGGGCTCACCATATCTTCCTCAGTTCATCTTCACACAACATATACTGAAAGTAACATTCAAAAATAATATTCAGCTAAGACAATAAGACGAGGGAACGCCAACATTCCTATGCTTGAACTGAATTAAATCATTTTCAAATAACGCAGTGGGAAGAAAACATTTAAATAAATATTTTTCAGCCAGAGAAGGCTACTGGTATACAGTAGGCCCTAACACTGTTTAAACTGTTCTTTATAGAAGAAAATGAAACAAAATGAAAACAGGAATAAAATAACAAGTTACAATGAGAATAACATCACCGTCAACATAGACCAGGATCCCATAAATCAGCTTGTATTGATGCTCCAAACCGGTTACAATCTTCAAGTCCAGTGTTTTAATTCATCTTTCTTTCACAACCTAACTTATCTGTTACAAGCAGAGCTCCAAGAGCCAGTGAATCACTATTTACAATCAGGGATCTTCAGCTCAATTACATTACAATGCTTCAGCAATTACATCAACAACCAACCCCTCACTCATCTTCTACTGAAGTATTTATAGAAAGATGAGGAGGTGAGATCTGATAAAAGATCTCAAATACAATTAATACAGCGTTAATGTTTTCTTGGCCCTTGGGGGGCTCAATCAAGAAACTGTACAGGTGTTTCACTGTATTAATTGATTTACACTCATGTTTTAAGCTCGGTGGGAGCTTTTGTTGACCTTTGAGGCTCTGTGTGATGCTAGGGTTACTCTGTAGAGATTCTTTCATTAAATTCCTGGCAGAAGTAACTCATCGGCTGCGTCGAGGCAAAATATTTGACCCTGTTCAATAAATTTTGTTCCTGATTGAATACTTTGAGGCACAGGTGGCGCTTTAGTTGCTGGGAGGAATCAATTTGCCCTAATTTGTGGCAGTGGAGGTCTTCTGTCAGTTAAAACACTTTAGGTTTTCCTTTAAACTGTGTTTTAGATTGGGGATTAGGCTTTTGATAACTGTCTTAGCCATAATCCCTGCTGATCTGTCCATTAATTCTCTGTTCTGATTCGTCCTGGTCTTCGACACTGATAATCTTCAACTGTGCCTGTTTCATGGTTTTTCTTGCTGTCGTGTGGGGCTGTGCAGAGTTTGTAAGGCATCAATGCCTGAGAAAACATCGACGAAACATGTATTTTAACCCTGCTGATTATTTCTCTGATGTATTCGAAGGTCGGAGGATCGTCATCCTCAGCCTACGAAAATTCTTCATTTAAGTGGAAAAACATTAAACCCTGCAAAAACAAACAAATGTTACAAAATCCTGCGTTTATAGGTCAATCTGCATCGGAGGATGTGCAGAAGAAGCAGGGCCGTTGGATGGCATCATCCAACGGTCGGGATTCAATCTCGGAATGGTCGAAAAGCATGGGGGAAAAAGGATTAGATCAGAGCCGTTGATCGCGCATGATCGACAGTCAGGAGCGGGCAATGAAAAGTCAGCGGCGGGGAAACGTTGACTGGGCAATGGAATCGGGCGACGCAATATGGGCCGTCGATCTGCAAATCAGATCGACGGCGGGGATTAATTTGCTGCTATACAAGGGCCTGTTTATCGCGCGGGCACTTTGGTTAAACATCGGACACTTTTGGCGATCAACAACCGTTGGATGAGTGGGCCCAGATCGAACGGCGGAGATCGATTTCGCTGGGCATCCTGGTCTGGACTATAACGCGCGATGGACGACGGTTGCACGGCGGTTTTCAAATCGTACAAGGGACACGCGTCACACAGTGTATGGAATCGCTGGCCAATGGAAGAAAACAGCTTTTGGCCCGAAGGCGGTGTGCAATATACCACGCGGTTTAGGAAAACAACGCACGGTTGGGGGGGGGTCCACAGGGAGGCGCGTTCCGCACCGTCCGATTTGCGGAGCAGATCGACGGTTGAGATTGCTCCATAATTTACACGGCGGAAAACTTTGGAAATAAATTAAAAACCCAAAAAGACGAATTTACAAAGGTTTTCAATGTTTTGGGCGGAGAAATATTATTGGGAAGGATAAGCGCCCGCGAGATTTAGCGGTTGGTTCTGGCGCTCGGGCGCATGGACGAAAAAGGGTCAGAGGCTTAGCCCTAGGGGGCTTAAGCCTCATACATAAAAATATGTATTTTTCATGGTTTTTTGAATGATTTTCAAAAGAAAAGAAGGTTGCGGTAAGGTTAAAAAATGGGTTTTTAACCTTATAAAATGAATTGTGATGAGGGGAAATAGCAGATATGTGGAAATGAGAGATTTTAATGGGGAATGGAGGGATAGAAAAAGAGGTTAGTTTGGAAGAAAAGGAAGGGAAAAAAGGGGTCTGCAGCAGTATTAGACTTTGGATTTTTGTAGGTTTTCAAAGGTTTTTAGGATGTAAGCAGCAGAATGGGATCTGGACAGAGGCATGAGGCCTTCAAGAGTCTTCAAGAGCCAACAGTTTTTGAAAGGGAAAAAATTGTTCCTTGAAGGCTCAAAAACAAATTTAGCCACCTTTGGTATAATCAAATTTTACAGGTGGCTAATAGGTCCCTAAAAAAAAGAAATTTTTTTGTCCATAGTCTCTAAGAGCTTCCATGCATCTCTCATTATCCATGGCAAGCTCGTCTTCTTCACTATGTTCCCTTTCCTTCCACTCAATCACCATTTTTCCACTTTACACTTGCAAACATGTTCATATGGACATTATTAGCTAAATCAAAAGCTAATATTTGTGGAATTTAGGAACTTGCATGCATTGTAAGTCCTAAAAAGATACTGTGATTCGTCGCATTTAATTTTAGAAACAATCACGCCAATGGCATGCCCCCATTACAAAAAAATTCAGGCGGTGGGCGCAGAATCCATACCGAAACTGCGCGCCGGAAGCCATGATACCACACTGAGTTTTCTGCAAATTCCCCTTTAGAAATCAAAAATTGAAGGTTAGAAGACATTAAAAGAGCTTAAATGTAGGGAAGGAATGTTGGATCTTTTGGAACAACGGATTCGATATTGTTCTGCCGGATTGCCCGCTATCATCGCCATAAAATGTGACCTGACAGACTGACTATTATACAAGAGGTAAAAGTGAAAAGTAATTGTTTTTTACTATTTTTGGCATTTTATAACTTTTTACAACCCTAATTAGGTTTTAGGGCATGTTTTTCGATTATTTTATGATATTATTTTCGAAAAATACGTTTTACACATGTCTCTTGTGCAGCAACAGGTTTTCATGCGACAAGGATGAAGTGATGAGTTATATTTTATACTTTTTCGAACTCGGTAAAAACACGAAAAAATTCCTCTTTAGAATTCATCTTTGACTCTTTTCGACTCTCCTAAGTACGAAAAATATTGTCGAGACTCTTGTCATTTTGAACTTGTTAAATGGATGTGAAACGATATCTACCCAGTATACATTTACCCCTTTTTTGGGCTGGGATAGATTATTTATGAAAAAGGAATACCTTAGCCTATCGCGACTAAGAGGTTCTTTCGGATATTGTTTTCTACCTTTTTGGATATACGAGACTATTTACGAAAAGGGCCATGATGGAGTTTTCTTTTCTAACTTATTTTCAAACTCTCTAAACATGAAAAGATGGAGAGTTCTCCCTTTGTCAGACTCGTTAAAACCTGATGAATTTGGATTTCGTCGCCATGACGTTACTCGAGTTCCTCCTTCCTAGGGCTTGTAAAATGTACTAGGTTGGATTTGTCCGAAGGACAAAATTACAGCACAAGCATATGTTATCGCCTTCAAGCTTGTTTTAACAAATAATTGGGGTACTCGTCAGAAATGGTGAGGGAAAATGGAACCAAGTTTTAGTTATGTTGGCAGTATGTCGCTCTTGAACATGGAACTTGTTTGCATTCGTGTCGGGTTGGGGACATCTCATTTCGTCATTTTTGCCTCCATGGGTTTGGGTAATCTCTTTTGACCTCTCATTTTCTCTTTGCCATGTCATCATGACCTCAGATCCTTTGATGTCCAAATACGCAAATCCGGTGTCGTGTCGTTATGTTGAAAGTTTGCCTTTGCGGTTCAACCTTCCTCTAATCCTCTATTTGGTCCTAATTCACTATCATCATGTTCCTTTGTCTCGTGTCGATGATGTGGGAAACATTATAGCCCTCCTTCGACGGGTCAATTCCTATCAGCAGCTCATTATCCGGGGAATTTGATCTAGAGGCCCCGCCTACGGTACCTTGGAGCACACTCAATGGCGGGTTCTTGCTACATTGAAAATAAATGGTCCACAACCCCATTGGCCTTCGATCGTGTGATTCTACGGGTGTTCGTGCGGCTCACTGTTCACATTCTGTGGATTGTACTGTTGTACCGTGAGAGCCATTGTCATTATTGGTGGTTTCTCTCGTGCATGTTAACAACTTTCATCATTGGCTGGTAATTAGGTGACTTTCTTGCATGTTCGACTTTAGCTCACATATTCACATGCTTGAATTGTTACGGTCGAGATGGAGCGCAAGACCCCGGGTTTTGTTTCGATAAGATCTAGGTCGCTGGATATTGTAATTTATCATGGCTTATTTCATGACTCTTTTGATTGGATGGTTGCGACCATACCTGAGTATATTTTTTGATCCTTACTACTGGATGGTTTCGTCCATACCTCGGATCTCAGTTTATATATGTAATTTATTATGGATGGCTGCGCCCATTCCACATGTTCATGTATCAAAGATATCAGTTGTATTTGTAATTGCAGGCCTTCTAATAGCAGTGTTTGGTTCAAACGCGTTCTCATAAAGCATTTCAACCCTTCCTTTCCCTCGGACCTCATTCTTTAGGGGGCATCTATTACACAACATTTTGTCACTATCCCTACAATCTCCATCCCGAACATTGGAGGCTCATTTCTATGACCAAAATAAAGTGTCATTTCTTGCGAAGACCATCATTGCATCCCTTTCCATGAGTAAAACATTCCTTCTATTAACAACTTCCTAAACAGACCATCAAAAACACTTGTTTTTGCCTTGGCGCTAGTAGACCGTTATGCCCCTGCATCGATCGGGAAATTAACACTAGGTCCCACACCCATTGGCACTTTGTCTTAATGAGCTACTCGTCCCAACCTATTTATGGAATGTTTTTTAAAAATATGTGTGAATTTTCCATCATAACAAACTTCGTGGGAGAGTCATCTAGAGTGGTTCGACTGAATAACCATGGCCTTCCTCCTTTCGCCTCTTGTTTCCACCTTTTGGAGAAACCTCACAAGGGATAAGACCTCCTTTCCACTATTATAGGGATCCCAACCTCCTCATCTCCCTCTATAAATATAGCCATATTCCATTGATGTGCTAGCTGAACTGAACATATTGTAGCTGAAACGCTGAAGAGATTTTTGTACATTTGATTAGAAAAGATAAATGGAAGAGACCCTCATTGAGAGAGCTTAGACTTGTGTCTTCATCACGTCCAAATTCCCCGACGATCCATCGAGGCGTTCTTTGATTGAACCCCGCTCAAGGAGGTTACAAGGTTAAGGCTTCGATTGTAACTCTTTCTTCTATTAATACATATACATGACTATTGTCTGGTTCCCATCTTGATTTATGTGTTTTATTTGATGCAATATGCTTAAACCTCCTTGACTGGTTAGTTGATTATGAATGAGATCATTGTTTCATATGCTGCTCTTATTTTCCAATGTTCATGTAGGTATCTGAGAATTGTAGCAGAAGGATTGTGACCCGTGGAAGCAAAGATCAAGAGGCCATCACCACCATAGCCACCATAGCGTTGGAATCTAGGTAGGTCGATCTACCTTATCCTTTTCATTAATTAATTAAGGAACCTACACTTTAGCTTGTCCCTTTGTTACTAGACCCACTCTAGGAGTAGAGGGATTGTCTCTGTCTGCAGAGAGGATTTACTCGGCATAAATGCCCATGAACTGACTCAATGGGTTTACTGCATAACATATATCCGGGTGGGTGTTCACAAGGAACATCAAAGCCCCAATCAACTGTCAATACTCAGATGGATTCGCTAGATCATGTCCAATTGTTTTACCACACAAGTTTTTGAAGTTCATTTCCGTCGGAGTGACCATGTCTTTGCACTCGGTCATAAAAAAAATTTCCAGCAGATTTACCACATACTTTCCCTATGAGAGAAATATATTGTCAGGCCTTTTCCATACCTCAAGACCTAAAAATTAATGCATAAGACTGAGCCCTTTCATTTTGAATTCAGAGTATATCTTCCTCTTACATTTAATTATCAATGGTTCACTTCCTATTAAGAAAAAATTGTGAACATATAGAACCAAAATTAGATTCATACCATGAATAACCTTAAAATAGAGATTGGGATCATCACTACTTCTAGTGAAACCCAATTTCATTAGATAGTTGTCAATGCAAGCATACCAATCTCGAGGAGCTTGCTTCAATCGATACAGTGCTTTCTTCAACCTGCACATATGTGATGTGCAGCCTTCCACTTAAAATCCCTGTGGCTTTCCACAAAGACTTATTCCTATAACATACCATGGAGGAAGGCGGTATTTACATCCATCTGGTGAAGTTTCTATCCTTGACTAGCAGCAAGGGCAATGATCGAGCGGATAGTTGCATATCGAGCCACAAGAGAAAATATATAATCGTAATATTCTCCCTTTTTCTGAGAAAAACCACGAGCTACGAACCTTGCTTTATACTTTTCGATGCTCCCATTGATTCCATGATTGATTTTGAATAACCATTTTGAAGTCACAACAAACTTCCCATGCGGTCCTGGTACAACATTCCACGCAATGTTTTTCATGACTGATTCATATTCTTTGGTCATGGAATCCTTCCAAACTTGTTCTTTGATTACTTCTTAAAATGAGGATGGTTTGGATTGAATCATGGTACTTATATTTGCAACATAACCCTGATACCTACAAGGTTCCTTCCTTTCTCTCAATGATCAACGAATAGGAATAATCCTTCCACTGTCTTGCAGAGTGTCGAGAAGCCAAAGAGGTATTTTCTTTGAAGGAGGATCACTGGTAGGTGGATCTAACAGATCCATAGGTTCCATGGGTGTATCGTCATTTCTTGAATCGAGCATAGAAGGAATATCTAGAATATCCTTATCAACATCATCTTCCTTAGGAGGTGGAGGAAGGTCTCTTGCTTTACAAAGCAGTGCATCTTCATCAAAGGTTACATCTCTGCTAATATCAACCTTCCTTTGATTAGGAATGTAAATTCTGTATGCCTTGGAGTTTTCACAGTAACCCATGAAGATACATTTTATGCATGTAGCTTCCAACTTATTCCTCTTATATTTCGGTGCATCCAAATATTTGTAAATGGTTGATGTTTGGTCTATTTCTTGTGAATACTTCTTCTAGAGTCTTATCTTTAATGATTGATGAGGCACTCAGTTCTGAACATAGACATCAGTATTGAGTGCTTAATCCCATATAAACTTTGGTACCTTCTGATCATGTAACATAGCGTGAGAAACTTCTAATATCAACTGATTCTTTCTTTCAATAAGGCCACTCTGTTCTAGTGTATAAGATACAATATTTTCTTTCTTGATCCATTCCTTTTTGTAGAATGTTATGCATTCTTTTAACATGTATTCTCCTCCATTATCAGATCTGAACGCTTTGATCTTTTTTTCGGATTGATTCTCGACCAATGCCTTGAATTCCTGAAATTTGTCAAAGGCTTCATCCTTGTTCTTGATGCAATATAGCCATGTCTTTCTAGAATAATCATCAATGGAGGTAATGTAATAGAGATGGTTGCTAAAGGAGTGCATAGGCATTGGACCACATATGTTTGAATGGATAAGATGGATGATATCATATGTCTTGTTCTCACTGGAGGGGAATGGTCTCCTTGTTTTCTTTCCAATAGCACACCCAGGACAAACTCCTTCATGCTGATCTTGTACATCGGGAATACCAGAAACTAATCTCTTCTATTTTAGAAGAGCCTCATAATGTAAATGAGCCAACCTCTAGTGATGATATGATTGGTGTTATGGGCCAATTCAAAGAGTGTCCTTCCTATGACCTTGTAGAGTCCCTCAAATCTCAGTCCTAATGTAAATGCATCTTTTATATGTGAGTCAACAGGCCAAGTTAGGACCTTTCCATTGATGAAGGAAACCCTCATCCCTTTATCTTCTAATGCAGATATATAAATCAAATTATTCACAAGACCCAACACATACATGACATCATTTAACAATACTGATTCCACAATGCTTAACTGAAATTTAATCGATCCAAATACTTTTACTAGATGAGTAGAATTATCTCCGAGAATTATTCTTAACTTAGTCTCCCTCTCTACTAGATTGGAGAGGACTTCTTTATAACCAGAAAAGTGACGAGAGGCCCCACTATCTACTAACCAACTATCCCATGAATCTAGTGGAGAGGAACTAGTAAGTGCAGAAATGAGAACATATTCATTTTTATCTACTATATTACTTTCATAATTATAAGCTTTTGACCTCTTTTTGAGATGGACGGTCTTCTTCATGGTCGCTTGATGAATCTCTTCTGCTCCTCTCTACCCTTTTTTCATGATTGTTCCTTTGATTGTCTTTATTTATTTTATAATAGGTGTTTCTCCTGGTGTTGTATCGTGGCCTCTTTTTCTTTTTGCGAAAATCACGAGCATAATGACCTTTCTTGTGGCAGTTGAAGCATTCAATGTGAGCGAGAGATTTTTCATTCCTTCCTTTTGAATTTTGACGAGGAGGAGGTCTTATAGATGGGCCTCCTTTTGATCTCTTTTTCCTTCTATTGTTGTGAGTGACATAAGCAACATGCTCACCTTCTTCATGTTTATGAATCCTTCCTCTGGCTATCATCATGGATTCTTCCCAAGTCAGCTTCCCAACATTTTCATCAAAAGACAGAATAATGTTGCTATTGCTGATAGTAGTAATGAAGGTTTCCCAAACCGGCAGGAGACCTCTAAGAGTCACAACAACCATCTCTCTGTCAGGTATATTCTCACCAACCCTCAGCAGTTGATATTTAAGATGAGAGATACTCATAATTTAAGACTGGACAATAACACATTTTTTCATCTTCACTTCCTTAAGTTTGTCTTTCAATGTAATGATTTTATTCAAATTGTTAACCTCATACATGCTAACTAATTTATCATACATATCTTTAGAATTCTTTATATTCCCAACATAAGCAAGTAAATTATCTTGTAACCCATTAGCTAGGATTTGTTTTGCTTTAGACTCACCTTTCTTGTACTGTTCTTAATGATGGCGGAGGCATATTCTAAAGGTTCGACCATCTTCCCTTGAATATATTCCATCACATCATTGTTATCAGCAATAATCTCTAATAAAACTTTCCATGTAGCAAAGTTAGAAGCGTCACCCAGTTTCTCATGCTCCTTGAAGGTAGAGGAAGACATCTCGACCTTGACTTGAAGATTTGCTATCTAGCCTTGTAGATCGAAACTCTATACTTGTAGATATGCTCGTGGGCTTCCTTCCTTCTCTCTCTTGGGCTTTTCCTCCACCTTAGCTCTCATACCATGTCAATTTTTCAATATTGCTCTATGTTGGATCAGTTACTTAAGCCCAAATCAATTTTTTCATTAACATTATATTCACATCTATGCAATATAAGTAACCATAAATAGTAATAATGTAGAAATTTCTTGTTTTCCCAATTCTGCTTCCGTTCTCCACCTTATTTCTCCTTTTAGTTAAATTCCCTTTCCCATATCCTTACTTTCAACAAATAATTTTTGTCGTTAATAAAATTCTCGGGAAAAATTTAAGGTAACGTCGGAAAATGCAGAAATAAAAATCAGCAGATACAAACAGCCATTCAACACATTATAACACAGTGATTTTTGGTCAAGGTGACCCTGGAAAAACCCCCTACAACTCTTGGAGAAAACCAGTTTGAAAGCTCCTTCTTATTTCTGGAAAATGCTTTTTACAGTGAGAGAAATATTCAGAAAAATCAACAAGCAAACTTTTACAACTTATCTCGTTTTTCGTGCCTCACATCCATCTAGAAAAACTTGCAAACAGAAAAACAAAACAGCAATAAATGTTGTATGGCCTCCTTGATTTTCGTGCCCAAATTTTCAGCCTTAAATGATACTGTACGGACTGTCTAGAAAAGCGTGCAAGCTGCCATAAATGTTGATGTACTGTTTTTCTCGATTTCCATGTAGAAAAACAACAGAGCTACTGTACAAATTTCTGCCTCAAAATCTGTGCAAGGGTACAGCCACTTGCTATATGGCCTCCCTCAAAAACGTGCCAACAAAACCAGCTTCTATGCTCCTCAATTTTCATGCCAAATTGCTATACGGCCTTCTTGGAAACTGAGCCAAAACTGTTGTACGGATTTTCTAGAAAATCATGCCCAAAATCTGCCTTTCACTATGTGCTAACTCTGTTTTATGGACTTGCTGAAACATTGCCTTGGAATGTGTGCCAAGCTGCTGCCTCCTTCTCCTCATTGCCCGGAAATCTCCCTTGCTCTCTTGCTCTCCTTCTCCCAATCTACTCATGAAAGAATGAATGACCTTTTCCTCCTTTTCCTCCTTTAACCTAACCCTAAGTGACTTTTGGGGAATCCCTAAATCCAATGGCTGAAATAGATTGAGATCTAGGGCTGAGATTAAATACTCATTTAAATCTCACTTTCTATTTTTTTAATTCACCCCACTTTAATAAAGACCCACTTAGTCATTTATTTCCAAAGTCACTTTTCCTTTCTAATTTTACATTGACTTTATTAAAGTCACTTTAAAATTAGACTTTAGTAACTTTATCACTTAAAGTCATTTTTAAATTAGATTTGACTTTATAACTTTATAAAGTCACTTTAAGAGAAAAATTAAATTCTTTTGGACACTTTTCCCTAGGCCAAAGATCAAAGCCTTAGGGAACCACCTGTCCTCCGGTAACCAAATTTCAACACTCCCTCTTACCGAGGAAAGTGTTCCTCACCACACCCATCTTGTCTCTGAAGTAGACATGCTTGCCCCATGGTAAGGCTTTGGTAAGAATATCTGCAACCTGCTCATCAGTGGGAATATACTCAAGCTTCACAACTCCCTTCTAAACATAGTCTCTGATGAAATGATATTTGATCCCGATATGCTTTGACCTGTCATGAAATACTGGATTCTCCGTGAGTTTAATGCAACTTTGATTATCACAGTATATCACCGAAGGTCTCGTTATGACTCAGGTTTTCCTTGAAGTTGTGGAAAAGGAAAGTATACCCGAGGTAACCACAAACCAACCTTTAGATGCAGAATCTAGCCAATCTGCATCCAGAGAGGGCTCTCTCTTTATAATTTATCTTTGTTCTTAGAAGGTTTTAGGCTAGTTATAGATCCAAGAGTTTGTTTGAAAAATGGTGGAATCCACAAACTAAGGGCAAGTTTGAAAGTTTTCAGTCCATTGGGCTATGGAGTCAAAGGATGGCTTTACCGGATTTCTATTCTACACACAAGATGGCTTTACAGGGCAAGATAGCCAGACAGAGAACAATCCTTAAAATTTAAAGTGGATGGGATGATTTTGAAGGGATGAAAGGCAGCTAAGAATCTTTCACCATGTTCAAAAGAAAGAAATGAGATGACTACAAACAAAGAGCAATGAAGAATTCTTTATTATAGTAATCAATAATGTTTAAATTAGCAAAGCAAGAGCATTTAAGAATTCATGCTTATAACTAATTTAGAGGAAAAAATTAAGAACAATCACATCTGAAATCAGAGTACAATTAAGTAAATTCTGATTCAATCCTTTATGTAAATTATTCAGAAATGGACATAATGATATTATAAACTGATATAAAACTTAAGACAAAGGGTAGAAAGACTTATTGAACTGCATTCCAACACATGAATCCTGCAAAAAGTCCTGAGCTTCAAATCGTCATCCAGTAAGCCACGAATAAATTTCTCCAAAATGCTTTTATTCCGAAAATCTCAATGTTACAGAAAAGTAATAGAATCCACCCTCAATACTCTCTTTGAGGGTTTATTTATACAAGAAAATCTTGAAAAAATATCACTCTAACCTAGCCAATAATCTAGGGTGACTAAGGAGTAATTTACAAATAAACAGGAGACAAATGGTCTCGTGGATAGAATAATAGGTAACTGCTGATGTGTTGTTTCCTCATTTTGCTGATGTGCTGGAGGTAAATGCTGAGATAGGGCTCGATGCTGTCCCTTGGAGTAAATTCTTTGCTTGTTTGATACTCTTTGTCTTTACGGATACTCTTTAACCTGTTCAACTGATACTCTTTCATCTGTGCTCATTTTTATCTTTCACATAATAGTAAAAAGATAAAATTCTCATACTGAAGATAATTTTCATAGAATTTCCAATAAGTCATTCCACCATTGATCTTCTGGTATCATAGTCCTTTTAAGTTTTCTCAATGTCTCATCAGCCTCTGTGAGTTTGTAAAAAGTGGGCTCATTAGGAAACAAATACTTTATTTCATGTTCAAGATGAAATAAATTCTTCAACCTGTCATAGATATTTCTCCCTGTTGGCAACGTTGTTTCTGTCAAACTACTAGAAGTAGCAGTTGTATTTTGAGCATGGATATCTATTTTCTTGACATAGGCTTCCAATTCCATTATTTGGTCCTGTGAGAGAATTGGACTGGGTAACCCACTGTCTAACAAAACTTGAAATTTTTCTCTAAAAGCATTAATATCATCCAAAATATCTGCACACTTCCTTTCTAAATTCTGCATAAAAGTTCTTTTGATGAAAACTCTTTTTATCATCAAAATAGTGCCAGTTCTGTCTTCAATTCCTAGTCTTGCAAGCTGTTGTTTTGTTCGGGTGTTCAAAAATTGAATAAGTTGATTGGCCTGCTCAGGTCTACCTCTTAGTTCATCTCTTGTTATGTTTATTTCTTCCTGAGCTACTTTAATCAGGTCATTTTGTTCAAAAATTGCTTGAATAGAGGGCCAAATACTTTTTATTAACTTAATTATATTACCCCAAAGAATTTCATTTATTTCCTTCATAGGCTTTTCTAGTGAAAGATCTTTTTCCAAAGCCTTAACTAATCTGTCCAATCTTTTGATTTCCCTGGTATTATCAGCAACTGTCTTCTTAGATGTATCATACTTCTGCTCCAAATCTTTTAATTGTAACTTTGTGGTTTGAAGTTCTGTGACTCTTAATTGTAAACTTTCCATTTGTTTTATCAACTCATCAGAACTTAAACCAGAAGTGTTTACCTGCGCTGGCTCTGTTTGTTGCTTTGTTGTTGTAGTACCTGTGGTTGTAGTAGCTTCTGTGATGGATGCCTGCTTGATAGCTTCCTTTTCCTGTAAAGCTTGTTCCAATCCTTTCTCTGTTTCACCTAGTCGCTCAGTCATATTTAAGAGCAACTCCATTATCTCTTCTTGTGAATTCCCCTTCAAAACTTCTTGGGTCTGGGGGTGCCTTGAGGCTGGCAATTTCAGCTGCTTTCTTAGTGCAGCTATGTCATCATCTTTCTTCTTTATTAGTGCCTCAATGCTTTTAATATCTTTGGGGTTGTGACCCAAACTGATGATTATGTCTTCCAGAGACTTTATTCTGTTATCTTTGGCCTGAGAAGAGGCCTTTTCAATTTGCAATTGGGCGCTTGTGTTATTTAAAGAATCTTGCAGCGTTATGATTGCCATGGCCTTATTAGTAAGAGTGGAATACACCATTTCCCCAGTTTGTTTATGTAGCTCTATCTGGTCCAAAGGATGAATGTCCTTTGCCAGGACCTCAAAATTTGTTCTAATATAATCAGCTGCTGTCATGGGTTTTGGCACCTTTGACTTGAAGTGGCTCATCATCATTTTGCCTTGTGAAATGTCAAATGCTGACATTAACCTTTCCTGATTATGTGGAGCCATTTTCAAATATTGATCATATACCTTCATTCTTAATGGATCATTATTTGCCTTTATATTGATGAAAGTTCTTTTTATATCCCCTGTATCTGTTTTTGGTGGCCTAAAGGAGGATACTTCAGTACTCAACTGCTTGTGCAAAGCTTTTCCTTTCTGCTCTGTATGGGTCACACTAACAGAACCAGTTAGCTGACTGTCTTCTCTTCCATCATCAAATACCTCATCTATGATTTCCACATCTGGAAGTGGATCTGGTTTATGTTTTTTGGCTTGATGTATTCCTGAGGGCTCTTTAGGAGGAGTAGTGTCTGGAACCTGCCTTTTCTTTCCTATTTCCATGTTTGATGGAGTTTGTAATTCTGAAACTTCAGGATGTTTTACCTGAGTGGGAGAAACTTGTGTTTGATCAGGTGCTCTGGAAGTTTGAGGTTTCTCTGCCATGACTAAAGTTTCAATGACCTGAATTTCAGGTTCCTTTCCTTTGCCTTTTGATTCTGCTGCCACTGGTGAACTGCCTTCCTGTAATGTCTGCTGTAGATTTGCTGCTGAAAAAGTGCCAATGTGAGGTACCTGCACTTGATCACAAGATTCTAGGTCATACTTCTTCTCAAGATCTTTCATTATTCTGTTCATTTTTTCTTCTTCACTTTCTGCCTCAATTAGTGTTTCTGCCACCCATTCATCTTGATTGGCATATTGTTCAATTTGAGGAATCTTGTGGTGTATGTAAGGGGATGACTTGTTCTTTATTCTCTTTTCACAGATAAAACCAAATGGGTCATAAGGAACCCAACGAAAACTTCTTTGGAACTTGCAATGGTTTTGTAGTATGTTTTCTGCTTCTTGCTCGGCCTCCCTAGAGTTGCAGATGAAAGGACCTAATTGACTTTTGATCCTTAGTTGGGCTTTCTTCTTCACACTACAAAAATGGATCACATCTGAATTATTCATTTGCCTGAAATATTCCAAGTCAAAAATTCTCATGGGCACATATCTTGGCAACTTGAATGGATGTAATTCACATCCATAGATTCTGATGACTGAATGGTTTTGATATAAATACCAATCTCCAACTTTATAAGTCCTTGAAAGTTGCAAGGTCTTCTTGATTTCATTACTGAGCCTTGGAGGAGTGATTCCTGTCAACAAGGTAGTTGCAGGATATACAAAAAGATCGATGAACTCAGTATAGGAATATGGAGATTTATGGGAAGAATGAATTATGGGAGACCAAAATATAACTGACCTAGGGTTTCCCTTGGCATCAAGCTTTTTCACAGGGAAAGGGAGCTTTTCTGATTGATAGAAGATAATGAGATGATAAATAACTGAGGAATATTTAAAAACTTTCTCATCATCTAGCCTCATGAACTGATCATGGATCTTATTGGCTATGAAGGAGGCAAAGTCATATTTGATTTCAGGAGGTTGCCCAGGAGTAAAAATAGACAGCAAAGCCAGGGTTATCTCATCAACATATTCACTGGTATTGAAACCCAGGACAAAAGATATCATATTTAGGATGAGCCTTCCCAACCTAGTGAAATAATAAAAACCATAGGGAGGAAGTCCCTTAGGTTGATGTTCAGGCAGCATGAAATTCTGGCAAATGGCCTTCAATTTTTCTGGGGTCAATTGATTAGACTTTTCAATCAGTGCTTCTATAGACAAAGGTGCTAGTTCTTGACCTGGTTCAAAATGTAGCATTGCATTGATAGCCTGGGGAGTAATGTGGAAAAGAACACTCTGGTCAGGGGATATTACAGCTCTCTGAGTGGGATCATAGTTAGAATGGCAATAGTGGATGATTTATGGGAAAGAAATGACTGAGGGGATGAGATATCTCGGGAGATTGGATTCCCACAACCCAATGAGATCTTGCCCCTTCGAGTACTCGTCTCTGCAGCGACAATAACTCAGAAGGGGGCTTTCATCAAAATGCAAGTCTTTAATTTGGAAATCTTTATCTACTAAAGGTAAATATTCTAACTCTCGGTGAGGGGCATTCAGTGGAGTTACATTCAAAGCTGTCGGGGCCTCCATTTTGGTTCTTGTGGATTCAAAACGGAGGTTTCTGGTTTTTTTTTTTACAGGCCGGGTGCAATTTCAATTTAAATGAAGGAAATTAACACAATTGCAGTTTCAGGGGAACAATTCACAGTTTTAAAACCTCAGGGAATGATCTCAGTGATAAGATTTAATCACTAATCCAGTGGAAAACAAGGAAAACATACTTTCTTTTGAAGTTCGAAGCGTTCTAGGATAAATAGCTGTTCTTGAAGGAAAAAGGGCTTTTAACCGGTCTCAGGCGGTAGCAGGAGGATGTTTGAACACAGGTCTGGCTGAAATCTGGAGCGAAATCGAATTGAACAGTGGATTTCAGTGGAAATTTGAAATTCGTAGCGGAAAGCACAATCGCGTTCAAATGGTGAAAATGACATAAAAACACGCGAATTTGTTTTATTTCCAAAGTCAAAAGAGGGGTTTTTAGTTTTTCGAGGAGTGACGTCACTTTGGTACGGGCTGACGTGGGGCAGGGGGGCCGGGCGGTAAGCGGTTAGTCCCCGCACCGCTTATGGACAAAGGTGGTATTGGACGAGCGGGCAGCGATTCCATTAGAGTATCGACACGTGGACGGGAGACTAGTCAAATACCACCAAGCCCCCGCGCGTTAAAGCTCTGACAAAGGATGGGTAGCGGAATTGCCGAGGAGCGTTGATCTTTGGAGGGGCGATCCGACGGTTGCAATGACGGGGAGATCGTGGGAAGTTAAATGGTGCGGGCCCAATATATTTATCGTTAATTAATCACCCCAGGCGGGAGTTGATTGGTGGAAGTAGTTGGTTATTAATTAATTCTAATAATTAATTAATCCCATGGTATAATGGAAAGAGGGGTCGCGGCGGGGTTTCAATTGTGGTTGAAACGTCGGGTGGAATGCCAGGTGGATGGGCCACGGTGGCATAGGGGCTTTTCCAAAGTTTTGGTTTTAAAAATAAAACTTCGGGTTTATTCTTTTGGTGTTAAACATATAGAATTATATGTTTAAACGTTTATTTCGATATTTCTATTTATATGGTAATAGATAAACATTATTTAATTACCATAGGGGCGGGACTATGATATAGAGATATATTTAACCAAAGGGCGTATGAAGCGAGTTTTTAATGAATATTTGGGAAGTAAATACTTTGGTTAAAACATAATAGAGGGGTTTTTGGGATATTAATTTAAAAGGAATTATATACTTAGGATAAGGCATTTTCACTAGGGATTTAGTAACTAGAGTTAAACATTAATATGACAAAGGGACAAGGGAACTCAAAACACTTTTCTCATCTAAGAAAGTGATAATTTCTGAAGTAAATTGCAATATCTCATCTTCAACACTTAAACTTAGAATAGTAAGTTATTTTGAGGGATTTTTATGGAATTTTGCATAATTTTCCTAAGCCAAATGAGATTTTACTTAGGAAAAGGTTAAAAATGAATGATTATAATGATGAATTATCTCAAGTACTTAGGTCTTTTTGATCATTAGGCCGAGGGCCCGGTCCCTCCAAAAGTCAAGGAAATGCCTTGAGCCCCTTTGATCTCCAAATGCCTTAGTACTTTGGGGGAAATTAGTAAAGATCTTAGGGAAAAAATGATGTGGGAAGTTAATGATTTTGACTTTGCTTGCTGTGATTTTCCAGTGTATTTCCTGCTTCAGTATTTGTGATGAAAGTAAAGGATCAAAAACATTTAGCAGCATCATTCATCAGATAAAACTTTGCAACATCATCTACCTACCCTATCTACTACTACCATTTTCTCTTCTTTATTAGGGTGCATTTAGACTTGCAAACCCTTTTCAACCTTTTCTTTTTACATGATAAATCTAACTATTTCTACCCTTATTACATCCAAGGGCTCAGATTAAACTGTTGAGCACCTTTTATTAACTCTACCTATCTACTTATCTGCCAAGATTAAACTGTTTGGTCAGATATTTATTCTCTATTCTACAACATGAAATTGAAATATGAATAAGTCAGGTTTAAACAGTTTGACTATTCATGAATTGTGGCATAAAATACAAGTTGCACACAATTTGTTTATTACATCAAAGTAAAAAGTAGTGGCATTTAGACTTGCACACTTTCCTTGGCCTATTTTTGTTTGGGGTTCATTTCTTTCACTTTTTTGACCAATTTATTTTTCTTACCCTTTGATTTTCTTTTAGGGTATACCCTCTTTACATCTTTTAAATTTTTGATTTTTTGGTTTTTTTCAAGAATATGGAACACCTTTGCTCAAGAAAAAGGTTTGAACATATTCCATAGTTCAATCAAGACAATCATGAAAAATGACACCTATTGGTATAGGAGACTAACACTGGCTCCACTTGGGGATGGCTTTTCCTTGTGAAAAGTCAAGAACAGCAGGTGAGTTGCCTCAAAATGCCTTAAACTAAACTATGTAATCTCCTTCTTCTGGTATTTTTATTGTACATATGATAGTGAAACTTTTGAAGCTTAGGGCCTTCACTTCGGGCTTCAACTCCAAGAAGTCACCATCCAATCAAAACTGCATTAGAAAAGGATATATTATGTACAAGTTAGAAAAATCAAAACATCCTAGTAAATAGGATCAAAATAATGCTTTAGCATTCGACCATTGACTGGTCCTTCTTCAGCTTCTGAATTGTCCAAATCCTTCAAAAAGTATGTGTTGTTTCCTTGCAAGGCATGTATGATGTAAGGCCCTTTCCACATGAAATCAAATTTCCCATGTTTCCCTTTTTCTTCTCTTCTAGAATCCCATCTTAGGACTTTATCACCTAGTTGAAAATCTTCTGCTTTAGTCCTTTTATCAAAAATTTTCTTTAGCTTTTCCTGCAAGACTTGAGATCGTTGGTATACCTCTTCTATGGTTTGCTGCAAGTGGATTGTTTGATTAATTCTTCTCTGAATGTCATTTGGTTCCACTTGAGCCTCCTGAAGTAATTTCATAACAGGAATTCCTAAAGATGATGGGAATCTTGCTTCAAGGCCATAAACTAATTCATATGGACTAGTCCCAATTGATTTCTTAGTTGTAAGTCTGTCTGCCCACAATGCATTAGTCAGTTTCCTGTGCCAATTCTTTTTGTTTTCTTCCAATAACTTTTTGATGATATTAATAAGGCTTTTATTGGAGGATTCTGCTAGTCCATTACCCTGAGGGTAATAAGCTGTTGAATGGCCTAAAGTAATATGATATTTACTACAGAAACTAATCATTTTATTTGACTTAAATGCAGCAGCATTATCTGTTATAATCTTTTCTGGACAACCAAATCTTGAAAGTATGTTGGTTTCTAAAAACCCTATAATCACAGAATCATTGGCCTGTCTGCATGGGATAGCTTCAATCCACTTAGTGAAGTAGTCTGTGGCAGTAAGAATCCATCTATGTTGCCCTGAAGAAGGTGGATGAATTTCTCCAATAAAATCTAATCCCCATTGTTGAAAAGGTCTTTCTGTGGAAATTGGTTTTAAAGGCAAAGGTAACAACTTTCTTTTACCCTCAAATATCTGACATTTATGACAAGTTGTTACAAATTTCTTAACATCAGAAAATAATGTTGGCCAGTAAAAACCAGCCCTTAATATTTTGTCTGCAGTTGATTTCCAGTAGAGATGTCCTCCACAATCCCTTGCATGAAATTCATTAAGAACTTTATCAGTTTCATCTTTTAATAGACAATTCAACAAGATTCCTTCATGATTTTTCCAAAATAGAGTGCTATCTAAAATACAATATTTCAAAGATGTCATTTTTAAAAATCTTCTTTTCGTTCTGGACAACCCTGGAGGAGCTTGCAGGTTTAATAAAACATAAATGATGTCAGTGTACCAGGGTGAATCTAAGAAAGCTTGACTGATCTGTGGAGTCGCCATTTGTTGATTGTCATCCAGTTCGTTAATGTCTAAGGCTTGGCAATTAGTTTCAGTCATGAGTTGTGCCAAACCTTGACCTTTTATGAGTTTTGTTGGTTTAATTTCAATATCATATTCTAAAATGGTAGCTATCCACTTACCTCTTTTACCTTCAATGCCATCTTGAGTCAAAATATCTTTAACTACAGCATTAGGCACATAAGCTATCACATGAGAATATAATATGTAAACCCTGAAATCTTTAATTGCTTTTACCAATGCAAAAGCTTGTTTTTCCATAATATTGTATTTCAAAGATGCATCCCTAAGTGCTTTACTAAAAAATGCTATTGGTTTTTCACACCCTTGATCATCTTTTTGAAGTAAAACAACTGCAACTGTGTGTTCAGAAGCAAATGAAAAAATAATAAAATCCCTGTCAAATTTGGGACTGGTAAGAACTGGTGTCCTTGTTAAAGCCATTTTAATTTCCTCAAATGATTGTTTGGCTTCTACAGTCCAGTCAATGCTTGAATCTTTCCTCAGCATGTTAGTGAGCAATCTAAGTAATTCAGCTAAACTAGAGATAAATCTTCTCAAGAAATTAATTTTTCCTATGAATCCTTGCAACTCTTTTATGTTTCTAGGATGAGGTATCTGTAAAATTGCTTGTATTCTTTTTGGATCAATCCTAAGGCCATCTTTAGAAATGATATGGCCTAAAAGCTTTCCTTATTCCAAACCAAATAATGACTTTTTAGGATTTAAAGAAATCCCATATTTCCTGCACTTTATAAATACTTGCCTTAAATGATCTAAATGTTCTTGATCTGTTTTAGAAAAAACAGTCAAATCATCTAGATAAATAACCAGAAAATCATGTATTTCTTTAGCAAAAGCAATATCCATTGCTCTCTGAAAGGTAGCTCCTGCATTCTTGAGTCCAAATGGCATTTTGACATATTTAAACGTACCCCATGGTGTAGTGAATGTTGTTTTATCCTGATCATCAGGATGAACCAGAATCTGGTTGTACCCTGAAAATCCATCCAGTAGAGATATCCTAGAAGATCCTACTACCCTCTGAAGAATATGGTCCATTTTTTGTAAAGGATAGTTATCTTTTAAAGAAACTTTATTCAAATTTCTTAGATCAACACACAGTCTAATTTCCCCTGTCTTTTTCCGTGTTGGTACTAGGTTAGAAACCCATTCTGAGAATCTAATAGGAGCTATAATCCCTGCTTCAAACATTCTTTTAATTTCCTTTTCAATTGAGGGTAATAAAACATGATTTATTCTTCTAAGCTTTTGTTTGAAAGGTTTCTGATCTGGTTTCAAAGGTATAGTGTGTTGAATGATGGATGTATCATAAGATTTCAGATCTTCATAACTCCAGGCAAAAACATCCTGGAATTCTTTCAATAGTTCAACATATTTGACCTTTTGATCTTGTGGAAGAGATTTGGACAACTTAACCATTTTAGGATTTTATGGGGTTCCTAAGTTGCATTCTTCCATATCAGCCTTAACAGGTTCCATTTTAGGTCTAAATGGAATATCATTTGAGTCAAACAGATCTTCCAAAGGAGTTAATCCTTTGGGCAAATGATTATCTTTCAAATTAATGATTTCTGTCTCATATTCTATGATCTCATCAGATTCCATGTTTTTCAGATTCTGCATGTCTTTTTCTGTGAATGTGGTTGGGTGCAGCATATGAATTGCATTTTCTCTTGAAATTTCTATTTTTTGTTCTTTTTCTTGATCAGATTCATCAATAGTTATGTCTTCATCTATATTACAGTTAGAAAACTCATTTTGAAGTGTCAAAAAACTATTGATTTGATTATTATTAACAAATACTTGCCAATTCAAAAGATTGTCTGGTATAGCAGGCCTATGTCTAATCTCAGCTGAAAACTGATGATTAGGATCAAAAGGTAACTTGCATGTACTAGCAAACATTGCGAGGCTGTGAGCATGCAAATTTTGTTTCCTGGGAATCTTGGCAAGTTGAGCTTGTAGAAATGTGTTGAGAATTTCTACAACTGTCTCTCTGTATTGTTTCAGTCTCATGTCTTTTGTTGAATATTCTCCTTTAATCTGTTGAATGATTAGTTCGGAGTCTCCTATGATTGATACCCTAATAGCTCCTAACTTCTTGACATGTTTAAGCCCTAATAAAAGAGCTTCGTACTCTGCCATGTTGTTAGTGCATTTGAAATTCAACCTATAAGCATGACCCTCAGCATGATTATTTTCAACATTATGTAACCAAATCCCAGCTCCTGCCCCTAATTTGTTTACTGAGCCATCAAATTCTAAATGCCATAGAATTTCATGTTCATAATCCTCATCAATTGTTTTAAAATGTTTCTTGACAGGAGCTAGTTGTTTAGTTTCTTCTGGTATTTCTTGATCATTTGGTGTTTCTTTGTTTTCAGAGATTTCTTCAATTTTAACAGTAGTTTTGTTTGTGGTTTCCAATTCCAGAGCTTCTATTTCAGTAGGGAGATCCAACTCAGCATTGTATAAAATAAAAGAATCCATATCAGAATGTATAGAGTAAACAGGGAAGTTTTCAGGCTTCTCATGGCTACTGACTAAGTACTTCATCAAGGTTTCTCTATATAATCTTTTAGGCTGACCAAATACTGAAATAGTTGCATATGACATGTCTAGTTGAATAGACCCTCCAAGTTTAGCACCCCAAGATCTAGACAATAACATACCATATTTGGGTGGAATATCAGCCACTACTATGTCCATTAAGATAGACTTAGCAGGGTATTGTACCAAAGTTACACACAAATCTTTCATCAAACCTAAACATTTTACCTGACTAGAATCAAATGAAAACAAATCTTTGTACGGTCTGGTAATATCTAGATTCAATCTTTCCATTACTGCTTTTGGCATCAAATTGTGAGATGCTCCAGAATCAAGCATTGCATTATGGAGTATCTTGTCATGAACATTCAAGCTTACATAAAATGGAGGAGTTCCTCCACTTTCTGGTTTGCCATTAACCTCAGGGCCAAAAAGAAGTTTGGGTTGATCATCAAGAATGTTTACTGAATCATCCAATCCAGTAATGTTAATGTTTAGGGACTTGGTAATCTGACTCCTATAGACATCATGTTTAGCCAATTTTAGCCAATTCTGATAAAGGAACAACTATCTTTAGTTTGCCTATTTCAGCCTCTAGATTGAAAGGTTTTTCTGTTTGATTTTTAGTGTTTTGCAGTATTGATCCTAAAATGGTCGTACTTGTTTAAGGGTGCAAGGTATCCATTTCCATAATTTCAAATTGAGCTATACACTCCAAGTGACCTCTGAAAATGTGAAAACTTCTTATTTCTTATACAGAGATAGACTGTAGGGGCATTCACCGGACATGCCACCTCTAAAGAGAGGATGAGTTCCAGAGGCTACCTGGCCCTCTACAGGCTCTGCCTAAAGAAATAATGAAGTTAACACTTAGAAGTCTTTGACATACACATACTTGAAATTTGATGTCTTGCGGAATAAGACAAATAACTTTCTGCAGCTGAGTAGGTGATTATGTGTGTATGCAAGTTATGTATATTTGATGTTTAACACTTTATATCAGTTTTGTTTAGCATATCATCTTCAGCAAAATAAGACATCAAAATGATAAAGCAGTTCACCCCCCCTCTGGGCTACATCTGCTGGACCAAGCCTTTCAAACTAGGCTTGTCCTCTTGTATTAGAAATGCTACAAAGGCTAATACAAGAATATGAGTGTCTCGAAAGACAGATCTGACTGTAAATACAGAATCAAAAGATAGGAATTAGCTAAACATGCTATTTCCCAAACACTAAACAGTGAAATTGTACCTTATACAGTACTTTCCCCAATTGGCCCTAGTGGCCCTTTAGACTTACATGGAGAATTTCGAGGTGAAGATGACCTCAATTGGTTCTGAAACCTCTGCCATTAGACTCCGAAGGTCGAAAATAGCAGAAATAGGCTTTTGAATCACCAAAAATGGATGAACATAGCCCCCAAACAGCTCCAGCACTGAAATGGCCCTAGTGGCCCTGAAAGCTTCCCTGAAGCTAAACAGTGAGAAGAATTCCTCAAAAGGAAAAACGAGTTGTAGAAATGGATTCAAAATGCTGAAAAACTTCAGGAATGACCTTCGTTCCACATTCACTGGCTGCACACCTCACGCGCCCTCCCAAACTAATTGGCTACATGACTTCGGAACTTCCACTGAGAAAATCACTCGCAAACGACCTCATGGCCGTGAAACTCGTGCTGCCGGCTTCCGAAGGTCGGGCGAGACCCAAAACTTCAAAAAAATTCGTCTTCAAAGGCCTCTCCTAGCAAGGTTATGCCCTTTTAATAAACCTCGCTTCGTTGGGTTAAAAAATCTCCACTAAATGTGGAAAGACCTATTGCGTTTGGGACCAGGGGGCAGGGAAGGCGCCAAAATTGAACAATCGTCGAAAAACTTGCCAAACGTGGCCGCACTATTAAACCGGGCAATAAATAGTATGTTATCCGCGTTCATATGGGCAAGGGGTTACAATCGTTTGAAATAAATATTAAACGATTTAATTAAACCGCATAACCAAAGTTTGTAATCAATGTCAATCCGCCCTGCTAAGCCGCCCACAACCACAGGCGCGATTCGCCCGGTTTTATGTAGAGGGGGCTGGCCCTTAGGGGCTGGCCCCCTTTCGGGCCCCGCCCAACATAACATACACCATAAATAGATGCCCGTTTGGAATATAAAACAACAATAAAAGTATTGGCCTCGTCATCTGAGTCGCGTAGTTAATAACGTCTTGGCCTCCAGCGTCCGAATCCCACGTAGCCCCAACAAACTTTTAAAACGCCATTTTCAATTCAACTTGGGGCCCACGTGGCGGCCTCCGGGCTAGCCACGTGGCGCCTCCTGATTGGCTGCCAAAATGGAATATTCCCCAGAATATTCTGTAGAATATTCCATGGAATATTCCCAGAATATTCTGTGGAATATTCTTTTTTTAATAAAATTTTTCCACAAAGTCAAATTTGGCAATTTTTTATGGAAATTGAGAAATCTTCAAACTTGAATAATCTCTCGCATACCACACTGCTGGAACTGCTCGCGCGCTCAATCGTGAAGATGAGCCGGACCGGTCGTTAGGGTTCAAACCAGTTCTGAGCACCTTCATTTTTGACCATTTTACGACACTTGGTCCTGAGCTCCTGATCACACCTCCCAAATGAGAAGGCTTTTGGTCCCCAAAAGCTTACTGAAATGCTGAGCTGAACTGTAGTTCAGAAAATGAGAGAATAACAACATCCTCTTCTCTTCAGCCTTCAAAAATTTCCCTGAATTGCCAACTGTTCACATGGCGAATTTTGCTGAATGAGCCATGTACTTGTGCCGAATCCCGACCAAGTTTTCTCGCCATACCAATCTGCCATACTAAAACCAGCAATGACACTTGCTGAACTTTGTGCCCTCTTTGCTTGCATGCTTTTCCAACTCATGGAGTCTTGCACTGCTTTGCACTGACACTTCGTTCTCTGCACCAAATGACACCAAAAGCATCTTGTGCAACATATGACATCAACAACCAGTTGACAATGAAATGTGCTATACAAATGACACACAAACTCTGTAACAAGTGTGCACACAACCGACACAAGTCGATAAACAACAAGATACATCTTGACAAACATGTTTGTATGTATCATGTACAATGAACTATATACAGCTCGCTAATTACACATACAACCTCTATGTACATGTGCAACTTCAACTCTTCTTTCCAAATACCCACAAGTACATCATTCCAAAAACATGTGGATGATCAAGAGCTGAACCAAAAGACATTGCTGCAACATAAGTGAGTATCATACTCATCTTTTACACCTCCATGGCGAAATTTTGCAACAACTAAGAAATTCCTTCAACTGAAACTTCCTAAACATGCAATCTTGCATCAACTTTTCAACTGAAATACATGCATACCAATCTGAAATTTGCATGTACAAAATGAGTATTGACTTACTGCAATAAGAAGTCCATCCACTTCTCACCAAGCCAATTCCATGGCGACTTTTGCTGCTGCAAATTTTCCTCATGTGAAACTTCCCTTTCCACATCAATAATGGACTCCATAGATCCAATTACGCCAAACTTTTTGTCTTCTTGCTGCATGTGCGTGGGACGATGAGTTGGATGCAAAGTCCAACAATGAGGGACAACATTTCCCTTCTAAATCAAGCAGCCATAAAACACACTATTGGAGTTTGTTTTCCAAAGTTAATCTTGAGGTAAATTGGATAAGGAAAATAGTCTTCAATCCTTTCCAAGACTCAGCTAACAACAGCTATCCTTCCAACTCAAGAAAACTCATACATGCAACCATTTTGCACCATAAGGAATGCTCAACCCGAGCTCTGATACCATCTGATCTGAAAATGGAATGTACTTGTTTAAGGGTGCAAGGTATCCATTTCCCATAATTTCAAATGTGAGCTATACACTCCAAGTGACCTCTGAAAATGTGAAAACTTCTTATTTCTCATACAGAGATATACTGTAGGGGCATTCACTGGACATGTCACCTCTAAAGAGAGGATGAGTTCCAGAGGCTACCTGGCCCTCTACAGGCTCTGCCTAAAGAAATAATGAAGTTAACACTTAGAAGTCTTTGACATACACATACTTGAAGTTTGAAGTCTTGCGGAATAAGACAAATAACTTTCTGCAGCTGAGTAGGTGATTATGTGTGTATGCAAGTTATGTATATTTGTTGTTTAACACTTTATATCAGTTTTTTTTAGCATATCATCTTCAGCAAATAAAGACATCAAAATGATAAAGCAGTTCACCCCCCCTCTGGGCTACATCTGCTGGACCAAGCCTTTCAAACTAGGCTTGTCCTCTTGTATTAAAAATGCTACAAAGGCTAATACAAGAATATGAGTGTCTCGAAAGACAGATCTGACTGTAAATACAGAATCAGAAGATAGGAATTAGCTAAACATGCTCTTTCCCAAACACTAAACAGTGAAATTGTACCTGATACAGTACTTTTCCCCAATTGTCCTTGGTGGCCCTTTAGACTTGCATGGAGAATTTCGAGGTGAAGATAACCTCAATTGGTTCTGAAACCTCTGCCATTAGAATCAGAAGGTCGAAAATATCAGAAATAGACTTTTGAATCACCAAAAATGGATGAACATAGCACCCAAACAGCTCCAGCACTGAAATGGCCCTGGTGGCCCTGAAAGCTTCCCTGAAGCTAAACAGTGAGAAGAATTCCTCAAAAGGAAAAACGAGCTGTAGAAATGGATTCAGAATGCTGAAAAACTTCAAGAATGACCTTCGTTCCACATTCACTGGCTGCACAATTCCCAATGCAGCTCCCAAACTGATTTGGCCATAGTGACTCCTGGAACTTCCACGGAGAAAAATCACCTACAAACGACCTCAGATGGCTGTGAAACCTGTGCCAATGGCTTCAGAAGGTCGAAGAGACCCAAAATCAAAAAAAAATTCGTCTTCAAAGACCTCTCCTAGCAGAAGTTATGCCCTCTTTACTAAACTGCCTGTTTCCCCTTGAGAAACTCCACTAATTGTGGAGGAACTGTAGATAAGGCCGCCAAATAGGGGGAAGGCGCCAAAATAAGGCGGAATCACCAACTCCACGGCGGTTAATTTAGTTGGCAATAAGTGTTATGGTTAACGCCATCGTGCATTCACATTTTTCGGCGGTTTAAGAAACTGTTTCAAACGTTTTTAATAAATATAAACGTTGAATATATAACAACCCAATATATGCACATATCCAAAGTTTTGAATATCCGCCGAACTGCGCGCCGATGAAATATGGCGGTGGTTCTCGGCCCCGGTGCTATGTAGAGGGGGCTGGCCCCCTTTCGGGCCCCGCCCAACATACCATACACCATAAATAGATGCCCGTTGGGAATATAAAACAACAACAAAGCATTGGCCCGTTGGTAAAGTCGCGTGGTTAATAACTGCCCGGTCCTGTGTTCGAATCCGGCCGAGCCCCAACAAAATTTTTAACACGCCATTTCAACTCGACCTTGGGGCCACGTGGCGGCCTCCGGGCTAGCCACGTGGCGCCCTTCCATTGGCTGCAAATGGAATATTCCCCAGAATATTCTGCGGAATATTCCACAGAATATTCCTAGAATATTCTGTGGAATAGTCTTTTTTTAATAAAATTTTTCCACAAAGTCAAATTTGGCAATTTTTTATGGAAATTGAGAAATCTTCAAACTTGAATAACTTCTGCATACGGCGATCGTTTTTCGAACCGTTCGCGGCGCCTGAATCAGGAAGACGAGCTCTATCCTGTCGTTCAGGTTCAAACTAGTTTTGAGCACCTTCATTTTTGACCATTTTACGACACTTGGTCCTGAGCTCCTGATCATTTTGAAAGGGGAAAAAGTGGTGAAAATGGAGACTTTGTGGGAATGAAATGGAGCGGATGGAGGCCTTTTAAAAGCAGTTTCTTTTTCACAAAAAAGTGAGGCTTATCAAATGGAAAAAACAGTGAAGATTTATTCAAATGACAGAAGACACATGAAGGCTTCAAGAATGAAATATTTTCAAAGAAAACATTTCTCTTGAAGACTTAGAAACATAATTAGCTTCCTATTTGCTATGCCAAAATTTCATAGGTGGTTAACAAAACCTTTGTTGAAATTCGGACTATAAAGAACGGGTGCTTCTGCGATGGCTCATTTGATGTTGTCGAACACTTCTTTCTCGGGAGGATTCCATTTAAAGTTAGAATTTTTCTCAATCATGCCTTGTAATGGTTTCACGATCTGAGCGAAATCTGATACAAATTTTTGAACGAAGTTGATTTTTCCAAGGAAGGACTGCATAGCCTTCCTACCACTTGGGGACGGTATTTGAGTGATGAATTTCGCACGTTCCGGATCCACCACTATGCCGTCTTGAGTTATTATGTGTCCCAACAAGTTTCCCTAGGCGACGACGAAAACACTTTTCTTTGGGTTCAGTGAGATCCCGTATTTCCGACACCTTTCAAAAATCTGCTTGAGGTGGTGTATGTGTTCAGATCTGTGTTTTGAAAACATGGTGATGTCGTCAAGGTATACTACCATGCTTTTCCCAATAAGTCCTCTGAAGGCGATGTCCATAGCTCTTTGGAAGGTGGCGCCGACATTAATAAGCCCAAAGGGCATGTGTCTGAATGCAAATGTTCCCCACTTAGTTCCAAATGTGGTTTTGAGCTGATCGGGCTTAGCCACTAGTACTTGATTATACCTTGAAAACCCATCCAATAGAGAGAAAATTTCTGACCCTGATACAGCTTGAAGGATTTTCTCCATAAGAGGGACTGGATAGTTGTCTTTGTTAGAGGCTCTGTTCAAATACTTGAAGTATACGCACAAACAGATTTTGCCAGATTTCTTGCGAACCGGGACCAAGTTGGACACCTAGGTCGAATGTCTAACTTTGAAAATTATCTTCGCATCCAAGAGCTTCTGTAGTTCCTTTTGGATCATTGGTTCGAGAGCTAGGTGTACTTTTCTTATTTTTTGTTGGAATGACTTCATTCCTTACTTAATGGGTATGACATGTTGGATGATCCGTGTATCATAAGTTCGAAGGTTGTCATGTGTCTAGGCAAACACATCTCGGTATTTCTTAAATAATCCGGTGAATGATTTTTTATCCTGAGGGGTGCACTCATTACCTAAATTTACAAGCTTGGGATCCTTGTTTGTCACGAGGTTAATTTGTCGGTGTGCTAACTTGGAAATTTGCACCTTTGTATTTGGGGGCCCTTGGAAACAGTTCTGTAAGTCGAACAAATTTTCAGGTGACACGACCCCTTTGGGTATGGGATTTTCTTTCTGATTTCTTATTTCCTTCTACAAAAGCCGATCGTGATCCTCCTCTTCCATAACTGTGTCTTTGAATATATTTGTATTGAGCATGAAATCCAGTACCTGTTGGTCATCATTGAAAATGCGTAAATTAGTAACATTTTCTGGTATGGATGGCTTGTATATAACTTCAATAGAAAATCCGTCTCTAAGTGGGGTGAACCTAGCAGCAGTGTTGGCAAGTGTATTGACTGCTGCATTATGCATTCTAAGTATAGATTTAATACCAAAAGCATAAAAAGCTAAAATTAAACACCATACCTCTTGCTGGTAACCTTTCAGATGTGAAGACAAGAAATGGATGGTGTTGCGTACCTGACGAGTGATAATCTCAGAATCACTGATTACCTTCAAACAATTTTTTTTTAGATCTATGGACTTTTGGAGTCCTAGTATCAGTGCCTCATACTCGGCTGTATTATTTGTGCACTGGAATTCTAACTTGTAGGAAATTAGAAACTTGTTCTTCTGAGGGTCTAGTAAGATGCAGCTTGCGCCAGCCCCATATTGGGTTTTGGAACCGTCATAGTATAAGGTCCATGTTTCATCTTCTTGTTTGACAAGGCTATCTGAGCCTTTTGAGAATGTACTAGGGGAATTAGTTCCTAATGAATATTTGTTGGATGGGGAGGAGTTTTCAGCAACCAGAAGTAGCTCAGACTAAATGTCTTGGGTGATCAGGGATTGGCGAGTCTGATAACAACCAAAGATGGACTCTAAGAAATGCATACAGAGCTCTTCTTGCGCGAAACCAACTGGTTCTTTAGCTGCATCCAAGTCAATCACCGTATGCTTCATGTATGGTTCACTCTCGACCCAGATTTGGTTATTCCTACCTTTGTACAAGAGCCAAAGGTGGGACCAATCAGTCGCGAAGTATCCCTGGAGCTTGCTGGACCAATCTCTGCTTAATAGGAGGCCATAGGCCTCGGGGATATCCATGATTACTATGTCGATGCACTGATGCACTCTGGCATCAGAGGATAGGTGGATGATGATGTTGTTTAATTCTCCTATTGCGGGGACTTGAGATCTATTGAGCTGGATGATTTTGACATCGGTCTTCTCAGGGCAGATGTTTAACTTCTTCCATACAGATAAGGGCATAACATTCGTGGATGTGCCAGAATCGACGAGGAAATTATGGACATTGAAGTTAAAAATCCTAAAGGATAGGAGGAAAGGTGGTGTGGATCCCCTGGAGTTGGTGTTTACGACATTTACGATGGATTGGGGACTAGCGGAAGTTTGGGTAGATGTGATGCTCATGGGTTTGGCCACTGGTAGATTGGAAAAGGCTTTGATGATAAGATCTCGTTGGTTGGAAATGCGAGCGAGCTCATAGAGAGAGATATTGGCCCGGGTCTTCTTCACATCCTCAATAATGTTATACCAAAAATCTGTATGTGAGGCAAGCTCGTTGGTGTTTTTAGGGGAAGGTGATGAAGCTTTAGCCTTGGGGCCTTCTCGGGGATTAGTTGGACTAAATTTTTTAGGAGTCTTGTTTTTGTTCTCTGCAGTTGGGGGTAAGATTTTCCATAAGAAGGCCTTCCTTTTATCCTCGAAATATTGCTCGAGGACAAGACCTTTACTCCTTAAACTGTAGTTTCGAGGAGGTTTGGGTTTGGGATCGTTTGCTAGGTTTATCATGAACGTGGGAAGGGAGCTCTCCCCGTGGATTATTTCAAAGGCAAGGACAACAGAACCTGCGTCTTCGTCTGGGGGGGAGGCCTCCTCATCCTATGAATTAGCTTCTTCTTCTAAATCCCCAGGGGTTTGATCTTCTAAAAACTGATTGACAACGACAGCCATACTATTTATCCACTAGGGACATGTTTTCTTCGAGTGCGAGGCTTGATGAAAAGAGCAGAAATTATCTCTCCCTATTTCCTCAACGTTGAGGCCAGCACTAGAGTTGGAAAGGGGCTAGTTCACGGTGGGATTATTCTTTCTGAAGAAAGGTTTCTACATTTTAGCAGCTGGGATAAGCCCATTGTTCTTCCTCTTTAGATCAGAGACTTCGTTGGTCAGCAACTTAAGGGATTTTGTGATACTTTCGAAATCAAAGGGGTCCTTATCTTTGTCCCCGGTTTTATGACTTGAGGATTGGGTTCTCTTTGTGGTTGGTTTTTGATCATTTCGACCTTCGTGGTTAATGGAACCTATGGACAACATGTCCTTTTCGACCGCAAGGGCGGTGGTATAGTTTGTTGCCAGGGTAGCCCTGGCCTCATGCTTCACAAACACGGCAATATCCCATGGGAGGGCTCTTTTGTAGTAGTAAATGGTAATGGAATTATCCAAAGCCATGTTTGGGGGCTATTTGCTCAATATAGTGGCAAAACGTTGATTGAAGTCTTTTACCTTCTCTTTCTTCTAACACTTCAGCGTACTGAGCTCTGTGAGGATCATTGAGGGGGTTTTATCTTCTAAGAATTTTTGTAGGAAAGTACGACAGAAGTGTTCCGATGAAGGAATGGAAGTGATAGGGAGAGACCTATACCACGTTGCTGCTTTATTTTCTAGAGTATGAGGAAAAAACCGATAGGCTATGTCGTATACTGTACCCTGATCATCTGTAAGGATAAGTACAAGTTGCTAATGTGGTTCTCGGCCAAAGTACCTTTCTCGGGGTTGAACTTAGGGAGATGCTTCTCAAGGTGTCGGGGAATGTCATGGAGGGGACCTTGGATACCTAAGGGGGACTGGGTCATCCAAGCCAAAGGTTGTACTCGTCTGGCTCACTGGTGGCACGGTATGTATACATAACCCCTTTCATTTTCAGATTCGCTACCCATACCAGACCTGGAGGCCTCGCCCTTTTGGTGGGACTGCATGTCTTGGTTTTCTCCCCGGTTCCCTGTATTCCTGATGTTCCTCCAGTTGTAAAGGAAAGGAAACCTGTTCTGGTTTTGGTGGGGTTGGTAGTCAACATTTTTTCCTTGTCCATGGCCTTTGTCTCCCCTGCCCCTTCTGGCTCCTCTCCCAGGGGGGATCGTTGGCTTGTGTGTCATCATTCATAGTCTAGCCTGGTTGGGGGTTGGTGTTGGGTTGAGGTTCAGTGATCTCGGGGCCTTCCTCTTCCTCATCCCTAGAACTGTCAGGGGGGGCTTCAAAATTCTGCTCAACTGCGTCTACATGATCTTCGATCATAAGACCCACGAGCTGAGGAAGGGATTTGACAAGGGTTCCTTGGAGCATATGGTTAGCTGCGGGAGTTCTAGGATTTTCCAAGGAACTAGTGACCGGGGCTCGCTGCAAACCCCTGACAAGGTCGCAGGTGATAGGGCCTAGGGCCCTTAGCTGGCCTAAAGTAACCTCATAGAAAGGGGGTTCCTCCTCCTGGGAATTTTCCAAAGGGGGAGGACCAATATTTTCATGCATGGTCTCCCCTTGGGGAGTTTGTAATGGGATGTTACTTGTGTGCTAGGAGCCTGCCATTAAGGCCCTCCTTCTAGCGCCAAATCTGTTGATAGGAAAATTTGTTTGGCCAACAGTAGGGGATCTCCCCGGTAAAAAGTCCCGATTAGACTCTGAATCGTTTGTGATAGGGATCCTGTCCGGGGTGTGGGTTCAGCTGCCATTGAATACTTCTTCTCTTGGATACAGATGAACCCTGTAGAGTTATAAGCATTAAGTTATCGAATGATACAAGACGAAATATCGATGATTGTCAATGAGCATAAACACTACAAATAGCAAGATCAAAAGGAAACACGTAGCTGAAGGAGATGCTATTAGCAGCATATCATTAAGGTCATGTTTGTAAAAGTTTTTCGAACCATAGAAGAAACAGTTCTACCTGTCAAGAACAACTTATGATTACTTGGGCATTTTCGTGAATAAGATAGATGTCAATAATGAAGTTACAAACATCTCCTAGGTAAACAACATACCATCACTAACGCATTCATTGAGCTGAAATGCATGAAGAGTATAAGAAGAAAACACAGATCAATTCATCATAAGATATCAGACATATACGGAAAAATAATCATAGTATTAACACAGTGATTCTCATCAGATCCAATAGTGGATTTAAGAAAAATTCTTGTATTCATCCATAAGGGGTTGTTCAATGCTTTACAACTCTCTTCTCTCCTTTGGAGTCCCAAAAAAAAAAAAAATCTCCTTTACAAGTCCCCGAAGGGAGTATATGTAGGACAAAATTGACCCTTGGGTGTCTTGACTTTTCGCCTTCCCACCTGTTGGTATGCTTTGCGACCTGAATGGAAAGTGTGACCTGCGACCTGATCATGGAAGATGTGACCTGTGACCCTTCCTGTAGGATGTGCCCTGTGATCTGATCATGGGAGCGTGCATGTGATTGCGAGGTTGGGAACATCTAATTGTTGCTCTTTAACGAAATTTTGCCATGCACGATAATCTGCAGCAACTAGGGAGATCAGAGGAGTATCTTCCCTCAACATGTGCAGGCATTCTAAGGCATTTGAGATCAGATTTTCTCGCTTGATTGTGACCTGGTTGGATAAGGAAGCTAGTTTGGTGTAAATCCAAACTGGCGTCACGACGAACTTAACCAAGTTCTCCTACAATGCCAGAAGATCAAGTGTAGCGGCGAATTGTCTAATAGGTTGCAGAAATGCCTGAATTTCCTGATTTACTTGTTCCCATGTATTTTCTTCGCCTAGTGTACCTAGAGAAGAGATATGGTCCAGTTCAGCCATCGATTCAATGCCACTGATAAAATTCTCATAGGAAGTCATCACCTTCTCTAGGTCTTTGAATAATTTCTCCTTGGATTGTACCTTCATGTGAATTTGGACATTGTCGTTCTGAGTGCGAATCCAATATTTCCTAGGCAAAGTTTCTAGAGCCTGAGGATATATGTTTGTCCATTATATCATTCTATCCAAGGTGGTGGAGGCTTATTTTAGTTGCTCGTTCCTCTTCTTAGTTTCTGCTTGAGCTCTTAGTAGAGGTGCAACTGTTTGCTTTATGGTGAACATTTCCTCGTATACCTACCTCATGGTGGCTTCCAGTGTCACCAACTCTCTTTGGATAGTGAGTGGTACTTCATTAATAAGGGTGTTCTTATCTTGGAGATGTTGGACTTCTTCCCTTAGTGCTCTCTTTTCTTACTCCGACCTAGCTTCCCTTTGTTCGGAGTCTTGTAATATATTTTGTAGGGATAGGATTTCCCTACTCATCCGGCTCACATTTTATTCTTTGAATGTGGAGAAAGGAGTGTCGGCTGATGCTATCATTACTGGATTGGTCCTAGTGTCTAGAACTAGATCCTTTTCTGTTGTGGTTGTGAATGGCGCGACAGGGTTCCGTGCTAGGCATCTCCTCTTTTCCTGCCTGATTTTGAATGTGAAATGTTCATAAGTGAGTCTCTTTAGATTAAACACTTCCTCCTCCTATCCTTTGGAGGTACCCAATTCTGAGAGCGCAAAAATTGTGTTGATTGCAGGAAATTCGAAGGCCTGCAGCTCTGTTATTAACCTTGTTATTGGAGGAGGTGTTTCGGTGTCTTTGGAAGAATTGTATTTTGATGTTCGATCCTCTTCCTCTTTTTTCTTTTGTTATGCTTCTTCTTCCAATAGCCGCTCCGCCTTTTCCTTATCCTGTTCTTCCTTTTGTACGCGCTCAGCTTCTGCCTTATCTAGTTCTATATTGAGCTGACACTCAACCTATGCTTTTGTTTCCGCTTCTTCCTTCCTTTTGTGTTCAACTTCCACCTTATCTAATTCTATCTTTAGCTAACGCTCAGCTTCTGCTTTTGCCTCCTGCTCTTCCTTTTTTTTGCGGGCGTCTTCCACCTATTTCTTCCTCTGTTCTGCCTTTAGTTGTTTTTTACATTTATCCTCATCCTCTTTTGCTTTATTTTCAGCTTCTTGTTGAGATTTTTCTTCCTTTTATTTCTGTTGGGTAGAAGAGCTATGGCCTATGTTAGTTCAGCACTTCTTGGCCTCGCAAGACAAGGCTCCTCCTAATTCATGAATTCTCTCTTCCAAAGTTTGATCATCTTGGTCCTCCCGATCGGTCAATGCCTCCAGGGCGAGTCACCTATCCTTATTGTACTAATTCCTTACCCGATCTTCAACTGGGCATTCAGTATGTTGGTAGATCCATTTAAACTTGGCCCATTTGCAATGGGATGGGACTATTCTCTCAGGATCCAATGTCCGGTGGTCCAAAGGTGCCAGGAAAAATCCTCTGATTTTCTCATCTTCTGCCTCCACTTCCCTGAAATCCTTGACTGTATATGCACCGATGGTTAGTGGCAGTGTGGGCCATGGCCTATTTTTACCTTTAGTAAAGACCTTCGAGAAGCTGGAATTCATGTGATAACATGTCTCCTGAAGTAGCATCCTGTCAGTGACGAATCGGGGCAGAGCATGGGGAGTCTTGAATGAACCGAAGACTCGGATGAAGGTGCCTTCTAAAAATGGAAACCAATGTACCACTTTGATTATCATTTCCATGGCTCGCCAGGACATGCATGGGGTATCCTGACCGAACAATTTCCCATAGAGTCCAGGCATGAAACGGTGTGTGGTTGGATCTATATCTTACTTATATTTGGAGTCCCAAAATATCTGCATCTCCTTGTGGATTGGGCGTGCGCGCTACTTATCCCAGTTGTGAGCCCATCCCTTAAGGCGCCTGGCACAAACTACATCCAATAGATAGGAGGCCATGTAAAATTCACACAAGTATCACTCCTCGGGTGCTAGTGCTGCAAATATGTTTGTTTTGAGGGCTAATATCAGTAAGCTGGCCCAATTGAAACGGGTGCCATGTATGGTAACAAAGTACATAAGGGATACCCAAGAACCGCTGAAAGTGGTGGCATTGGGATGACCATACATTCTACAAAGCATAGTGGCTACGAGCTTATAGAACTTTCTGAGGCCTGCTACTTGATACTCCTGGTCCTTCTTGACTTTGAACTTCTCCGGTTTTTCCCACCATCCTCTCAGGGTGTCTACTATGGGAACTACATGGGTAGTGGCCCATTCCTCTGTGAACGTCTATTCCTGTGCTGGAAGTACGTAATAGTACTCCGCACCCTGGCCTTTTAAATTTGCAAAAGCTTTCCCCTCGTGATCCCGAATCACCCACATCCTAGGGTTGATATTTTGTATGATCCATTCAATAATTTCAGTGAATGGGAATATATATGGGTGGGCTGCTGCGTAGTGAAGCTTTGACCTCTTAACTTGCACATATGCCTTCCGGTCTGGGAGGTCCTCTAGAAACTCAAGTTGTGCGAACTCTTGGTATACTTGATACCAACTCATGCTTTCTCCTTTGCTAAATATAAATGCGGTGTCCCCATAGATAGGGGGAGGAGACATAGGTATTTCACTTTCTGTGATCTCTATCTCTCGGCTCTTGTTTTTCCTGTGAACTGTTGGAGGCCCCATGTCACTTGAGGCTAAAGAGATGGAGATGCACTCTAACTCTACTTCAAGGTTCCCTTGCATGTTCATAAAACAGTCCCAGGATAAGACAGATGCCATATTAATGACTTCTTAATACTGCTTTTAACTCTTCCCAACTAAGGTCAAGGAAGGGGTGAATCTGCGACTTAGCGACCCATTCCTTGGGTCACTGAGTCGCAGTGGTTTAAACTTTATAGGAGAGTGACCCTGCGACTAGGTTGTGAGGTTTCTGAGTCGCATTGGTTTGAAAATTCATGAAGATGCGACTTTGCAACTTAGCGACTTGCGACCGGGTCATCGGGTCGCTGAGTCGCAAGGTCGCAATATGTTAGTTTTGAGAAATACACGACTTGGCGACTTAGCGACTTGCGACCGGGTCACCAGGTCGCTAGGTCACAATACTTCAGTTTTGAGCAATATGAAACTTGGCGACTTAGCGACCAGGGACCGAGGTCGCTGGGTCACGGGTTCACAAGGTCGCGGGGTCAGAGGTCGCACTAGGGTTGGGCGGATGATTTTGAATGGAAATGCAATATTTTACTCATCTTTAAGCTAAATCAATAGGGGGAAACATGGAGGAGAAGTAGCATATTGAAGGAGACAAGGCCATTTGAGGAAGAGACTGACAGAGGGGAGGTTAGCTGGCTTCATCTACAAGTTTTGCATAAGATGATAGGGTTTGTAAACTCAGAGAGGAATATAGGTTCTAAGAGGGTCTTAATGGAGGGTATCTGGTGGTTTAAAAGGGTTAAAATAAGGGGGGAGGGGGGCAACAAATAGAAAAAAGGAAATAGCAAGAGGATTAGGTAACTTACCCGAGAAAATTGCGCTCTAGTTGGCCTGTCAGACATGTTTTTCTCTCTGTTGCGTGGGTGAAATGTAACCTGCGCGACCATTCTATATATAAAGGGGTCACACATGTGGGCAATAAATGAGGTCGCTGGGTCACAAAAAACCACGTTGATGATATGTGCGACCTCACGACCCTGTGACCTTGCGACCTGGGGGTCGCGGGGTCGTAGGGTCGCTAGGTCGCAATTGTTTAAACTTGAAAGCGATATGAGACTTAGCGACTTGGGGACCTGATAGGTCGTAAGGTTGCTAGGTCACTGATTGGAGAAAATGAACTATTTTGTGACTTAGCGACTTAAGGCTTTTGAAAATATTTGAACTTCAGGTTTTGACTTCGCTTCTCGATGCTTGGGGGCTCAAAAATTTTTAGAGGGTGAAAATTTTGGAGGGTGTTGTAGCGGCTACAACATTACCATACCTGGTGACCGAATATTATTTGCTTCGAGTAACAATAGAATGTCTGCTAGCCTGGTTGACACCGAGCACACCAACAAAGCTACACACTAGCATCTGGATAGAAAAATTAACAGAGAAATCCAGAGATAAAGTTACAGAGCAAGTGACAAAGAAGGTCACAGAAAAAGAAGAAACCCCCATGACCACTAGCGAGACTATAGAAACTAAAACAGTGCCTGAAAAGAATGGATCTACACTGAAGGAGACTGGGGAAGATGAAACTTCTGAAGGAACCAACCGCAGATCTTAGGCTGCAGGAGGATCGCGGAGGAAGAGGAAAGGTTCCAAAGAGGTAGGGTAGGACGTCTTGATGCTGACAGAAGACGACCCGCATGAAATCACAAACATTGTCACGTCTATGACATAGGATCATTGGATAGATATGGAGGTTCAGTACAAGTTCGTGCTTGAACTTGTACAAGTTGGATTGCAGGAATTAAGGTACGGGCTAGCCAGACCAGTGCACAAGTCATAAGCTTGCAACTGTTAGATTTTTCTTTACGAGCCTCGAGGGATGGTCGCTTCATCCAAATCCCCTTGCCAGCTATTTATATGGATGCCAACCAACATCTCCAATTTAGAGGAACATGTGATGTACATATTAACTTTTCTGTGCTACTTGCAGGCAAGTTACACCTTATGCACTCAATGCTCGTGGACGAGCTTCCATAAGGAGAGGTTACCGAAGACAAAAATACAAGGGAAGCACAATATTAGGCTGAGCAAGCACGTAAACAAAAAAAAAAATAAAAAACAACTTCTCGAGAAGTAGAAGCCTAGTGCGCTGCGTTGGAGGCCAAAATTCATCAAGTATGCCAAGACATTGTAGCTATCTTGGCCATAATTGCGCTTGAAGAAAAGTTAGAAGGATTGGTTATCGCAGTGAAAGTAGTGTGCACAGAGGTGAAAATGGTCAGAACTAAATATATGTAGCAGATTGTAGACTTTTAGACAAAGTTGCAGCCCGAGCTCCACCTGATGTTTGGGTACAAAAAGAAGCTAAAGTGAAACATGCCCGAGATTGTATTGTTGTTGCGGTCACCCAATGTGAAAATTTTCTAGACGAAGCCATGAGTGTTTAGACCTTAGTTCAAAATGATCTAGTAGTTCAGTAGTTGCGCGACACCCTCCACCATAAGGAGCAATAGTTTGAGGAAATCAATATAGCAGCACCAACATTGGTTCTTTCTTAGTGCCTCATTCATCTGTAAGAGGGAAAAACCATTTTGACAAATATTGATGATCTGCGTAATAAGGAACAACTGATTGAAGCACACATGTAACCATGGATAGAAGTGGTGCTTCAACTTTAGCAGACATCGGAAAAATTATTGAATATGATCCAAAAAAATTAGCACAGCATCGAGATGGCCACTAAAGGGCCTACAATAGAAAAGATGGTTCAGCAAGCGTAGGGTGCCTCTGTACAAATTATGGAATTAGAGCTCCATCTCAAAAATTTTGTAGGCACGTATGAAGCCAAGATCAAGGAGCAAGTGCCTCAGTGACTCAGAATCATTCACATGTTTGTGTTGGGGGCTTGTTGGAGCAGGGTTCCCTACGACACAATTTTTTATGTAATTTTGTATAATTTTCCATGTGCGCACTACGCAATTGATTCAAGGCACTTTGGGGTGGGTCAAAGTCCCTAATTTTTATGTAAATGGGTTTAAGGGTAAATTGGGGGCCTCAAAGCATGGTTTGAGACCATAGTATCCACGCACTAGGCGAATATAAATAGATATATCGAGTCTAAGTGAAGTAGTTCAATTAAGTTCATGGATTATTGATGTTTGATAGGTTTATGTGTGTATAATACGTTGTAAGGGTTCTCTAGGTTGGGTTGAAATGCTCATGTTGGCTGTGTGCACAAAGACCTAGTACTGGCTGTGTGTGGACTCTGTTGGCTATGTGCGCGGAAGGGTTTTGTAAGGGAAAGTTGATTTATTGAAGGTCTGATGTATTGAACAGATCTGAAGCTAATAGAAAGGATAGATTTTGGAAAGCTTACTATGTTATATAATGTTTATGTTCTATTGATATTGCATTGTTCTTGTATTACTTATTAATTATTGCGCAAGGGATATCTGCATGCTTATTGATAGTTAATGAATATGGTTAAGTAATTGAACATTTTTTAGTTCTGGATCTGTGTATGTTATATTTTATCTACGCTACGGTGAAAATTAACGTTGTTTAGTCTATTAAAGACTACACATTGTAAGTGATTCTGCTATATATTGTTTCACACATCTGTTTACAATTGATATAAGTTTGCATTCGGTTTCCTGAGGACCACTTCATTATTATCTCCCTCACGGTGCAGAAACTTGGTTCCAACACCCCCCCCATACTACTTTGGGTGAGACTTTGATCTGCGCAGGCAAGTCATTACTGAAAGGGCCAATAGTTTCAGGGTTTGTTGGTTTATTCATAAACTCTAAACCTGGGCCAGGACCCCTCAAGCCAACACCATGGTTATTATTTTTAACTTTTATTACATGTAATTTTCACCAAGGATGTTACAGTTCACTTTTTCTTGCATTTTTACTTCATGTTCAAGTTGATGACTTGCTTCTTTATAAGTTTAAATATTGTCTATCCTAAGTTTCACCATATGAATTTATCCACCTATATGAAATTTAACACATTTTGTCGATGGGTTTATCAAATTAATAATTAAATTATTTTCCCATTACATTCTTTTCTATAACCATTTTAGAAGTGGATTTATTGGAGATGGAGACTTGGCATATTGAATTATTTGATGAGAAATTGAAGGTATAGGATCAATAGATTGAAATATATGCAGATCAACTAAATGTGAAATTTAATTTCATCATATCAAGGAGAGGGATTGTCATTTGAAAAATATACAACCCCTAGATAAGTAAGAGGAGAATACATAAGTGAAAAAGAAGACATTGGCACAAAGGCCAAGAAATGTTCATGAAATCAAACATCCCTTTAACAAATGATCTCTGAAGAGAGGGACAAAAAACAAATATGATTTCAAATATTCAATAAGAATTAAAAAAAAAAAATTCACTTTTTGTATTAAGGATGATGCCAGTAACTTTTAAATGTTTAGTTTTCTTATGCTTTTCATGTTTGGTTGTATAAGGATCATGTCAGACACTTTCATGTGTGTGCATTTCCTTAAGTTTTTATCATAATTATGAGCTTATATTTAATGAAATAATACCTTAAAATTTCCCTTTCAGACATTGAAAAGGAGGTGGATAACACCTATAGACACAATCTACCCCTGTACATGTGCATATACTCGCTAGTGAACATACAAAATCTAAACCTCTATGACCCTTCCATGCTAGATCAGGACGAGGCACAACTCGTACCTTTTGCAGAGGCATTGGCCCTAGTTGCACAAGAATATTTGACAAATGATACAATTTTTCAAAATAATTCTAGAACCAAAAGGTAGGGGAAACATGATGTTAGACAAATTGGGTTGAAAGGACAAATTCTAGACAAGGATAAATGGTACACCTAAGAGAAGGTGTAAGAAAAATTTCCTCACCTCATTCAATAGATGATTTTGGGGACCAGCATCCCCCAAAATGGCATGTTGTGATCCATATTAGGCCATTATATTATTTTACATCAATATTTATGATTTATGAGTGGAAAATGTGGAGGAATCAACTCATAGGACCATTTTTACTAGGAGGATCTAGTTCGGCGAAAATTTTCGAGAGTAGTTTAAGGAATTAAACAACATTTACTGGGACTAAATATTTTCCACTTTAATGTGAACCTTCATTTCTTATTTTATGCATAGACATTTTTCCAAAAATCTAACAATTACCTCAATCAAATTCTGTATGAAAAAGTTATTCCACTCAGAATTTGACCTTGTTGTTTTTACGACCATAATTTAAGAGGATGTCATATCAACCCTGATTACTCATGGAAAATGGTCTAGCTATGTGATGATTATCGATAGTAATCTAGAGGAGTCAATTTTGTAACTTTCCTTAAGATATGAAGGATTCAAACCTAACTATTAGCAGGCTATCGAGTTTGTGTTATGGCTAGGCCATTGGGAGGAAAAGGGGCTCAATTATTTTTTAGTGCATTTTTTTCAATACATGAGAATAGTAGCTGAGAGGGATAGATATAAAGGACATAGAGATTATTTTTTGCACTATAGTAGTCAATGGGCCACACGTCTTACTTCTTTGCACTTGGAACCATTTTCTCTTCAGAGAATATGTCATAAATCTCTCACCCTCCAATTGGGTTTTATCTCAAAAGGGTTTCCCATGATATATCTTTTGGTAATTGTGGTTTGTGAGTTTTTATTTAATTGTTGTCTATTTTTTTCATAGTCATAATTTTCATGCATATGCAATAGAAAATAATTAATAAATCCATAATTATAAGGAGATATAAAGCCTCTTCTGTAGATTTAGGATATTTTAAGATATTTTAGTAGATTTGTTGTGATGAACTATCCGGTAGAATATTTTGTGGATAAAAAATGGAGATCTAACTTACTAAATAAAATTTCTCCATGGAACTCATCTACTATTTAATAAATGACAAAAATAGGAAATTTGTCCCAGATTTTTACTTTTTTGAGATATATATAATATGGAAACACATGCCACAAACCAACCTTTTTTTAATAATCACCACTCGTGAAGAGAAAACACTTTAAATAGGCTGAATAATACCAATGTTTTATAAAATTTCTTGAACCATGCGCTCAATCTCACTCTTATTCTTATTGATACCTATAAGACCTAATGTTAGGGTGTACACTTCTAGGTTGCAAATGATTAGCATGGTCATGGAAGATGATCTAGAAATTTTTGTGAGTGCTTTGAGAAAAAAATATCCATTATAAAAGGCCCTTTATCGATGCATATTTTCACGTGAAATCATTAACAATTCATAATTTAAATAACACTTCAGTAAACCATGAACATGAAACAAGAAGAAATAATAATGAAGCATACAAAATAGATAATATGATAATGGAGTTCGTTTAGTGTAGACTATGTATCCAAGATTGGGGTGAAGAGTGGGGAGTTTGCTTCATTAGTCTCTGAAAATGAATGATGATTACATGATGAAATATCATTCAATACAAGGATCAAACTCATTATCTATAGTGGCATGTCTCTCCCAAGTGACATTCTTCGGCAAAGAAATCTCACTCACAAGATGTTCTCCTTAAAAATGACAAAACAAAAATATCTCACATAAAGTGGCATAAAATGAATTCACACATAAGTGACATAAAATTTAATTCGTGAATTCGTTGATTAAATGCAAGGAATACTCATCATCATCACATACTTCTCAAAATTTTGATACTAACGACTGTAAACACGACTACTTTCTCACAAAAATAAGCAAAGTCTCCAAATGCATCAATACACCTCTCATTTTGTTGATGGTCTAAAAATAAACTAGTCAAATGAATAAATGGGCTACATCATCATGTTACTTTTGAAATATCATGAAATTTGAGTATAAATTTGAAACTGTTCTGAAACTATCAAATATGGGCCATTAGGGAATAAAAAAGATTCATTTTAGATTCCTGTGTCAAGGTTCCACCCTCATTGTTCCACTGCTCAATGTTCTGCCTCTATAAAATTGGTTTCTCAGATTAGAAAATTGTATCCACCATTAGACTCCTAGCATAATTCCAGTTCAGATGAGTATAAACTTGACATATTTTTGACATCGTAAAAAATCAGCCCATAGGGCATCTCAAAAATTCCTTAATAATTCTCATAAGGAATATTCTTAGAATATGATCTTGGAATATTATCTAAAAATATGCTCTAAAAAAAATGTTCTCGTGCATGGTTCCAATCAAGTCAGGGTTTCTCTAGCTCGCCTCTACCCTATCCCCTTACCCAATTGAATAATGGGTCTCTTTATATATATAATAAGTGAAAAATAAACAAAATTTAGGTTGTTGGCCTCTCGGTAAGAAGATATTAAATTGGAGTTTGGTTGGGATTGGTTGGGGTTCCAATACCCCTAACCCCATATTTTTTTTAACATTGGTCATTGGTTTGTTTTGGCCCAATTATTTTAATTGGAGAAGCCATTTTGGTCTTGTGGTTATATAAATGGTGTGTTCTTTGGATGGGTTCACTTGTTGGGCAAGCCAACCAATGGTCACGCAAGTTCGATCCGTGGCAGCCTCGGTTTATATACCATGTGTCAATTGTACTAGCAAGTGGCGGGGTCTTGAGCCAAATATGCGGGCGTCAAACCCTATACAACAAGTTTTTAATACTTAAACAATGACCGGCCAAGGGTTAGCGATGTTGGCATCTCAAAACCCCATTTTTAAATTTTGTTTTTATTTTAATTTAAATATACAATTAAAAAATCGTCAGCTGATTTTTAAGGGTTATTGGACAATTAAAGTGGTTGAAAATATGGTCATTCACATCCTCTGAGAATTTTTAAAATTTCATTCATTTAACTATCACTAGTTTTAGCGGATTCCGCAAGATTGACCTAATCCAACAAATTCAGTGAGCCTTCTAAATTTATCTGGCAACAAAAATATTGATCCCTTTGACCTGAACTTTGAATGCGAATAACTTTCACATACGAAGTCATACTTGTGTGTATTTTGCGCCATTGGAATCAGGATGATGAGGTCTATTCTCTGGTCTTGGTTTTGACAAAATTTGAAGGCTTCAATTTTTAAACCTTTCCAGAGCCACCAAGATCAAAACACTTTTAGGAATTATTGTTGATAACCTTTTAAAGATCCAATGGAGTAGAGGACATAGTTTTTTAAACATGTAATGATTACACAATTATGGAATTACACCACTATGTCCCCTTTTTAGCAATTTTTTCATGATATTAACGATTATCACTTTAGAGGGATTTCTTTGAATACCTTTAAGCTCAATTTCCTTTTATTTCAAGGAAATTTGTAAATGGTCCCCCCCACATTTACCCAATTTTTTAAGATCTCTAGGGTAAACATGATATGAGCTTCACTATGATATGACCCAAACTCGAAGCTCTAGTAATGAAAGTGGGGTTGATTAACCCACAACTTAAACCCCCCTTAGGGACTACACACCACTTAGCAGCCTGAAAATGACCCGAGGTGATAAATCTTTGATATGGAACTCTTTTTCATAATATAAACTCTTTGATTATACCCTTTACACTTTGTGCGTGCATTTGGGAGGCTATAATTGTACCCATAGGGCTACATGCATGCAGTTATAACCCAAATTCCTGATTCCATAGCATGTAGTCACAAGATTTATGCCACTTTTTTAGCCACGTCTCCAGAACACTGCCCATAACTTGTTGTAACTTCCTAGAATCATGAGTAATATGAAAACAATGCCAAACATGCAAAATTGAACAAGATCTTGGCCAGGACATTCCTAGTACACAACAGAAATTTCGACAAACATATGGTAAACATGAATGTTACAAGTCATGAATGCATATATGATCATAAACTTATGAATTTCATATGAGAATCACCAAGAAGGATCCAAACCCTCTCTAACTAGCTATAACAACACTTGTAAGTCCATGCTTTCATCAACCATCCAATAACTTAACAAATCATGGAAAAGAGCCATAACTATAGCACATCATATAAATAGGTATATAATCAACATATAACTAGAATAAAAAACATCAAAAATCATCCATAATGTCAACATGCTAACCAGTACAATTGTTCTTAGATAAAAATAGGAAAATAACTCTTATTAACATATGAAAATGCCAACCAAGTGAGGGAATTCCACGTACCACCCAACCATAGATTCGGGTAAACCAAATATATATTTTATTCATTCTTCATTATGCCATATTCCAAGCATGAATGTGGGATCATATGGGTTAAACCAATATAAAACCAACTAGAGCTTCAAGAGGCCACACTACCTCAACTCTAAACCAGATCGATTTCACCAAACCATTCTAGAAATAGCTAATACCAAGTTGTATATGGCTCCAGGAACTAGTAACTCAACCCACAACCTTTAGGGAACCTGTTTTTTTTCGAGGCTCCAGATCATTTTTTCCAACCCCAAGGCTCTAGGGACTATTAAATCAACCAAGAGATTCCATGGAAACCTAACTTGTTCCAGGGCTCCACAATTTCTGTCCCAACCCTAAGGACATAGGGAATCTAAGATCCAATTAGAAAACCAAATAATGGGGAACATAATATACCATGGTTGTCTATGAAATGACAAGGAAAATTTGAAACCACTATCAATCCACGCAAAATTCCATTCCAATGGAAGCACATAACCAGGTAACCACATGCATATACAATGCATCCATAAATCAAGAAGGAAATAGCACATGAAACTTGTTACCTACAAAGTAACCATGTTGTAGTTTCTAACCCAATTATCCCCTTGTGTTTCATTTCTTTCCTTTTCTTTCTTTCTCCAATCCAAGTGAATGCTAGATTTCTCCAAGCATGCTCCAATAATTCTCTAAATGTGGGAGAGTATGAGAGAGAAACGAATAAGAGCTAAGCTCAAAATTGTCAAAAATTGTTAAAATCTAACAACTGATTCTCTAATTCCTTTTTATCATTGATATCTCATTTTTATTCATTTTCCTTGATTTTTCCTCTAATTTCCCTTGAATGCAAATTTGTGTCTCTTCAACTTCCTTTTCTCCAATTTTCCTTTTTTCATAACTAAATGCCATTTATTGACTATTTTCCTTTCCTAATAACTTTTCCAATTTCCATAACCATTAATCCACAAGTGATGCCCATTATGATTTTTTCTCACAATTAATCAGGGAATACGGGTCCCATGACCTCAGTCTTATTTTATTTACATGGAAAATCAACTAGGGGTTGTTACAAAATCCTCCCCCTTAGAGTAACGCCATCCTCAGTGTTTAATGATTCTTATAACTATAAAAAAATGATACCTATGGAGCTTTATAACATATCTCGATGTAGCATTTACATCATAACAGACTACTAAAACTATGAACACCATAATTCTTATTGGAGCTTTATAACACAATTCAATGTCATTTTTACAACATAGTCCTTATTGTATCTTTATAACACATATCATTGTAGTATTTACAATACACATATGCATATATAAATATAAACCAAAACACATAAACCGAACACATATAATCAACCAACAAATAAGGAAGGATATAAAGCCCATATCTGATTAGCCATATCCCATGTAGTTCTAGTGGGCCCAAAGTGCTTGTGCTGCACTTTAACTTGCTCTATTACTCGACTTCAAATCATGAGTTGTTTTTGCTACAAAATTCATTGTGTCTCTAATTAGAACTCTTCCTATGGTTCCACTTGCAATACACAAAAATTAATAAAATGATCAACATCCTACACATACATATTAAGAAATGAAATATCAAAAACATCATGTACATTCATTGTTGGCGGCAGTGAAATCCAGTAGGTTAATAATCCAATCCCCTCAAGGTTATAGAAATGCACATAATACCAAGGTGCCAACTTCGCACATGATCCAATCCTAAAGGAGATCCTCTTGGGCTTGATGTGCAAGTACACATTCTCCCCAACTTGAAACTCCTTGAATGCTTTGTGTTGATCTACATAAGTTTGTTGCATATCTTGTGACTCCTTCAAATTCCTCTGAATAATATGCACCTGCTGCATCATATGAGCAAAAATTTCTTGTACAATCTGCACGTTGTTCATTTGATTACTCTAGCTGACATGAGTATTACAACTCCGCCCATAAAGAGCTTCAAATGGACTCATCTTCAATGATTCGTGATACCCATTGTTATATGAAAACTCCACTAGTAGAAGATATTCTTCCCACTTCCTCTACTAATTCGTTATATACATATTTAAAATTTCCTCAAGAATATTTTTAACCCTCCCTTGGTATCCATCTATCTATGAATGATAAGATTTATTGAAAGTTAACTTTGTCCCCAAGCTTGCAAACAACTCGTTCCAAATCTTGGAAGTGAGCTTGGTAGATCTATATCTGATACAATCTTCTTGGGAACATTATAAAACCTCATTATATTTGTGGTGAAGATCTGAGCTACCTAACCAGCTGAATTTGTAGACTTCATTACAATGAAGTGAGCTACCTTGCTCAACCTTTCAACCACAACCATGATGGAATCATGTTGTCTAGATGTACTCTTCAAACCTGTGATGAAGTCCATGGAAATGACCTCCTATTTTCATTCTAGAATGGGAATAGGCTTAAACAAGCTAGTTGGATGCCTACACTCTTCTTTTAACTATTGATAGTCCAAACATTTCACAACAAACTCAACCACCTCTTTCTTCAAGTTCGACCAATAATAGAAATTCTTAGTAGTTGTCAAATTCTTCTGGTATCCCAACGGACCTGAACATGACTTGACATGAAAAATCCCTCAAGATAAGATTCTTCAGCTCACTATTATCTGACACATAAATCCTTCTCTTGAATCTAACCAAGCCATCTGTCATGAGGTGATACTCATCCCTATCACCTTCACCCTACTTCTGCATTCTACGTTTAATCTTTTCTCTCCTTCCATCATGCTACCCTGCATGCAGTATCTACTCATGTAAACCTATTCCATATGAATTCACATATGAAATATGATTCAAATACACTTTTCTACTGAGAGAATCTATAACCCTATTATCCTTTCCCTTAAAGTATCTAATTTCAATGTAAAACTCAATGAGGGTAGCCAACCATCTAGCTTACCCACCATTCAGATTGGGTTGGTCAAACAGGTACCTCAACCCACTCTGATCACTAATAAAAAAAAAATCTTGGTAAGAATATAATGTCTCCATATCTTCAATTAGTGAATGATAGCTAACAACTCTAGATCATTATTAGGTATGTGTTATATTTTTTCCACGAATTGCCTTAGAATAATTTTTTTGGGGTGCGAGGAAATGCCCTGAAAAAAAAGTGCGGCCTACTTTTCTCATGGTTTTCATGAATGGTTTTTGGAATGATGGTTTTCTACTCATGGTATTTTGTAGATACGTTCAATGAAAGTATGATTACGTTCTAATCCAGGGTTAGTGGACTAGGGTTTCTGAATGCTTCAACATGTATACATTTGTATTGTAACATCAAAAGGAATACAATGAGAAATCAATTTGGTAGTCCTGATTTTGGGATCCATGGGAAAATATTTGTGTATATTTGTTTTATGTTCTTGACATTGTGTATTTTTCTGTCTTAAGAATTAATTTATAGGTAATATTTTTACAGGATTAGAACCTACATCAGCTATCATAGTGGTTTTGGCTTCAAGTGGAGGCCTTTGCTGCTGAGGGTTTTTGCTCATGCCTATGCTATACTCTATTTAGTGGGATATCTATGGGATCAATTCTTGAGATGAAAGAAGATGGTGAATAGTGGAAAAAAAGAGATCGATAAATTTAATGGTTATATCTTTGAGTTGTGGAAGCTCAAGATAGAGGATCTATTTTGTGGATCAAGATTAATGGATTGTTGTAGATCCAGGAATGAAACCAACATGATCATCGGCAAAATACTCGGTGAAGTTAGATCATAAGGTGAAGAGCACAATACGATTGTGTCTCTTAGATTTAGTATTGTTGAATATATCAAGGGAAGCCATGGTTAATGATTTTTGGGACAATTTAGGTAATTTGTACCAATCTACGTCTCTTGTGAACAAATTGTTCCTATGAAAAAAGCTGTAAAACTTGAGGATGATGGATGGAGACTCGGTGACAGAGCATATGAACGCTTTTAATATTGTGGTAAGTCACTTTTTATGTGTTGATATAAAATAATAGAACATGATAAGTGCATCATTTTTTTGTGTTCTCTACCATATTTGTGGGATGCTCTGGTTATTTGTAACACCCCTATGACTCTACATTTTATACAATTACTATTTTTATACACTGAATATTATTGGATTTAATGGAAAGAGAGGCCATGATGAGACTTATGTCTTCATGCAATTATATTATTAGGTTTGAATAAATAAATTTCTTGGAAATATAAAAGAAATAGCAATAGAGTGTATAAGACTTCTTTCAATCTTAGAAAAAGTTGGGGTGGTCATGTACACATTATGGACCTTTCGTAGAAGGTATCCTAAAAATCCCCACGAGAAGAATTAAAAGAAATTGAATTAAAATAATGGTGAGAAAAACTATGTTAATCACTTAATTGGAGATAAATACTAAGGGTGGAATAAAGAACTGTGGGAGAGAAATGCATGCTTTAAAGAAAAATAAAGTATATTTTTTCAAAAAAAAACTAGAACAAAAGGCCTAGGTAAAATGTTGGTAAGAAGAATTTATAAAAATAAAACCACCTAGAAATTGAGTGGAGGGGATTCGAGACAACAAGAAGGTCTTAGCTCGGGGGAGCTATGAGAGATAGATCATGGTTGGGTGGATCATGCTGTAGCACTAGATATGTCCCAAGTTGCTCGTTTAGGGTTAGACAAACTTGTACTTCTCTATTATGACTAACCTTAAGTTAATGATTGTTATGAAATTATAAAGATAAATGAGATATGATAATTATGAGTTGAGGTAAGATAAATTGTAGATATGAAAACATAGCATATAAAATATTTTATATATTCTCTCAATGTGCTAGAATTATTTTATTAGTCAAATATCCATGCATATTTTCAACTTATTACAATTTACTACTATTCTTCAATACACATATAAATAATAAATAAAATTATTATTAATGACGATAAATAATGAGGAATGAATACAAGTATATAAATATATAATGGAACTGATTAAGAACGAGATATTAAATAGAATCTCAAAAAATGATTTATGTTAATACTTAGATGTAGTTATTCTAAAGTTCGGCATGTAACGCTATCTATCTTATCTGCATATCGTTGTTTATATATCGACTTCTTTATTCATACATGAAAGGTATAATTGTTAAAAATAGTTACTAATTATGGAGTTCACAAGGGATGAACATATGCATATAAAGTAGACAACAAAGAATTTGTTTTCTTTACTTATTAATGACAAAGTTATAATTAATTCATGGAGAGTTGGATCAAGTTATTATTTGGAACTACCGTTAGTGTTAAATTATGATATAGATGGAAAAGAGAGGAATTGTATTTGTGAATAAGTATTCAACTAATTTAAACTATAAAGGGATCATGGTAGCTGGAATGGATAGATTCTTCAGATAAAAATCGATAATCGATAATTACAGTAAGAAATATATGGATTACGATATTGATACTGTTTCTACCTGGAATGAGATTATTCAAAAGGTATTAATAATTGCATGCAAGTGAAATTGAGGGATACATTCTTACATAATGTTATATTTTATTATACGGTTGTGACTAAATATGGAATCAAGAGATAAACAGCTATATTTTACTTTTAATTATATGGTTGTAAAACAATTAGTGTAAATACAAATTTTCGATATTTTACTATTAACACCATTAAAGAATGTGGAGAATTTACTATATTATTCTAATATAATAAAAATTGTAAATTCAGATAAACTATTGGTGTTGGATATTTAAGCAAGAAACAACCATATTAACAAAAAGATCAATTTTTAATCTGAAGGTGAACTATAACTTCTTCCAAATTTGGTTAGTACACATAAAAATGCATACTAGTCTGATTAAGTTGGACACACATTATTAAATTAGTATATAGATTTCCTCATATGGAATAGTCTGTCTAAAAAACGATGAAGAATAAATAAGGGTGTGTTGATATAAAATTAACAACGAGGATGTCTCTTCTTCATGGGAGACTAAAGGTTAATAAGCTCTTCACATTAAATTTTGAGCAAAGATGAATATGGAAGGATAGTCTTTATGATGGGGAGATAATTAAATGTTGGAACCAGAATAGCTTTGAACAATCATCACTATAGAGGCTCTAGTAGTGGAAGTGAAGAGATTAGGGTAATTCAAGAGTAAAATATATCAGTAAATTTAATTAGTTTACGTGCAGGAAGACAATAAGAGCAGGGTGAACCCTTGAAAAGAATTCAACCAAAATTATAAAATTAGAAGAAAAATGATACAGAAGAGTGAATTTCCACAAATTCGCTCCGTGGTGCTACAAGAACACCAATGCCTCTAATAGCCAACCCAAAATATAAGCTTCCATAATAGACTTAGACTACTATACATAGGTACTACGTCTACTCTAAAATGAAAACAAGAATGCAAGTATGTGTGTTTGAGGAAAGGAAAGGTACTATCTTGCGAACTAAACGAAACCAGAACCAGGAACTCTTATTATAATGCGTATCCACTGTAGTAATAGAGGAACAAACTACCATTATGAATTCCACAAAGTAATTACGGACATAACAAACAAACAAACAAAAACGAAACGCGCCCTTATCAATAGAAGCATAGTTTTGATGATTCCCTTTGAAGTTTTTGAGGAAAAATGTTATAGAGAAGTACCCATAATTATAGTATAGAGAAGTAAAACATATGAGAAAGTGATAGTATAGATAAGCGTATACATTTTATTATGGGTAAATCATCTCACAAAGATGGAGGAAGCAAATGTACTTACTACTTCAAAAATATCTTATTCAGTTACATATAGAAAACAATAGTAAAAGTTTCCAGCATAATCAAAATAACAATGTGATTCCCCCTTCGGCAGAAATTCAAAATCGTCATACAACAAAGATAGACCTATCAGATAGCGAGGATGAGGTAGTCGTGAGAGGGGTTCCTCTCGTGCGTTGAGTAGAATGAAAGGGAACTTCATACATACCTGCGACAACCAAAATAGTATGAGTTGACGATGCAGCGGAAAATAATAATTTTAAAGGAAATTCATAACACCAAGAAGGGTGTATACCTGTAAGAGAGACAACTTCGCCATTTTCCTCCTACATGACACCATAAACCTTGTTAGGATAGGAGGATCCTATTGAGATATCGAAAAGTATGTATTATAGAAGTAAGAGAGAGGATGGCCACACTAAGTACTGAAATCCCTCTATTGAAGCCAAATTGAAATGAAGTGGGTTAAGACCACTGTAACAGAAGGACCCTTTGAATATATGTTGAGTGTAGTTGTAGGAAAAAGAGAAGGAAGGATACAACGAAACATGCATCTCCATTGAGAAAAAACCCTTCTTGGAACACCAGAGCTTGAACCTAACGGAGAAATAATTCTACCGCTTGATTAATTGGAAAAATAACAATGTAGGAAACCACATAGATGGTATCAAGGAGATTAACCCGAATTTTCATTTCTGGTATGAAGTCACTCAATGTAAGGAGGAAAGGATTGGTACCTGAAGAAGAAATTGGTGAAGTAAGACCTGGAACAATGTGGAATCGTTGAAACCATGTAGTCGTTTGAATGTCTGCAAAGACCAGATAACATGCTAGCACATGTTTAAGAAAAAAATTAGAATAATTTATAACGAAATGCAGACACTGCAAAACGATAAGTAAAGGACCCAACCTATAAAGAAAAAAAAAAATACTTTAAAGGACCCAAGCTATAAGGAAAAAAAAAAAAATTACTTTTTGTTTCCTGAAGCTAAGGTCGAAGGAGAGGATGTGAAAGGTTGCCACGGAACCTGGTAGAAGGATACATATGCCAAGGTATCTGCCATCCCTCATAATGGCACTTTGTGAGAGAAACACAAAATTCCACCTGTAAGATAATCGTATGGAGGGAAACAACTTCTAGAATGACTGTCAAGGTATTAGGAAAGGGGTTTCACCATCCGATGAGGTATGAATTGATCCTCACAATGGTATCACAAATTCTGAAAACCATGTGAAGATCACATACGCTTGGGGACATGGAAGTTATTCTCTCATTACGTAAACCCCATCACCAATTGAACGAGTTCCACATAGAAAATTCATTATGTCTTGATAAGGGTGCCAAGGTATATTACATAACACCACTAGTTGAATAAATCACTCGAAAGAAAACAACCACTACATTTCAAATTCCTATCTAATGTAATGTAGACCAAGATTAATGTACGAGGTTAACTAATCTAAAAATCATTCGAATATAAGGTGAGGTGATGGGTCGGCCTACAATCCTATCCCAATTTTTTCTTAAAGGGGGATGTTAGGATATTTCGACACATAGGAAATAGGCTCCTTTTGTGTCACCTTTGTAAATCCTTCAATCCTATCCCAAGTTGTTCTTAAGGGGGGATGTTAGGATATTCCGACACATAGGAAATAGTTAAAAATAACTTAGTCTAGTGTAGAGTTAGGTAAAGTGTGTTTCTTTACCATGTACATTTGTAGCTTATAATCCGACTACGATTTGTAGTGATTCGACGGTTATCTCTCATCTCGTTATTAATGGCACTTGATCCGTGGCTTAACACCCAATTGGTCCATGATCTCTATTTAAAGAGCATGGAGGGTCATTTGTCTGGTAACCGTTTATGAGAGAAACATATGTAACTTTTCTTTTTATATTAATAAATTCCTTGAAGTGGCCGCGTTGGCTCAGGGTGTGGATTGTTTCCCTCTTTGAGGGTTTTAACCACGTGATTATACTGGTGTACTGATTTGTGATATGTTTGTGAGCGGTGACCTTTGGTTCTTGATCTACAGAACTTACCTTGTAAATTCCTACAGTATATTGCTCATGTTATCTTGTATTCCCTATGGCATGGATAATTGGTAGATGTTATGTGATGGTGTAATAAAATATATATAGATTGTGTTTCGGGGTTAGGAAATAAGTGACTCAGTGTCTCACAACAACAGAAAGAAATTATAAAAAGATTTGTTCAATTAAGGTATGTGATATATGGTATTGGAGTTGTAGGTTCAATAATGAGACCTATGGGCCAACCGAGAGCTTGAAGATAGAAACAAGCACGAGCTAGAACAAATTTAGGTCTAGGGACCAAACCACAACTGTAAGATATGAGTAAGAATTAACTAGGTTAAGCTAAGTGTGGATACAAGATTATGTATCTCGTAATTAAAAAATTCTGGAATAGATTAGTGAAGGAGCAGTACTCACTAAAGGTTAATTGAAAGGATGAGGTATAAAATGAGTTCTTATAAACTGAAGTATCTAGTAGATATAAGCTGGAAATGCTTTTAGGTATATAAGTATACAAATGGGTACTGTACCTGATTTTTTCTATCTTCTGATAGTGTGAAATATATGTACAACGGAAAAATTATTTGTTTACTACTTTAGATACAACATAATCTATGGATTTCATAAGTTATTATCATTATATAAGATGTGTATGCCTTACATGCAAGGAACTTGTCTCAAAAATATGATCTCTCATATGTTAAATCTAAGACCTATACAAAGGAATGATGTTAACAACAAATGGGTGAAGAAACACAGGAGTGATCGATAATAAATATATAAAGAGAATGGTATGAGGTATAAGATTCCATGAATAAAATTATAGATGTATATGTTTTTCATAGCATCAAATTTTTAACAAGAAACTCATGAGTGGGAGTTAAACAAATAAGAAAAAAAACATCATACTAGGATATTATATTAGGAAGTTCCTACATAACACTGTCTCCTGAAGTATGTATAACATAATTCTCCAAAGAAAGAATATTTTATAAGGAGAAACATGGTGCGGTGATGCTGATTTTTGTAGGAACACAATGAAATACAAAAAGACACATAAAAGTAGAGATGCAGTAGAAATAAAACTTCATTTCATTAATAACAAATAATTGAAATATGTCTATAGACATAATGGAAATAAACTAGTTAGGGCACTGGTAGCTTATTTTTGAGAATATATGTGACGGCTATAGGCCTCTAAACTGTGCTACAATGAGGCTCGATGGCCTATTTATTATTGAGAAACAATGGAAAACCATAAAATCCAAAAACCTAACCCTAGCAGATGAAGCGCCAAAACTATGGGCCCCGTTTGGGTAAATTGGTACATCAATCTTCCTTGGGATGTAAATTTGGCATACGATCTTTGTTTGACATGGAAAATACCTCGTTAGAAAGATATATCTGAGGAATACAACTTGTGATGTGAGAAACATGGAATAAACTGACATGTTGCAGGTGTTTCCAAAACTACATCGTATAGGGCCTTAAAATGGCTATGGAAGTTTAGGACTTGAAAAACTGCTAAAAATAGTAAACCATGCTAACGTTAAGGAAGTTGAAAAAAATGAAAGAAAAAATGGTGGGGCCCAAAGTGGAATAAGCCGGTAGCCACCAATATCCACTTAGATCATTCCTACCACCTTAGGAAGAAATGGTCCCCATTGCATTGAGTTCCTCCATGAGATGAGGAAACTTCTGCTAAACTTTGTCCTTGGTGAACCATTTGCCTTGTTGCAGGAGTTGGCCAGCTGGTACAACATGATACAGTTGGATCTTCTGCTGGCGAGTGTTCTTTATTTGCATGTCCATGATACGATCCGTGGTGGCCTCTTCCATGAAGTCTGGGTTTAACTCTTTTGGTGTGAGTTGTTCTACAATGTCAGAGGTGTCTAGTAGATGTGGGAAGTTGGGCCGAAGATGGTCCACTTTGAACATTGGGTTTAAGACAAGGAATGGTGGAATATTGAGCTTGAAGGCATTAGCCCCTACAACCTAAGTGATCGTGTACGACCCATATCGGAGCGGGCGAAGCTTTTGGTGGGGTCTAGTGAGGCACTCCTTCTGCAAATGTAGCCACACTATGTTGCTCACCTGGAAGTTGTGTGGAACCTGATGTTGATCATGTCGTTGCCTGTACTTTGCATTGGCTCTTTCAATATGTCATGAACTTGTTGGCAGATGAGCTAAATTATTTCAATGAAGTTGTTCTCCTTGTCACATTCAGACTGGACATGAGCTGAATCAGTTTGAGTACCTACAAATGGCATGCCTACGTTAATGGGACATAGTGGCTAGAATCCCAAGCCCACCTGAAAGGGGTTATGGCCAATTGAGCTGTGGAGAGCCTGATTATAATTGTGTTGTACATAGAAAAGGCTCTCATACCATGTGCATGGATGCTTTTAATTGTACATGCGCAAAATGTGTATGATCATCCTATTGGTGACCTTTGTCTCGCCATCAGTTTGGGGATGTAAAGTTGTGGACTTGGTGAGCTTGGTGTCGAGCATTGACCAGAGGATGGACCAAAATGTGTTGAGGAACCTACTGTCCTGATCTGAGATGATATACTCTTGGATCCCAAAGTGCACCCACACTCATTCAAAGAAGAGTTTAGTAATGGCTTCTGTTGTAATATTCTTCTTGTAGGCTGCCATAATGGCCATCTTCGAGAATATGTCAATGACCATGAAAACACATTCGTTTCCTTACTTAGTAGAAGGAAGGATTGACATGTAATCCATGGAGATGGATTCCCAAGGTCGACTAGGGGTAGGTGGCAGATTATAGAGGCCTTGCTTCTTGATGGTTGACTTGGGAATAGCACAAGCAATGCAGGTTCTGATGCACTTCTCGACATCTTGTCGAAGGTTCGACCAATAGAAATAATTTTGCAGCACTGCCACTATTTTCTCGACACTGAAATTCACAGCGACCTGACTGTAGTGTGCTTCCGAAATCATCTTGGCACGCTCACTTGAAGGAACACAAACACATCCTAGGTGACATAGCAGTGCATCCTGGAGGTGAAAATTTGGAACTTGCGTACCCTCTAAGAGTGCCTTGTATTTGTGGCTAAAATATGGATCGCTCTTGTAGAGAAGAGGATAATTAGAAGTGTCATGCCCACAAGAGTTGAGAATGGTGGTTAGCGTCATGATTAGTGTTCGGCTGAGGCAGTCTGCAACATTATTGGTGTTGCCCTTCTTGTAATTGATGTTCAAATGAAATTTTTGCAGATATATGGACCAATTTTGATGGCGATTGTTTTGCTACTTCCCTTGCACCTGTATAAACTACAGGGGTTGGTTTTCTATGTGGATGGTCGTTTCCTTCCCCAAAATGTAATCCTTCCATTGTCGGCAAGCCTGCATAATGGAATATATTTCTTTTTCATAAGTGGGATACTTGAATACTATGTTGGATAGTATCTCACTTTGATATGCCATTAGATGCCCTTGTTGAGTATGAACTACCCCAATAGCATAGTCAGAGGCATATGTCTCGATCTCAAATGGTTGTTCCAAGTATGGTAATGTGAGCACTGGGGCAAAGCAGAGGCGATGTTTCAATTCTATGACCTCCTTCTGTTGAGATTCTGACCAAAAGAAATTTTCTTTCACTCCTCCATTGGTGAGTTGACTCAAGGGTTAAGTGCAATGAGAGAATCCCAACACAAATGTGTGGTAGAAATTATCAAGACCGAGAAAGCTGCAAAGCTCTATTAGAGTGGTTGGGGCTAGACAATCCCGAATGACTTGGATCTTGGTTGGATCCACATGCACCCCCCGCTCATCAATAATGTGTCCAAGATACTAAACCTCATTCATGCCAAAAGTGTGCTTCTCCAAATTGGCACACAACTTGTGTTGTCTTAGTATTTGGAGGACCTATCGGATGTGGTGGAGGTGTTATTCCCAAGTCTAGCTAAAGAATAGGATGTCATCGAAGTACACTACTACAAACGAGTTGGTGAATGGCCACAAGATGTCATCCATCAGCCTCATGAAGGTTGCGGGAGCATTCGTCAACCTAAAATGCATGACCAACCATTAAAAAATTCCATCCTTGGCTTTAAAGGTAGTCTTCCTCATATCAAAGGGTTTGATTGGTACCTCGTGATACCCGAACTTCAAGTCAATCTTGTTGAAATATTTCACCCCTTTGAGTTTTTCCAAAAGGTAATAAATCCATCGGATCAGGTACCCATTCCAGACAGTGATCTTGTTCAGCGCCCAATAGTCAATATAGAGTCTCCAAGTCCCATCCGTTTTCTACACCAACACAATCGGGCTTCCACAAGGCGAAGAAATCGGCCAGATGTGACCTTTCTACAATAGATCCTGAATTTGCCTCTTTATTTCATCGTTCTCAAGAACAGAGCGTCGATAGATTGGTCCATTGGATAGTGGCTCACCTTGGTTTAGATCAATGGGGTGCTTGACCTAACAGTGCAGAGGCACCCCTCTGGTTGAGGTGAAGATGTCCTCATACTACTCCATGATATTTTTCATTTGTTGTTGTCATGTGGAGGAGCTGTGTATGGAGGTCATGGCCACAATTTTATTCTTTCCCTAAGGGCAGATCATCAGGAAAACACATTTCTCAGTTCTTGAAATGAGCTTACTACATTTTTTTTCACTAACCAAAGGGATAGCGGTAGGCAGTGGTACCTTTGGTAACCTATAAAACTTATTTCCCAAAGTAACAATAAAAACGTGAGGTCGGGACTCATACATTGTATATCACTTACACAAGTATGGTTTTCCTAAAATACATCATATACATCAAGAGGATAAATGTCACATAATACCTCATACATGAAGGGCTTCATGCTATAGGAAAGGCGACATTGCTAGCTGATGCGGAGATCTCATCCTTGGTGAAACTACCAGATGGTGTACGATTATGGGTGTGTTGTGGTCGGCAAGCCTAATCGATTCACGACCTCTGTTGAAATGAGGTTCTTTTTCTCCCACTATCGAATTTTAATGAGGAACCTTTTACCCACATCTAGGAGTCACAAGAGATGATCTTCCTCCTCCGGATCTTTTGATTCATCCTTATGGATCTTTTTGGTTGAAACATTTGCGTTGGGTTCACCATCGATAATATACTTCCCTTTATCATTCCCTTGTTGGGTTCTGATTCAAAGTTGGAGCATGAATCTTATTCGGAAGCCTCCATCTTAGCCACTAGTGACTGCTTGGCCTGACACTCACTTGTGTTGTGAATGGAGCTCTTATGGAACTCACACCACTTTCCCATGTCCTTCTTTGGCTTCACGGTGTTGTTATTTACTTGTGGCTTTGGAAGGTTGTCTTGGGCTGCCATTCCTTGGATTTGTCCTTTTTTCTGTGGGTTGGAGACACCTTTCCCTTGGTTTTAATTCGCAAATCCAAAGTCTCACTTCTTCTGTTTTAATTTCTTCTCAATCTCGACAGCATACCGGTATGTCGTATGAAGAGAAGAGATGTGGAGGAACCATATTTCCTCCTCAATGCACCTATGTTAGACAAGTTTGGTACTTCATCACCAAATGTTTCTTTGAATATTTGATACCCAACTTTGTGCGTAGGGTATGGAATAGATTTTTTGGCTCATGCACAACTTGATCCCTTTACTTCCGCAACATAGTCCATTATATGTACTTGTCCTTAGCTTTCCACAGGATACTATTATTCCTTGATGGAATCTCGGAAAGGATTACAAGTGGGTACGACCGAGAACAAAGATGGTTCCCCCTCATCCTTTTTCTCATAGTAGGTTTCCCACAATTCCTTGAAATGGGGGACAACTTTAAGGAGTGAAAAAATAACCTTCTCCCAGTCAAAAAAGTCATGAACTAAGAAATATCCTTCTAATAGATTCGACCACCTGTCTACGTCTTCTGCATCTATTTGGCTCTCAAATATGGGAATTTCAAATCTTACTTGTACCTTAAAAGGAGTGGCACCTCCATAGTGGATACTGGATGTAGATGCACCGTCGGTGGGCAATCGTTGAAGGATTTGGGCAAAGTTATCCGCCATCGCGTTCCTTTGTTGGTCGAGGGCCTCCTCGAGCAATATTTTGATAGTATATCCTACTCTTGCATATTTATTTTCTCCCCCCATGGGCATCTATCGGGTTTTGTGAGGCTGATCTTGCAAAGGCTCAACCATATCGAGCCCTAACTCCTTATACCCTGACCTCGTTGGGGACATGCGAAGAAGGATCAAGAAAGAGAAAACCACTATGATACCACTAATCCAGAATTAAGCAGGAACACAATGAAATACATAAATTCACATAAAAGTAGAGATGTAGCAGAAATAAAACTTTATTTCATTAATAACGAATACCTGAAATGTGCTTATAGACATAATGGAAATAAACTAGCTAGGGCATTGGTAGATTATCTCTCAGAATACATGTGGTGGCTAGATGCCCCTGAATTGTGTTATAATGAGGCTCAAGGGCCTATTTATTAGTGAGAAATAATGGAAAACCCTAAACATTCAAAAACCTAACCCTAGGAGATGAAGCTCCAAAACTAGGGGCCTCGTTTGGGTAAATTGGTACATCAATCTTCCTGATGACGTAACTTTGGCATACAATCTCTGTTTGATGCACACAATACCTCCTTAGAAATGTCTATCCAAGGAATACAACTTTTGATGTGGGAAACAACAAATAAATTTCCATGTTATTCCTGATTTTTCCAAAAAAACGTCGTTTAGGGCCTCAAAACGGTTCTGGAAGTTCAGGACCGGAAAAACTGCTAAAAATACTAAATTGTGATACAATTAAGGAAACTAAAAAACTAAAAGAAACAATGGTGTGGCCCCAAGTGGAATAGGCGGGTGGCCACCAATATCAACCTGGATCACGTGGAATAGAACCTATACATAAAATATGATAGGTCAAGTGTAAAGAACAATTTTATCGTTCTATACTTGATAGGGAACTACAAAATAAATATTGTAGAGTTAGTTATTAGAGGACAAATAAAGCATGTAATATCCAAGAAATGCAATTCCATTTTTGTATCCATAAAAAAGATTTTAAAAAAAGGTTTAAGTTTCTTAGGAACAGAAATAAGCACGTTTCAACCACGGAATGCCAACCAAAAGTTAAATAACTATGTACGTAGTTATAATTGTAGAAAAATAGTATGTGTAATTGGATTATCATGATAAGTACTATTGTTTGATTCGACAAGAGGATATAGAGGGAGGGAAATTAAAGAAATAATCTCATTACAAAAAAAAAAACCTTTCGTAAGAGTTATATCATAGCAAGCCAATGTAAAGTGGTACAATAACTTACATTACGAATGAAGAATACAGTAAGAAAATAGGAGCAGAAAGTGCATACAAAATAGACAAGTCACTCCAAAATGACAATAAAGTGTATCACGATACAACTGAATACTAAAAAAAAAGTATTTTTCATCATAATTAATATTACTATTGGCACAACTGAAATACTTCGATAAAAAAATTAGATGATAACATCATATATTTCAGGAATTGATTTCACTATAGACTAGAATTTTAACTTCATATGTATGACTACCCTGTATTTTGGGAGTATACAATGTGACTAATAAAAAAAAATTCTAAGCAGGAAACATGGAAAATCCTATACATAAGAAAATTATTTAGCGAGAAGTGCAATGACCTGGAAAATGGAAAATAAGTTCTTTATTTGGGGGTTAAAGGGTGAAATGAGAATTAGACATGTATAAACTATAAGAAATTGTAATCAATGGAATTGGTTGAGAAGAAAATACCTCAAGAAGGTGTGGACAACCACCTAGGTAAAGGACCTGTAAATACGATATATATATATATATATATATATATATATATATATATATATATATATATATATATGCAACATAAAATAACATACCACCATGAATTGTGGCTCACGGGGAAGAAAAAAGAAAAAGAAGAAGAAGAAGAAGAAGAAGAAGAGGGAAAGTAAAAAAATGTAGGCACATGAACTCATTAGGGGAATTTTGAAGTATAAAATGGGCCTCCTAAGGAAAATTTACAATCAAAATTCACTTTATGAGAACCAATCACATTTTAGGTGATGATACCATCCCTAATGGGTGAGGTGGCATTGCTTGAGTTAAAGGTACTTACTTCTCACTGTCTTAATGGTGGATAAAAACTCATGGTTAACCATGGTAGTGCTCTAAGTACTTTTAAAGTCAAAGTAAAGTACTCATAATAAATATCATTTCACACTTTTTAAATAAAAATATATTATTGTCATTTCATATTTCTTGAAAGAAACAATGCATATCCCTATACATTTATTAAATTAAATTAAATTAAATTATATTATTTTTATATAATATATTAATTACATGTTATTATACAATTTAAATAATATAAATTTTAATTAATAGCATATAATATAATTAAGAATTTATATATTTATATCTATATTTTATTTTAAGTTATTTAAGTACAAAGGAAAAATGCATTAGTTGTTCAATGATAATGACTTTTTCTTGAAAAGCTCATTCTTATTTATAGTCACATCAATATAATTTTTTTATTAATTTTATTTTGGTACAACTTTTGAATTGAATTTAACCATGGTTACATGGATTGTGGTGTAAAAATTGAATTGAAAATTCATAAATATTATTTTATTGGTTTAGATATTATTTTATTATTTCCTTAGGAGGCCCATTTTAGACCTCAAAATTTCTCTAATGAGAGACCATGAAGGCACTCAAATATTGTGCAGGGAATATGCAAAAAACCATTAGGCTTATATAGAAATGAATACACATAAAATGTACCAATGCTAAAATCAAGAGTGAAATCATACAAGTCCTTAAGAAAATGTCTAAGAAACCCTAAAATAAGGAAAGAAAATAATAGATCTATGTAAATATTAACAATGAAAGAGTCTTAATGATCATGGTATCATGTCTTATGCTAGAAAATGAAAGTGCTCGAAACAGGTCTGAACCTGAGCCACTAGAAAAGTCTCGTCGTTGCGATTCTGGCGCCACGAATGGTTCAAAAAATTGATGTTGTATGAGGAAGATAGTTTTATGTTCTTTTTCCCAAACAAAAAATATTTGGTGACTCGATGCTCAAGTAGCATGCATGTACAGTCAGCAGGTATATACTTGGAATATTCCATTTTTATTTGGCCAATAGAAATGTGCCACGTGGTTCAATCTGGGTCGTTAGATGTTTATGGTACAGAGAAATTTGGTCCGTTGATGAGATCCTTGGAGGGCCAATGGTTGAGCGACACGTGGCAAGCCCGCAGGCCGCGACGTGTCCTTAGGATGGTCTACTAAGATTTGTTGAGGCTATAGGAATCAAACCCAAAACCTCTGGCATGGGCGCGAAGGGCTTGACCAATCCACCTGTGGGGTGTTTCTTACCCCTATAGGATGCAACCACTAGTTAAAAATTAAGTGTTTTGGCGTTGAGGGCTTGGGAGGTGAGCCTCGAAGGGCCAACCCCCCTGTCATATAACCTAGCACCCATAACCATGGCTTCCGACTCTAACCGCAGTATAAAACATAAACCCGACAGTGAAGTTCGTTCACCTAGTGGAGTTTGGTAATTGTTCGTTTGGACGGTTGTGATAATCATAACCTCTGGCAGGTTTTGCAATGGTTGTTCACATGCGGGAATAAAGAGGTAGATGCGATGGTTAAAAGGTATCAGAACCTTAACTCCCAGTTCCAACTTAAATGGTAGAGTTTTAAAACGGTTAATGTGGAGGTTACGACAGGGTTGGCATGTGACCACCACGCCACTACCACTTAATGCCAAGTTAAACTGTACGATAAATTTTGAGCACATCCCTAAGTTTGGGGTTTAGCCATCAATTTAACTTCAGTTAACTACATGTCTCCACATTTAGTGGAGCTTTTCTAGGTGTCATTGGGAAAAATGCACTGGGAGGTCAATTTTCGACCAATCTTGGTGAAACAAGAGTCTACCTAGACTAATTTAAGCATTCTGAAGCCATTGGTGCAGAGAAACCAGCCATTAGAGGTTTGCAAACATATGTAATTTACAATTTTGAGTATAATGACAAAGAGGGACATTACATTGGGAGCTATACCAGTAGATGTAGCCTAGGAGGGGTGAACTGCTTCATCATGCCTACTATGTAAAACTTATGTGTGAATGTTTTTCTCTATTATGCATTGTCGTTCAGTGTTTTTAAAGCTTATTTACATGCTTAAAGCTCACTAATTCATCTAATTTACATGGTTAAAGCTCTCATTCCTTAAGAAAACATGTGGTGACAATTTGTACATGTTTATTTAACTGAAAGGAGACTTAGCATAACAGAACTAATACACTTCTTTCAGATCAAGTTGGTATCAGAGCTAGAGTTTTATCTCTGGTGTTTTAATGTACAAGGATTTGTTAACTATTTGCAACGGTTTTCATGCTTACTAGGCTCAAGCTTAAGAGAGGAGAAGGAAAATTGGTGGAAGCAAGAGGTTTTCAAAGTGAGCCACAACAAAGGAGGACGAGATTACCACATTCTCCACCACCTAGTTCACCTCCAAGAGAAGCAGAAGTAGCATCAGGCATGCCTCCAGGAGAAGAAGAAACCCATGAAGAGGTGGATCCCAAAGAGGAAGAAAGTGTGTTCAAGAAAGAATTCCTTGACATGACTGAAATGGTGAGAGTCCTTTATCAACATAGTTACCGGTGAAATGGGAACTATTACCTCAAAACGAGAACTGTAATGAAAAAACATCAAAAAACCATGAAAAAACAACTCGAAAATGAAATGTTGTATTATGGAATAACATTCTTATTTTTTCGGGGTAAATTTTCAACATTTTTAAAAAATGCAAGTAAAAGCCAATTTTTTTGTGTGAAAAAAACACTCTGAAAATGAAAAATTGTATTGTGGAATAACCTGGTTTTTTTTTTTTTTTTTTTTTTTTTCGGAGTAAATTTTCGACATTTTCAAAAATAGAAGTAAAAGCCAATTTTTTTTGTCCTAAAATTTTGTGCAAAAACTACCCCAAAAACGAAAAGTGATTAAACAAAAATTTTAGAATAATAAAAAATTATATTAAAAATTAAAAAAAAAATTAAAAAAAAAAATAAAATAATGGAAAAAAACAAACTTCATTATATTTTTTAAATTTTATTTTTATTTTTTAAATTCAAACATTAAAAATAGCCCAAAATTTAAGAAACAAAAATAGAATTAAAAAAAATAAACATTTTAAAGTTTAAAATTTAAAAATATATAGAAATAAAAAAATAGAAATAAAAAGAAAAAGAAAATATTAAATTAAAAAAACAAGTTTAAAAAAAAGAAATTATAAAAATAAAAATATACAAATTAAATTTAAAAAATAAAAAGAAGATGTTTATTAAATTAAAAACAAAAAAATTAAATTTAAAAAAATATATTAAATTTTAATAAATTTAAAACTTTAAAATAAAAATAAAAAATAAAAAATTAGCTAAAAAAAAAAAAAAACATTATTTAAATTAAAATTAAAAAAATGAAAAATTAATTAAAAATAAAAAATGAAAAATAAATAAATAAAATTTATATTATGAAAAATTATATATATATATATATATATATATATATATATATATATATATATATATATATATATAAACTTAAATTAAAAATATATATATTAGATTTTATTAATTTAAAAACAAATTAATATTAAAATAAAAAATTAAATTTAAAAAACAAAAATATTAAATTTTAATAAAAAAAATGAATAAACAAATAAATTTTGAAATAAAAAATAAACTAAAAAAAAAAACATTGTTAAAATGAAAATTTAAAAAAGTTTCAAAATCAATTAAAAATGGAAAATGAAAAAAAAATATTAAATAAAAAAAAATTTAAAGAAATTTAATTTAGAAAAATAAGTTTAATTAAAAAAATAAAATTTTAAAATAATAAAGTTTAACTTAAATAAAAAATATAAATTTTTATGTAATTAAAAAAAAAAATATTAAATTGAAATTAAATAAAAAAAATTATTGAATTTTATAAAATGAAATTAAAATACTTAATATAAAATCTAATAATAAAGAAAAAATATGAAAAAGAAAATCAATTAGATTAAAAAAAAAAACAAAATTTAATAAAAAATATAAACAAAATTAAAAACCAAAAAAAAATGATTAAAATTTAAATTAAAAAAAAAAAAATTTTTTTTGCATTGGGAAAGGGTGGCGCTGCCTGGGTGATTGTGGAGGTCGGCTGCTGGGTGGGCGGGGAGGCTGCCCGCCCAGTGGCCGGCCTTCTCCGCCTCCCGGGCAGAGCCACCCTGTAACACCCCAAGTTCTATGTTTTTTAAATTGACACTTGAATAAAGTCCAAAGGGGAAAGTGGACCCCCCATGGAGAAACATTGTGTGGATTTTATGTAATTAATTATTAATGAGAAATAAATAGAATAATTGTTTGTGCACTATGACTAGAAGAGATTGGAGATCATAAATCTGATCCATGAGGATATGGACCAGGTAAGACTTTCCCAAAACCCTTTCAGAAAAAAACCTTGAAAGGAATATTTCTAAATTAGATTGGGAGAGAAAAATCTAATTCCCCAATGAAGAGGAAAGTAATTGGGAAGAGGTGAAAAAGCTGGAAAAGTGGAAAAAGACAGCTTTAAAGGACCCCAATGAGGGCAGCCTAGGCAAAAGCAGGAAGAAAGCATCCTGGAAATTCTGGACACAGAATTTAGAAACAGGCTTGGGGAAAGCATGGGTTAAGTAAGCTGCTCCAAGAAAGACAGAGGTTAGTCTATGACTGGAAGATCTCAGCTCGGGGGTGAGTTCGGGAGAAAAAGAACTCTATGGTTTGGAGGACTAGTCAAAAAAAAAAAAAAAATTCAACTGGTATGCACTCAGAACTATTCGATGTTCATTCATATGAAGAGAAGTATGATATAGATAGATTGAAATTTAAATTCCGCATAAATTAGTGTGAATAAAGTTCTCAGATTCCCATGCATTTAACAAAATTAATTAGAGCAGAGACTCTTTCAATCCTATACAGTAGCACGAGGGAAATCTTGCAGGAACCATCATCCAGAATGTCGAAACTAGTGAGAGGTTTGGATCTCGAGATAGGTATCCTGTAGAAGTTATTTAAGTTAATTATAAATGAAAAGAATGCTATTACTAGAAGTATTATTAAATTTTGCATCTTGTCTGAAGAAAGAAATTCATAATGGAAACATAAATTAAATATGATTATTACATGTACATCTGGTTTAGAGATTTAGTACTGTCGGAAAAAAAATTATGGTGTATCTACCTATAATCACTTAAAGTGTAGATTTCAAATCTGCATATATATATTAAACTCTATATTTCTGATCTATAAGTTTAGTGAAAAAAATTTACAGTTATGATACTACATAAATTTCTTATCTCTTCTTGCTGGATAGAAGGAAAAAGTTTAAATTGTGGAATCTATTACATATGAAAAATATGAAATGATAGAGATGCATTTATGATTATAAACCACTGTAAAGTATGTCTATATTAATGAAATTTTACAACTATTCTGCTGCTTATCAAAACAATAATTGTAGCATTAACCCAAAATGGCATTTCATGAAGAATATTGGGAACCATTTAGTACAGTTGACAGAGGAGGTAATTATATTCTTACTATAAACAAAATTATAAATGTGTACTAATATAGTGGAAAGAAATCAACATGTATTCCTCCAGTAATACGGATAACAAAGGTTCATTCATTTTAGAAGTACTGTAATATATATCAGTAGAATTTGATAAAGAAATAGAGTTAAGAAATAGATATTGCGATTCTGTCTTTAGACGAAAAACAAATTTGGTGACATAAATATTCACCAAGAGTACTAAAATTGTAGCGCATAAAACCCCATAACTATCGATAATCGATAGAAGGAGTAGAATAAATGTTAATTTCAACAGTTCTATTACAAAAATAAAAAGAGAGTTAAGTATCATTATTACAATATGAACGGTGAAAAACCATTGATAGGAGAAAAACCCCAGTATATATTTTAATTATGAAAAAAAGAACAAAACAAACAATCGTTTCCTTTGGATGTGGAAAAATATCTGAAACAAGGCGTTACCAACCTATGCATGTAAAAGCAGGGTTAAATTAGTAGTCAGGTGAGGATTCAGAATGGTAAATAGAAAAATCCCACCAAGGACGAACCGGGAGAAACCATAGCTGCACCCATAATTTCATAAATGAGAGAATAGAAACGGGAATATTTCGAATATAGGTATATGAAAAGTAGTGTTACAGAAATGTAAGTCCTTACCTTACTAAGATGTTTCCCCGAGGAGAAAAACCTGTGAGTCAATAAACGAAAAATCGATTTATCAACTGAAAAACATAGAAGGATAATTAAACAGAGAACAAGAAATAAAAATTTAATGGTTTTAGAAAAATAAAACAATACAGGCTTACTGGAATATTTATGAAGAACCCATCACAAGCTCGGAACCCTTGGTGTCAATCGAAAAGAACAAATTCGCCTTGACTGTGAGAGAATTTAGTTGGGGGAAAACCAGCGTGTTCCACAAGAGAACAAAGAGGACTCGTTGCGCCTTGAAGGAACATGGAATGATGTCCTGGGGCTACCTACAATGGCTAGGGTCACAGACATATGGGTGACGGACCGAAGTCCAGCCTCATTAAGCCAAGGAAAGAATGCCATTCAACCGAATACAAATAAACAATAAAACCCAGGACTACGATGTTAACATTATCCTCCTACGCATTCAGAATCTCAGTTCTAAGATTTAAATCGCGTCTTCAACCCAAATACCTCATAACTCTGTTGAAAATCAAAACGAGGATGAATAAGTAAAAGACAGTGAACCAATTTTCAACTCCATTATGACACTAATTAGAGAGATTCTATTGTTAAATCCTAATACAAGAAAAGTTTCTAAATAGACGAAACAAAAGGGGAAAAATTGGAAGTAGAGTCATGCTTTCACCCAGAATTATTAACTAAGAGAAATTAAACCCGATCTACAAGAACACCTACTGAGAGCGTTCATACGAAATTAACCAGATTCGAACAAATATTCTTCATAGAAAAAAAAAATTATCAGGTTGAGAAGCTTACCGTGAGTAAAATGGTGAAGAAAAATAGGTAAAGTCGAACGCCACTGAAGAGATTGTACATGGTATCCCTGGAAGTATTACCATTACAGTAAACAAATATGGAACTAAAACCTTCAGATCGGAAATTGAGCAGCGAAATGAGAAGTGTTAAAAGATTAGGTTTAATAGCCATCGTGAATCCAAAAAAACCCTAGACAGATATGACCTTACATGTGGCATACATCTATCCCTCTTCCCTCATCACGAGGATACTCCCGGTTGAAATGACATGTACATATGATTATTAAGTGTCAAACGTACTTGAGCAATTGAGCCATTAAAATGAAATATCGATGCGTGGTATGGATCCATGCGTTGAGTTTCTGTGGCTCAAGAAAACGAACTTATAAGCTGGATTGCAAACCGATAAGTACTGGTTTAGATAAATGATTCAAGACTATCATTTAATCGATGTCATTCAGACATAAATATGGTAGGTTACATTTATGGTGGAGTGTATCGTGAGGTTAGAGGGTAGGATAGGAGGTGTATAGGTATAATAAAATTAGCAATACATGTATGTTCAAGCACTTAAAAAGGTCAAAGTTTATTCTTAATAAATAGAAATTTAAACCATGTTGAAAAAGAGTTATGGTATGGAAACTTTAGGGTTAAACTGAAGTTAAACACAATGCATAGATATATATAAATGATTTCAAACGAGAACCTCATTGGAAGAAGGGGTGCTAACAAAAAAAAGGGTGTGATCAATAGTATCAACAATAAATTGTCATAATAGGACTTTAAAAAGATAGATGTATATATATATATATATATATATATATATATATATATATATATATATATATATATATATATATGTATTTTCTTTTTATAATAAAGATCTAAGACATAAGTAAAATTATTAAGTCCATTAAAAAAAGGGTATGTGTGAAATTAAAATAACAAAAATAAAATGGTATGATTTTATTGCAATTATTTCATATGAATATGGGTTTAATAAAATTTAAAATAGAAGTGGAAATCTTAGAAAAGTCAAGAGTGATATTGCTAGGAAAAAAACAATAATTTTTTTTGAGGTATATTACACACCCTTTCCTAATGGAAAGCAATTTTTTTTTTTAATTTTCATTTTAATTTTGTTTTTTTTAAATTTCACAGTTTTTTAATTTAATTTAATATTGTATTTTAATTTTTTAATTTATATTTTTATTATTAGATTTAATATTTTTTTTATTTTATTCATTCTTTTTGAATTTTTTTTTTTGAATTTCAATTTTTTTTTTTTTTTTTGGGGGTTTTAAATTCAATTTTTATATTTTAAATTTAGTTTTTTTTTTAATAATTTAGTTTTATTTTTATTAATTTTGTTTTTAAATTTATTATTTTTAGATTAATTATTTTTTAAAATTTGAAATTTGAAATTTATTTATTAAATTTATTAAATTCTAATTATAGAAGAGATTGGAGATCATAAATCTGATCCATGAGGATATGGACCAGGTAAGACTTTCCCAAAACCATTTCAGAAAAAAACCTTGAAAGGAATATTTCTAAATTAGATTGGGAGAGAAAAATCTAATTCCCCAATGAAGAGGAAAGTAATTGGGAAGAGGTGAAAAAGCTGGAAAAGCGGAAAAAGACAGCTTTAAAGGACCCCAATGAGGGCAGCCTAGGCAAAAGTAGGAAGAAAGCATCCTGGAAATTCTGGACGCAGAATTTAGAAACAGGCTTGGGGAAAGCATGGGTTAAGTAAGCTGCTCCAGGAAAGACAGAGGCTAGTCTGACACTGGAAGATCTCAGCTCGGGGGTGAGTTCGGGAGAAAAAGAACTCTATGGTTTGGAGGACTAGTCAAAAAATAAAATAAAAAATCAACTGGTATGCACTCAGAACTATTCGATGTTCATTCATATGAAGAGAAGTATGATATAGATAGATTGAAATTTAAATTCCGCATAAATTAGTGTGAATAAAGTTCTCAGATTCCCATGCATTTAACAAAATTAATTAGAGCAGAGACTCTTTCAATCCTGTACAGTAGCACGAGGGAAATCTTGCAGGAACCATCACCCAGAATGTCGAAACTAGTGAGAGGTTTGGATCTCGGGATAGGTATTCTGTAGAAGTTATTTAAGTTAATTATAAATGAAAAGAATGTTGTTACTAGAAGTATTATTAAATTTTGCATCCCGTCTGAAGAAAGAAATTCATAATGGAAACATAAATTAAATATGATTATTACATGTACATCTGGTTTAGAGATTTAGTACTGTCGGAAAAAAAATTATGGTGTATCTACCTATAATCACTTAAAGTGTAGATTTAAAATCTGCATATATATATTAAACTCTATATTTATGATCTATAAGTTTAGTGAAAAAAATTTACAGTTATGATACTACATAAATTTCTTATCTCTTCTTGCTGGATAGAAGGAAAAAGGTTAAATTGTGGAATCTATTACATATGAAAAATATGAAATGATAGAGATGCATTTATGATTATAAACCACTGTAAAGTATGTCTATATTAATGAAATTTTACAACTATTCTGCTACTTATCAAAACAATAATTGTAGCATTAACCCAAAATGGAATTTCATGAAGAATATTGGGAACCATTTAGTACAGTTGACAGAGGAGGTAATTATATTATTACTATAAACAAAATTATAAATGTGTACTAATATAGTGGAAAGAAATCAACATGTATTCCTCCAGTAATACGGATAACAAAGGTTCATTCATTTTAGAAGTACTGTAATATATATCAGTAGAATTTGATAAAGAAATAGAGTTAAGAAATAGATATTGCGATTATGTCTTTAGACGAAAAACAAATTTGGTGACATAAATATTCACCAAGAGTACTAAAATTGTAGCGCATAAAACCCCATAACTATCGATAATCGATAGAAGGAGTAGAATAAATGTTAAGTTCAACAGTTCTATTACAAAAATAAAAAGAGAGTTAAGTATCATTATTACAATATGAACGGTGAAAAACCATTGATAGGAGAAAAACCCCAGTATATATTTTAATTATGAAAAAAAGAACAAAACGAACAATCGTTTCCTTTGGATGTGGAAAAATATCTGAAACAAGGCGTTACCAACCTATGCATGTAAAAGCAGGGTTAAATTAGTAGTCAGGTGAGGATGCAGAATGGTAAATAGAAAAATCCCACTAAGGACGAACCAGGAGAAACCATACCTGCACCCATAATTTCATAAATGAGAGAATAGAAATGGGAAGATTTCGAATATAGGTATATGAAAAGTAGTGTTACAGAAATGTAAGTCCTTACCTTACTAAGACGTTTCCTCGAGGAGAACAACCTGTGAGTCAATAAACGAAAAATCGATTTATCAACTGAAAAACATAGAAGGATAATTAAACATAGAACAAGAAATAAAAATTTAATGGTTTTAGAAAAATAAAACAATACAGGGTTACTGGAATATTTATGAAGAACCCATCACAAGCTCGGAACCCTTGATGTCAATCGAAAAGAAAAAATTCGCCTTGACTGTGAGAGAATTTAGTTGGGGCAAAACCAGCTTGTTCCATAAGAGAACAAAGAGGACTCGTTGCGCCTTGAAGGAACATGGAATGATGTCCTGGGGCTACCTATAATGGCTAGGGTCACAGACATATGGGTGACGGACCGAAGTACAGCCTCATTAAGCCAAGGAAAGAATGCCATTCAACCGAATACAAATAAACAATAAAACCCAGGACTGCGATGTTAACATTATCCTCCTACGCATTCAGAATCTCTGTTCTGAGATTTAAATCGGGTCTTCAACCCAAATACCTCATAACTCTGTTGAAAATCAAAACGAGGATGAATAAGTAAAAGACAGTGAACCAATTTTCAACTCCATTATGACACTAATTAGAGAGATTCTAATGTTAAATCCTAATACAAGAAAAGTTTCAAAATAGACGAAACGAAAGGGGAAAAATTGGAAGTAGAGTCATGCTTTCACCCAGAATTATTAACTAAGAGAAATTAAACCTGAGCTACAGGAACACCTACTGAGAGCGTTCATACGAAATTAACTAGATTCCAACAAATATTCTTCATAGAAAAAATTTTTTTATCAAGTTGAGAAGCTTACCGTGAGTAAAATGGCGAAGAACAGTAGGTAAAGTCGAACGCCACTGAAGAGATTGTACATGGTATCCCTGGAAGTATTACCATTACAGTAAACAAATATGGAACTAAAACCTTCAGAGCGGAAATCGAGCAACGAAATGAGAAGTGTTAAAAGACTAGGTTTAATAGCCGTCGTGAGTCCAAAAAAACCCTAGACAGATATGACCTTACATGTGGCATACATCTATCCCTCTTCCCTCATCACGAGGATACTCCCGGTTGAAATGACATGTACATATGATTATTAAGTGTCAAACATACTTGAGCAATTGAGCCATTAAAATGAAATATCGATGCGTGGTATGGATCCATGTGTTGAGTTTCCATGGCTCAAGAAATCGAACTTATAAGCTGGATTGCAAACCGATAAGTACTGGTTTAGATAAATGATTCAAGTCTATCATTTAATCGATGTCATTCAGACATAAATATGGTAGGTTACATTTATGGTGGAGTGTATCGTGAGGTTAGAGGGTAGGATAGGAGGTGTATAGGTATAATAAAATTAGCAATACATGTATGTTCAAGCACTTAAAAAGGTCAAAGTTTATTCTTAATAAATAGAAATTTAAACCATGTTGAAAGAGAGTTATGGTATGGAAACTTTAGGGTTAAACTGAACTTAAACACAATGCATAGATATATATAAATGATTTTAAACGAGAACCTCATTGGAAGAAGGGGTGCTAACAAAAAAAAAGGGTGTGATCAATAGTATCAACAATAAATTGTCATAATAGGACTTTAAAAAGATAAGGTCTTACTATATATATATATATATATATATATATATATAATAAAGATCTAAGACATAAGTAAAATTATCAAGTCCATTAAAAAAAGGGTATGTGTGAAATTAAAATAACAAAACTAAAATGGTATGATTTTATTACAATTATTTCGTATGAATATGGGTTTAATAAAATTTAAAATAGAAGTGGAAATCTTAGAACAATCAGGAGTGATATTGCTAGGAAAAAAACAATAAATTTTTTTGAGGTATATTACACACCCTTTCCTAATGGAAAGCAGTTTTTTTTTTTAAATTTTCATTTTAATTTTTTTTAAATTTCGTATTTTTTTAATTTAATTTAATATTGTATTTTAATTTTTTTATTTGTATTTTTATTATTAGATTTAATATTTTTTTTTTTTTTTTTTATTCATTCTTTTTGATTTTTTTTTTTGAATTTCATTTTTTTTTTTTTTTTGGTTTTAAATTCAATTTTTATATTTTAAATTTAGTTTTTTTTTTAATATTTTAGTTTTATTTTTATTAATTTTGTTTTTAAATTTATTATTTTTAGATTAATTATTTTTTAAAATTTGAAATTTATTTATTAAATTTATTAAATTCTAATTATATATATATATATATATATATATATATATATATATATATATATATATTTCATTTTAAAATTTTATAAATGGTTTGATTTAAAAAAACATTAAATTTATATATATTTGTTTTTTAATTATTTGCAAATGTTTTTTTCATTATTTTTTGTTTTTTAATGATAGTTTTTTTATTTTTATTTATTTTTTTCAGTTTTAAATTATTATTATTATTTTTAAATTTTTAAATTTTTTTAATTTTAAAATTTGTATTTTTTTTTCTTATTATTATTATTATTTTTAAATTTAAAATTTAAATTTTTTTATTTTTGTATTTTAATTTTAATTATTTTTAAATTTTTATTTTATTTATTTATTTTAATTATATGGTTTTTTTAATAACTTGGAAAAACATGTTTTTGATGTTTTTTGGTTCAATTTTTGTTTTTTTTTCCTTTAAATTATGTGTTTTTTTTTTTTAAATTTTTCTCATTTTTTTAATATAATTTTCGAATATTTTTGTTTTTTTTGTTTTATTTAATTATTTTTGTTTAAACCTTTTTATTTTTACAAGTTAATTTTGTTTTTTTTTACATTTTTGTTGGTTTTTTAATTGTTTTTATATATATTCTTTTATCTGAGTTTTGTTTGTCATGATTTTCTTATTTTATTTTTATGTTTTATTACCAACATGAAAATCACCACTCTAAAAAAAAAGGTTGATGCTGCATCAATACATTTCAAAATTAGCATGAAAATCACTAACATTTTAAAACAAGTATTCGTACTTCATAAATAAAAATATTAAAGTGTCAAAAATATGCACAAAAAAAAGGAGTGATTCTGCATCACCACTTTTCAAAATCGAGTGCTTTTTTTGCTACCAAAAAAAAGTAGGTCCCAGTTCAGTTACCTATTTCATCGGTAACCATGTTTATCAAGAAATGAATGAAAGACAAGAAGGAGAAAGATCCAAACTTAACAAGGAAGGTTAGGGATCATCAGGAGGTCACAATGATGAAGACAAATCAAAGAAGGGAAATGGAGGAAATGGAGGCAGTGAAAAGTCACCATCCTCACCCTCATCATCATCATCCTCAACTTCATCTTCAGTACACCACTCATACAAGTCAAAGAACACTGGTAAAAGTCCTTTTCTACAACTTGATGTTAAGTTTGAATTTCCAATGTTTAAGGGTGAATTCAATGCAAAAAAACTTGATAATTGGATTAGGCAATTGGAGGTTTATTTGAGAATTCAGAACCTTCATGATGATGACACCAAAATCCAACTAGCTTCATTGAGGATGGAAGGTGCAGCTCTTGTTTGGTGGGAAGCCAAGACAAAGGAGTAGATCAAAAAGCATGGTAAGATTATTTTGTCATGGACTGATTTTATTACTGCAATAAAACAACAATTTTATCCATTAGCTCACAAGCAGAAAGTCGTAATGAACTGGTAAAATTTTAGACAATTGAAAGGAAAAAATGTACAAGACTGCACCTAAGAATTTAGGAGAAGAGCTCTCTTGTTAGGGGTAGAATTGCAGAGTCAAGATACTTTGCTCAAGTACATAGGGGGCTTACATAGGTACCTTAGGCATACAATCCTCATGGTTACTCCTAGAAGCCTAGATGAGGTAAGTGTTCAAGCTATACATTTAGAAGCTAGAGGGAAAAATACTTTTGAAGAGGGTAGGAATAAACCTTTTAAGGGGAAAAACAAAGAGAAGACCTCAAAAGGAAAAGGAAAAAATAATGCATCTGTCAAGAAAGAGGGAGAGAAAGTGGTTTGTAACCATTATTCTAGAGAAGGCCATGAAGAGAAAAACTATTGGAAACTACATCCGGAAAAGAGACCCAAATTTAACAGTAATAAAGGGAAGTAGAAAACTACAGCTACAACTCAACATGACTTAGGAGAAGATTCAGGTGTTGAAACTAAAATTACAGCCATTGGATTCAAGAACATGGAGGGGAAAGAAATTGAAACAAAACCCACTACTAGTACTTCAAACTGTCACATAGAAGCTCAAAATGAAGAATAGAGAATTGAACTGTTTTATGTGAGGGTCATATCCAAAGATAGCAAGATTGATACACTGTTTGATAGTGGTTCACAAGTGAATTTAATCTCTGAATAATTGGTCAAGAAACTTAATCTTGAAACCATTCCACATCCAAAACCATATCCACTGGGGTGGATTTTTAAGGATGCAAATTTATAGGTTTCAAAGAAGTGCATATTGTGCTTTGCAATAACTGCACATTTGATTGACACAACTGAATTAGATGTGGTTCTTCTTGATATTACAGGTGTTGTATTGGGCAGTCCTTATTTGTATGACAGGAAAGCTATCTTCCATCACCATGAGAAAAAATACCATTTATTCAAAGATGCCAATGAGTACATTGTTAGAGCACATCACAAGAAGACAAATATTGCAATGGTAAATGCTGGACAGGTAAAAAGGCTAGTGAATTCAAGTAAGAATTTTGTTCTTCTAATGATTAAGCCTAAAGCTAATGTTAATCATGAGTTATTTGAAGATTGCGATCCTAAGTTGAAATCATATTTATATGATGTATTTGATGCACATCATGAGATGTTTCAGGAACCAACATGATTTCTTCCTAAAAGAGAGATTCAACATGAGATTTAGTTTCAACAATATTGTCCTCTTCCAAACATCGGCATGTATCACATGTCAATAATGGAGAATATTGAAATAAAGAGGAAAATCAAGGACTTGTTGGACAAGGGACTCATAAGGCCAAGCGCTTCGGCATGAGGTTCACCTATAGTCTTGATTCCAAAGAAATATGGGACTTGGCGCATGTGTGTTGACTGTAGAGATTTGAACAGGATAACGATAAAGAATCGATACCCACTCCCAAGGATAGATGATTTTTTAGATCAGCCGAAAGAAGAAAAGTATTTCAATAAGTAAGATTTTTGAAGTGGATATCATCAAGTAAGAATTGCAGAAAGTGACATACATAAGACTGCATTCAAAACCAAACAAGGACTCTTTGAGTGGTTGGTTATGCCATTTGGTTTGTGTAATGCAGCAGATACTTTCATGCGTGTGATGGATAATGTTTTGCGTCCATTTCTTGATGACTTTGTGATTGTGTATTTGGATGATATGCTCATTTTCAGCAAAACAAGAGAAGAGCATGTCTTACATGTAAAGAGGGTACTTGATGTTTTGAAGAAAGAAAAATTATTTTGTAAGATGTATAAGTACGAATTTGGAAAGACTTCTTTGGTTTATTTGGGACACATTGTAGCAGGAGGCACATTGAGAATTGATCCTTATAAAGTGGAAGCCATTGTGAATTGGCCCACTCCCAAATCAGTAACCGAGGTAAGAAGTTTCTTAGGCATAGCTCAGTATTGGAGAAATTTTATTGCTAACTTTTATGCCATAGCAACTCCTATGCATACAGTGAAAAGTGTGAAGAAAGGCTTCTAATGGAAAGGAAAACATCAACAAGCTTTTGAAGCTTTAAAAGAAAATATCAGTTTAGCTCCAGTCCTTGCGTTACCAGATTTGAGACAGCCATTCAAGATATAGACTGATGCTAGTGATTATGCCATGGGCATAGTACTTTTGCAGCATGGTAAGCCTCTCACTTTTCATTATGAAACATTCAATAGTGCTGTAATAAATTATCCAACATATGAAAAAGAGCTATATGTGTTGGTACAAAGCATCAAGAAGTGGAAACACTACTTGATGGGTAAAGAGACGATTATTCATACCGATCACCAACCGCTACAGTACTTGCAGTCGCAAAATAAATTGCAACAATCATGACATTTCAGGTGGATGGAATTTATTAAACAATTTCACTTGGTTATAAGGTACAAGAAAGGTATTTTCAATAAAGTTGTTGAGATTCTTTCAAGACCAATTATAAGTGCTTCTACTTTTCTTTAAAATGATTCTATTATACATGAGAGTTACATAGAATAGTATATATCCGATGTTGATTTAAAGATGTGTATGCTAGTTTGAGTGAAGGGAATCAAGTTGAGGAAAATTATTATCACTTGCATAACAATTTGCTCTTTCATTTGGGAAAGTTGTGTACACCACAAGGAGAGAGAATTAGTTTCATGAGAGAGGCTCATTCGTCTCTTATTTTTGGTCACTTTGGGGTAAGACAAATAGTGGAACATCTACAGAGGTATTGTTATTGGCCTCGCATGATAGATAGTGTATCATTTTTTATAAGAGGATGTTTTATGCGTGCTACAAGAAAGCCTAGAAATAGGAATCTTGGGTTGCACATGCCACTATCGGTACCATCAAGGCCATGTGAGAGTGTCTCCATGGACTTTGTTTGAGGTCTACCTATGTCAAGAAAACAACATGATTATCTTTATTTAGTTGTGGATAGATTCAGTAAAATGTGTATACTTATGCCATGTAAGAAAGCCACTACTGTTGAACAAATTGTTGAACTTTATTTTCAACATGTATGGGTTCATTTTGGTTTTCCAACTTCTATTGTTAGTAACAAGGATTCCACGTTTGTTGGGAATTTTTGGTCCAATATTTGGAAGATGATGGACACAAATTTGAAAAAGAGTACTGCTTTTCATTCGCAAACTGATGGCCAAACTGAGGTGGTGAACAAGACCATTGTGCATCTATTGAGAGGATATTGTATTAAGCATCCCAAGTTGTTGGATGAACAACTACATTACATTTAGCATTCTTACAACTAGGCTAAGCACTCTTCTACAAATACTTCACCTTTTGAAGCCTGCTTTGGGTATTTGTTGAAATCCCCATTAGATTTCATCTTTGAGAAGGATAGTGAAATTGATGGGCATAGTGATATTGACAAGGCTCAAAATTTCATTGAGAAAATTCAGATTATTCATCAACATTTTCAAGAACTGCTTGAGAAGAGTCAAAGAAAGTACAAGGACAGGCATGACAAACATAGAGTTGATCACAAGTTTCAAGAAGGAGATGTAGTATGGTTGCACATAAGCAAAGAAAGGATGCAAGGAGAAGGTAAAAAGCTGAAGCCTATTTGTTATGGTCCATTTAAGATTACTAAACAAGATGGTAATAATGCATTTCAACTTGACTTGCCTTCATATATGCAAATGTATTTCGTTGTTAATGTGTAGAATTTACGTTTGTATGAGCCTCCATTGGTTGATGATCAAGGGAGTGATATTCGATTGCCATCAATAGAAGATTTATCGCCAGAATCTCTGAATGAGCTCAAGGAGGATGCCGTGATCCTTGAGAGGAGGAAATGCACTTCTAAAAGAGGAAGTGTTGATTATCTTCAGATTTGGCTCAAGGGTAGCAAACCATGTAAGGCAAGATGGATGGAAGTGGAAAAGGTGAGGGAGTTGTTCCATCATCTTCTGAACAGGTGATTAAATTATTTTGGGGTCCAAAAGATTCCGAATGGGGAGGTGTGATCAGGAGATCATTTCTTATGCTAAAAAATGAAAGTTCTTGAAATAGGTCTAAACCTGAGCGACCGGAAAGGTCTCATTATTGCGATTTCGATGCCGTGAATGGTTTAGAAAACCAATGTCATATGAGGAAGATATCATGTTCTATTCGTTTTTGCAAACAACAAAAATTTCATGACTAGATGCCCAGTCAGCATGCAGGTACAGTTAGTAGGTATATGCCTGGAATATTCCATTTTTAGTCGGCCAACAGAAACATGCCATGTGGCTCAATCTTGGTCATTAGATGTTGATGGTACGAAGGAATTTGGTCCGTTGATGAGATTTTTGGAGGGCTAATGGTTGAGTGACACGTGGCAAGCCTGTAGGCTACCACGTGTCCTAAGGATGGTCTACTAAATTTTTTTGAGGCTATAAGAATCGAACCTCAAACCTTAGGCATGGACTCAAAGGGCCTGACCTATCCCCTGTGGGGTGTTTTTACCCCTATAGGGTGCAATCACTAGTTAAATGTTAAGTGTTTCTGCATTGAGGGCTTGGGACGCTAGCCCCCCTATCATATAACCTAGTGCCCATAACCATGTCTTTCGACTCTAACCGCAACATAAAACATAAACCCGGCGATGAATTTCGTTCACATGGTGGAGTTTGGTAATGGTTCATTTGGACGGTTGTGATAACTGTAACCTCTGGCGGGTTTTGAAATGGTTTTTCAAATGTAGCAATAACAAGTAAATGCAACGGTTAAAAGGTATGAGAACCTTAACTCCTGCTTCTAACTTAAATGGCAGAGCTTTAAAACGGTTAATGCGGAGGTTACGGTGGGGTTGGCATGTGACCACCCCGCCACTACCATTTAATGCCAAGTTAAACCGTTTGATAAATTTGGAGCACGCCCCTAAGTTCAAGTTTTATCCATCAATTTTAACTTCATTTAACTACCTGTCTCCACATTTAGTGGAGATTTTCTAGCTCTCATTAGGAAAAATGCATTGGAAGGTCCATTTTCGACCAATTTTGGTGAAACAAGAATTTACCTAGACTAATTTGAGTATTCTGAAGCCATTGGTGCAGATAAATCAATCATTAGAGGCCTATAAACATATGTAATTTAAAATTTTGAGCATAATGACAAAGATTGACATGCCATTGGGAGCTAGACCAGTAGATATAGCCCAAGAGGGGTGAACTGCTTCATCATCCCTACTGTGTAAAACTTATGTGTGAATATTTTTCTCTGTTATGCATTGTTGTTCAGTGTTTCTAAGGCTTATTTACATGCTTAAAGTTCATTAATTCATCTAATTTACATGGTTAAAACTCTCATTGCTTAAGCAAACATATGGTGACAATTTGTGCATGTTTATTTAACTAAAAGGACACTTAGCACACCAGAACTAGTACACTCCTTTCAGATCAATTAAACTTGTATGGGAGAAAAAGGTGAGTAGTGTTGCTTCATTAGAAATTTTACAATTTAGATTTTATTTGGACCAAGGATGACAAAAAAAGGGATTAATTGCAATAATAAAATTGGATAAACCTAGAATGTTGATAGAAATTTGTGTAATAATCTAATGAAGTGGCTCGATATTTTCATTAAATTTTATGAAGGAAACTTCCTAATCGATGGATTGTTTTAATATATATGCATGCGTGTGTGTATGCAAAAATTCCAATAAGTGTGAAAATACTTACACAACCTTGTTGGGTGTTAAGATAAGGAAGACATATAAAAATGCAAAGAGAAAAGACTCCATAGATATATACAGAGGTAATATGCTCATAAATCTCCATAGATAATATATAATGCATACCAAATTGAAGAATAAGAAAAAAATGGGGTAGATCTCTAAATATTACATTTTGTTGTTTTGACCATGAAACAAAAGATAGTTAAGATATCCTTTTAACAATCTATGAGTGGTTTTGTGAATATCTTAAGTATGTTTCCTCATAATTTCTGGGTGAATAACTTTATTAACTCCACTTCAAAGTGGAATTGAAAATAATATAACAACCATGGGAGTGGAAAATATATTATGTGGATCTACACTTAAGTGTTCATGACAAATGAAAAATTGTTGCAGTAGTGTCAAATAACATCATAAGAGATAATGTAGCAAGTAGTACTTTGATTAATACTTCCCCCTTATAGGTGATATTAAAATAAAGTGGATATTTTTTATTATTAATTTCACATTAAAGTATGTCCCTATCACTAACCTAAGCTGTGAATAAGGTCACCAAAGGACCCATTGTATTATGTGTTGATATATTGATGATTTGACTTTGGTGAGTGGATGTGGATATTTTTGTTGGATGCAGGTGGATGATCCTTTGGCGGAATGCTTAAATAAAGATAGGAAGCATCTTCTTAGTACACGTTAAAAGATGAAATAATCTTTCCATTAAATGAGAATAAGAGTATCTCTTATTCTGGAACTGAGCCATTGCTCAAAATAAACTAAAGTGCAAACCTCTTAGTATTAAAAATATTGTGGCACAAATAAAAAATAAATGTAGGAGACAATTCCTTCCCATATTTTAAAAAAAAAATGAAATTGAGGGAACATTGAGGATAATATTTTATTTTAAAGGGGGAAAGATTTAACACCACTATGATTGTTTTTTTTATTTTTATACAATGAACTATTGTTCTATTCCATGGAAAGGGAGGCCATGATGAGACTTATGTCGTGATGTAATTCTATTATTAAGTTTGAATAAATAAATTACTTAAAAATATAAAAGAAGTAGAACTAGAGCATATAAGACTTATTCCCATTTTAGAAAGAGTTGTGGTGGTCATGTCTACATGATGGACCTTTTCTAAAAAGTCTCCTAAAATTTCCTAGAAGAAAATAAAAAGATATTAAATTAACATAATGGAAAAGAAAAATTATGTTAATCACTTAGTTCCATATAAATACTAAGGAGGTAGAATACAGCACTACTTGAGATAAAAGTGTGTTTTAAAGAAATTTTTTTTTGTTTGAAAAAAACTAAATCAAAAGGTTTAGGAAAAAGAACTTCCCAATATTTTGGCTTATGGTTAAAAGAACTACTTTTCCATGATGGCTAACCCTGGATTAATAATTGTTATGAAATTATAGAGAAAAATGAGATATGATAATTACGAGTTCAGTAAATAAGAAGGAAGTTGCAATGAGGAGTTGGTATTTATGACGGATATGAAAGGATAAAATATAAAATATTTTATATATTCCTGTAATCTGCTATAATTATTATATTAATCAAATTTGCATGGATATTTTCAACTTGTTGCAGTTTACTAGTATTCTTGAATACGGATATAGTAACGAAATTATTATTAATGATGAGAAATAATGAGGAATGAATATATGTACATAAATATATATTGGAATTGATAAAGCATAACATATGAAATATCATCTCAGAAAATGAATTATGTTAATACTTAGTTGTACTTGTTCTAAAGTTCTGTATGTAGGGCTATCTATCTCTTATCTGCGTATCATTATTTGTATATCGACTTCTTTACGTATAGAGGAAAGGTAGAATTGTTAATAATAGTTACTAGTTATGGGGTTCAAAAGGGATCAATATATACATATCAAGTAGACAACAAAGAATTTGGTTACTTCAGTTATTAATGACAAATTTGTAATTTTTTCATAAGAGAGTTGGATAAACGAAACGCTTGAGTCTCGAGTTATTATTTGGAACCGCCGTTAGTGTTAAATAATGATATATATGGAAAATAGTGGAATTTTAGTTGTGAAGAAGTATTCAACTGCTTTAAAATATAAATGGCTCATGCTTGATGTCATGTATGGATTATAAAAATTGACAATTGCTATAAGAAATATATGGATTATGATATTAATATTGTTCTACATGTTAGAAGTGGAATGGTATTATTCAAAATGTATTAATAATTGCATGCAAGTGAAATACAGGGATAAATTATTACAGAATATTATAATTTACTATACGGTTGTCAGTAAATATTGAATTAAGAGATAAATTGTAATAATTTTAGTGAAAATTTCATGTAGTAAAAATTAATGTTGGGTTTCTAATTTTTCATGATTTTGTTTATGAAACCATCTATTTTCACATCATTCAATTCACTTATATTTAACATTTTTAATAATATTTATTGATAAATGAGTCAAATTCGCACATACATGTTTACATGGTTTATTATTATTATTTCTAATATTTTTAATAAATTAAGAACTTTGCTTGATTTTACTAATGATAGTTTGGTCAATTCAAGTTTTTGTAGTTCAAATTATCTTCATAGTTAAAGTAGTATCATGACTATATAGATAAATATGACACTTGGACTTGGTTTCTAGAAGCTCCAATATGGATTTGTATGGGTGAAACTCCACTCAACTCTCACATGTGGACCTCCAGCAAAAGATGAAAGGAAAAACACAAAATGAAAATGAATTTCAGAAAACTAAAACACCCTGTTAGGTTCTCCATGGTCAGTTTTCTCAAATTCATTACCATTTGAGATATGTTATGGGTTCTTTGGAGCACTATTTTGTATATTACAAGAGAAAACAGTATGGTAATTTTATAGTCAACCTTGACTCAGGTTGAAAAGGATTGGAATGATTTTTTCTTTAGAAAGTTCATGGAAAGGAGATAAGTGTGATTAGATGGATTTATCTTTGATCCTAGAAACCTTCAAAATATATATTGATTCTATTTTCAAATTCGTTTACTCATATTTCATGGGAAAAATTCATGCAATGAGATTCTGAGTTTGTTGTTTCTTCAAAACGCTATAAATTGTAGTATTTTCGATGAGGGGAGAGATCACATGTCAATGATGAATATTAATCTGTAATTTTTACTTCTATTGGAAGAATAAGAAATTTTTATTTTCCACTGAATGTAATCTGATATGGCACCACTCTTAATGAAATTGGTGATTTGAATCAAGTGATATGAGTTTATAATTCCTCACACTCACCAAGAGGGCCCCCTATGGAGTTGTGAGATAGTATAGCTGTCATTTTAATCTCATTTTTTTTCATTATTTTCATGGATTTAGCTTTTAATATATGTAGATGTTTGAATTCTCTATTTTCAATATAGTTTGCATACTTTTTTTTTTCCGGTTATAGGTTGAGTGCTCAATATAAAATTAAAAATCCAAAAACACTTTCCTTCAAATATTTTCCAATAATTTATTTCATTTTCATGCTTTATCTATTCATCATTTTGATAAGACATGGAGGCTCTTGCACTTGAAATTTTTTCAACATATTATTGTTTTTCACTTCATTCTAGAATAGTTTCCAATTACAAGTTTGTATAATAGTTGTTCTTTTAATTTGATAGTTAGATTTCCTTTCATTATCTTAGATTATATATATTTCAAATCTCATAGATTAAAATTAGAGTAGATTTTTTTACAGTTCATAGAATAAATCCCCTTTTTCAAGTGAGCTTGTTAGATTTCCTTTCATTGTTTATTAGAATAAATTTCATTTTTTTTTCAATCTAATAGATTTCAATTGATTTTCCAATTATAATAGATCTCGAATTTTTCATAGTATAGATTGATTTAAAAGCTCATTTAAATTTCAAAGTTTTGAGTTTGAAGTCATTGGTCTTTTAAGACATAACATGTGCATATGCTTATAAAAAATTAGTCATAAACATGTTTAAATCATCATGTGAAATTATATTATTTTATTTGAATTTAAATTAGATATCCTATCACATATAGTGCATATATACTTCACAAGTTCATGTACCGGTATTGACTTATAAGTGCAAGTAATTTAAGAGTCAATTAAATTACCCAACATTTGGCGTTGTTTTCATGAAAGTATACGTATGTGTTAGCTTTCAATTACATCTCATTTAGCTTTAAATTCCATCTCATTCTTAGTTGCATAATATTAATCTCATCTTAGTATATCCTATATGTAGATTTATTAAAAATAAAAAATAAAAACTTTAATGAGCTAGCATCCCCACTATATCACATCCACATCATGAATTCCTAGTTTTGGAGGTAGAAAAATAGGTGATAAGGGAGGTAGAAGAAAATTATATAGATGATGAAAATCAGGAATTTCCTTTTCGATTTCCCAATCAAGAAACTCATATCAACATTCATATGAATAACATCACTCCATCCGTACTTCCTAACTTCAAAGGTATGAGGTCAAAAGACCCGGAAACTTTTTTTTTCGAATTTGACATACTGTGTAGTTCTTATGGCTACTCATTACACAATCAAAAATTGAATTTGTTTCCATCAACATCGAATGATAAAGATCTCAGATATTTCATGAATTTAGGAACAAATTCTATAAGGACATGGGATGATATGAAAAGAGTATTTTTGGAAAAATATAAAGATTATTTCATACATCGTGACCTTAAAAATTATGTCTTTAAGATGAACCAAAAATAGGATGAAATCCTATAATATTTAGTGGGGAGATTTACTTATAATGTCAAAATATTAGAAGATTATATTGAATCTGAGTTTAAGACAATCATCTGATCTCACTGCTCGATTCCTCAATATTTTTTGACATCATCTCAATCAAGGCAGTTGGTATCTCATATACTAGTACATATCAAAGCGTATCTTTCAAGCCTTCATATGATTTTATTTATCATATTTTTATTCACCTAATTACATTAGATGTAATTATATACTTTAACGAGATTTATTTTTCAAGTAGAGTAGGACGTATAAAATAAAATGAAGAAAAGTAAAGAGAAAAATAAGTCCTATTGTGAAAACCAACTTGCTATCATAATTCAACATGAGTTTTGCTTCAAAACACGGAAACTCATGAGCAATATTCACAATAAGTTCTAAAATTTCGTGATGGTTCATATCTTTTATTATGGTTCCTCAAATCAGTTTTGGTTCTTTACTCGATTTCGCTAATGTGGGATTCGTTAAGGCCCACCTTCCAAAAGATCTTGTCCCATCAACTTCAACACCTTATTGGGGATCAATATAAGAGATTATTTGGAGTGCCTTGGAACTTGCATACTATTATGAAACTAGCTCCAAAAATAGAGGAAAAGAGAGATCAAAGCCTTAGAAATAAGCGACTTCGTAGGGGAAACCTCCTTTACATTACATAAATGAACAATTCTTGGATGATACAAATGAAAAAAATCTCCTTTTATATATAGGATTCCACGGGGTCACAATTTAATCCTAGCCGACCTAACAATAATAATGTAAGGGCACAATAATAACAATATTGGGGTTACACAGGCACAACAATAACAATAAGTGGGCTATACTAACCACAATAAGGGACTACACTAGTAATATAGGGACCTAACATGCCACTGTCCTTTTGAAAAAGTGTTGTCCTCTATTATCACTCAAAAAAAGTGAAACATTATTTGACATGGTCATAGAGTTCATTTGTCACAAGTGGGTATACGAAAATTTAAATTTTTCTATCTTTAATCTATCCTAAGGTTCAAAACCCACCTCCATATAGTTTACATCATGTCCCATTAGTCATCATTAGGTGTCATATTCCATCTCCCAAGCGTTTAAATTCTAAAAGGACACTTTAGCCAGTTTTTCCTCTTTTCGCAACATTTTACACTGTAAAATAGCAGTTTTCGCTACTAAACTGCCTAATAGTTTCGTAGCGAAACTCTCAGAAAATGAACTAGCCACGCTACGAAAAACGACATTTATATCTGTCTTGTAAAATCCAGTGAAAGGTGTCAGTTCATGATTAGAGGAGATAGGGTGGATGTCATTTGAGTCAGTTAGGGTTATTTCAAAGGTACAAGGTCATGCCTGAGGTCATCATTACTATTTCTAGCATGCATGAGTCATGATTATGGCATGACCTGTCATTGAAACCATAAAAAATTACCCAATTGAGTATTTTTTTCATTCTTTGTTTTATCCTTGCATGTTATTGAGTTGCTAGAGAGTTGCTTCACCAAGGCAAGCTAGTTGTTGGCATTTTTCAAAAGTTATAGGTGTCACTAATCAAGCGAGGCTGAGAAGACATAAATTCACCATGGCTGCAAGAAAGAAGACTAACAAAGGTTGTAACTGAACATGAATTTGTTAAATGAAGACCCAAATGCCTTGGATATATTCATAAGTACAAGTTTTTTGCAGTTCTGCCAAAGGCTGCAGGGTTGTCATTTCTAGGTTTCTAAGGAGTTTTCTATCAGTTTCAATGGGACAAATTCAAAGGTGGGAATGTTAAACCTCACAGTAACACTAGAAACCATTGCAGTAGGAATAAGAATCCCTAGGGGAAGGGAAAAATGGTTTAAAGGCATCAATTTCACCATACAGGACTGTAAAGAATTTATCAAGCCAGAGCATAGTGAAATTAATCTCACAAATGCTATCCCAAGGAGCTGCATGAAAGAAAACTTCTCAAAGTTTCTGCTAATTATTAGAAGTACTTCACCTATGAAGGGAGGTTCCACATGGTCTATTCCTACCACCTTAGGCTTCTACTGCATTTTGTGGGTAAGAGGTCTCTTTACTTTTCCCTTTACTTATACAGAAGTCTAGCTAAAATGTCAGATAAGTTCCAAGTTAAAAAAGAAGGAAATGAAACTTCTATCTTTCATCATGGGTTGATCAAGTTGCTGGTGTTAGAGGAGTTAACAAGATTAGGCAGAGATTGGACATCATTTATGTTCATTAGTTGTTTGGAAATAGATTATGTTAGTCCTAAAAGAGTTCCCAAACCTAGAGATGTTTCATCACCTACAGTAGCAGAGCAAGTTGAGATAGTAAGCATGGAGACAAAGCCTTTGCAGAAGGTTGATTCACGCAAAGCTACACCTGCAAAAAAAAAACCAATAATGAGAAAAAATGGTAGCAAGAGGGTTACGAGGAGCCAAATAGTGTCTAAGGGTAACTTACAGGACATCTTGCATGCCATTGATATTGAAGAAACTCCCATAGTTCAAGCTAAAAACATATATGAGGGATGAAGGAAGCTTAAGAAGGGAAAAACAACTAAGAAGTTAGAGTTTTCAGGTGATGTTGTTGGATTCATGTTTCAAGCTAGAAAATCGATGACAAGACATGCCAGGAAAGTCTTGGAAAGCAACAAAGAAACTCATAAGTTCAGTGAAACTGTTCAGTCACCCCCAAGCATCATAGACCTCTCTTCACCCGCGAAAAAAGATCTCGTCATGAAACATAAGAAGGGCAAAGAGAAAATCACTGAAAATTTAGAAGTGTAAGTCCATAAGGAGCAGTTGAAAGATGCAAGTGAAGAGATATTAGTCTTGAGGAAAGAGGAAAAGAAACATGGAGCTGAAAGAGTGCAGTTTGAACAGATGAGGAAGATTTGGGAGGATCAAGTCACAAGTGTCTCAAAGACCTTGGAGAACACATAAAAACTGATAAAGTGGACTCAACCACTAAGAAAGGAGGTAAAGCACATAAAAAAGGTAAACCTGCACTTACAATCTAAGAACATAACAATGAAGAACCAAGTCAAAGATCTTCAAGAGCAATTAGAACTGATTCATGAAGAGCTGGAAAATAAATGTTTGAAGATGACTATAGTTGAGGAGCCCATTGCTCAACTGATCATAAATGAAGAAGAAACACCACAAGAGCCATAAATTGAGATTAAATATGCTTTAGAGAGTTCATTACATGCATAAGATCAATTTTTAGCAGCTAGAGGTCATTTTGTGAAGAAATTTCTAAAATGTGCAATTTTTGCACTTTTACACAGTTTCGTAGCGTTTCCTAGGCTTAAAGTCAGGAAAACGCTACGAAAAAACCTATAGGATCATTTTTTCCTCTATAGTCACTTTTTGCAATTTTCAAGGAGAGATATTGATGGTGGTGATGTTTCATGGATTTATTGACACCATGGAACAACAAAGGAGCGAAGTTATTAGGTGCAGAAGGCACTTTTTCAACGCTACCAAAGCTCGCTACGAAACTGCCCTGTTTTCGTAGTGAGCTATTTTTGAAGTTTTTGGGGCATCTTAATGGAAGTTTTGGATATTTGGACTCCTAAAACATGTCAAGGGAGCTTATCATCAAATAATTATGAATCGAATAAAGTGCTATGGAGATAGGTCATCATCAAAAGAAACTTCGAAGATAAGAGTTATGCATTCCTGAAAAATAGGGTTATGTTCCACAAGTCTAGGAGGGTTTTGAATATGTAAAGTGGTGATGAACTATGTTATCACTTTTTTCGCGCATGTGACACTTATGTTATAACCATCATCTAATGGTTTCAAAGATAAGGTAGAGTTATGTAATAAATATGAGTTAGAGTCCTATTAGGAGATGTCTTCTTTAGGGTATAGTTGTAGGTTTTCTGTTAGAAGTCAAGTTTTTCAGTTATGTGATATGCCATAGGAGAATTCGATGGTATATCCACTAGGTAGACCATCCTTATTGTAAAGAAGGTCTATTTAAAGACAAAACATCTAATTAGTCAAAGGTTGGAGATTTGTTTGCACTAAACTATTGCTATATGAATTTGAATAATATCAGTAATACATAGTGAATTTCTTCTTGATATACCAGAGATTCTCATGGGGCTTTTAATGTCTTATTGATCTATACCTTTATGTTTTTACCATTTGCAGTAGATTTCATCTCTATTTCTCAGAATTCATAATTTATGCTCTAACTTCCTTTGGTGATGAAATGACGTTGTTGGCCTATGTTTTATGTGTGAATTGCCTCTGTTAAAGACCCCTATCTTCCTCAACTTCAATGTCAAGAAACCTTGCCACTAAAACTACTAATTGTTGACTCCATAAGCCCAATGGTAGCAAGTCTTCATTCTTTTCAACCTGCAAACATAAAAAACATGTTACATTTCCAATAAAGTTAGCCAGCTAGTACCATCATTATTCAATATCATAAAACCCCCTTGAGAGAGCTCTCTTAGACTGAAGAGGCTAATCTCATAAAAATTTCATCCTCCCATGTAGAATCTTCAATGGGAAAGTTCTTCCACATGATGAGATACTCTGAAATTGAACGATTTAGTAGGTTTCGAGTTCTTATTTCCATGACTCCTTTAGGTTCCAATATGATTTTTCCTTCCACATCAAGTTCTAGAAATATTGTTTGAACTGGAATTTTGTCACCTATAACCTTCTTTAAGCATAAAACATGGAAAAATGAATGCACTCGCGAAGAAGCAGAAGCTCCAATTTGTATGCCATACTACCAATATTTTGAAACACCTTGTAAGGACCATAGTACTTTGGTGATAATTTATTATCCTTCTTAGCTTGCTTGAGGGACATTTGTTTGTATGGTTGTAGTCATAAAAATACACAATATCATAAATCAAAATTTCTCTTGCTGCAATGTTGATCCACCTTTGTTTCATTCGATTTTGTGCCAAATTTAGATTATCCTTTAAGAGTTGGAGAACTTCTTTTTGATGCTCGATGTGATATTCCATTTCTTGAACCTTAGAATTTTCTCTTAAATATGATGTGATGGGCGGTGGATGATATCCGTAAAGTGCCATAAATGGGGTAATTTTTCTACAGTATGGAAGGAAGTGTTATACCACCATTCAGCTAGAGGTAACCACTTGACCCATTCTGTTTGTTTATCATATACAAAACAATGAAGATATCCTTCCAAAAATTTGTTCACTATCTCAGTTTGACCATCACATTGAGGATGATAGGATGAGATATGAGCTAGTTGAGTACCCAAACAAGAAAATAATTTCGTCCAAAAATTTCCAATAAAAATGGGTTCTCTGTCACTTACAATAATCTTTCAGTTTCCATGTAGCTTTTGAATTTTTTCCATAAATTCAATAGAAAATGTACTTTATTTAAACAGATTAGATAATGCACAAAAGTGTGCATACTTGGTAAGTCTATCTACTACCACCATGATGACACTCTTTCCTTCGGGCTTAGGTAAACCTGTGATAAAATCCATTGAAATCTTCTCCTAACGTTGACTTGGAATGGATAAAGGTTGTAGAAGACCCGGGTTCTTAATTGTCTCAACTTTATTTTGCTGGAAAACCAAAAATTCCTCCACAAAATTTTGAAAATCAAATTTAAGGCTATCCCAAAAAAATCTTTCTTCACCTTGTGGTAAGTTTTTAAAAATCAAGAGTTTCTTCCTAAAGGACAAGTGTGCAATTCCAAAAGAATATTTTTTTTAGTTGGGAATTCTTACAACGATATAAGCGATCTTTGTACCATAAGGAATCATTTTTCCAACTAAATGTATCGTATGTACTAGGATGTTGCTAAAACTTTTGAATTAGTTTCCACACTTCTTCGTCCTTCTTACATCATCCCTTGCTTTGGTTATCGAATCTGGTCGAATGACAGAAATGGCACATAAAAATGCTTCCACTTCTCAATCCTTTCTTGAGAGTGCATCTTCAACAAAATTTAGCTTCCCTTTTTTGTAGATGATTTCAAAGTCATAACCCAACATCTTTGTGACTCATTTTTGTTGCTCTTCTGAAGATAGTATTTGTTCCAAAAAGTGTTTAAGACTATCATGATAAGTTTTTATCTTGAAGTGTCTTCCCATTAGGTAAGGTCGCCATTTCTTTAGTACATGTAGTATTTCCAACATTTCCTTCTCATAAATAGCTTTCTGTAAATAATTTCCATTGATTGAATGACTTTCAAAAGCAATGGTTCTTCCTTATTACATTAAAACCACACCAATTCCATTTCCCGAGGCATCAAATTCCACAATAAAGGTTTTTCTGAAGTCTGGTATAGACAAGACCGGTGCTAGGCACATTGCCTCTTTAAGATGTTCAAAGGCCTTAGTTGCTTCGGGAGTCCATGAAAATGCATCTTTCTTCAATATTGTTGTTAGAGGTGCTTCTATTCTCCCATAATTATTAAAAAACTTATGATAATACCCTGTTAACCCAAGAAATCCTCGCAACTGATTTATGTTAGTGGGGACTTTCCATTCCTTGTTGGCTTTAATTTTGTTAGGGTCTACCTTAACACCGTCGTGAGATATAATATGACCAAGATATTCCACTTCTTGTACTCCAAAGAAACATTTATAGGTTTTTTCATATAACTGTTTCTCCTCCAATAGTTTGAGCACCCTACAAATATGTTGAACGTGATTCTTCCAAGACCTATTGTAGATTAGTATATCATCAAAAAATACTAACAAAAATTTTCTCAGGAAGGGTTTGAAAATGGAATTCATCAATCCTTGAAATGTAGAAGGTGCATTGGTAAGGCTGAAAGACATGAACAAATATTCATAATGGCCCTCATCAGTTTGAAATGATTTTTTTAGAATATCTTCAGTATTCATTCTAATTTGATGATATCCTAAATGAAGATCCAACTTGGTAAAATAAATTTCTCCATGTAATTCATCCAATAATTCATCAATCAAAGTAATGGGAAATTTATCTTTAATAGTGAGCTTATTGAGCTCCCTATAATCCGGAGACATGCGCCATTTTCCATCCTTCTTGTGCACCAATACTACTGGAGCAAAGAAAGAACTTTGACTAGGTTGAATTATACCAGCCTCATTTCTGCAATCATATGTTCAATTTCACTCTTTTGGACATATGGATATCTCTAAGGCCTTATGTTTGGAGGAACACTTCCTAGAATCAAATGAATAGCATGATGATGATAACGAATAGGTGGGAGTCCTTTGGGAGTTTCAAACACCTTGGAATTATTGTCCAAGAATTTTTGGAGATCTGGAGAAATAGATGATTTTGATGTTGGAACTTATATTGAGCATAATTTTGCAATTACGCCTCGTTGTTCTTTCTTTGGAATATGTTTCATGACATTAGAGCTCATTATATTTCCCATCTTCCCTGCAATACTCCATAATTCGACTTCATTTCCTTCCAAAAAAAAATTCAAGAAAAGTTCTTGATAATTAAAAGCCACAGTCCCCAGAGCTTGTAACCATTGTAATCCTAGTACAAAATCAACACCTCCCATTGGAATGGAAAGCACTGGGCTATTCAATACATACTTGCCCATGGTTAGATTGATATTATGGCATTTTCTACATCAGTTTATAGTTCCTCCATTTTCAACCATCACTTGACATTCTGGTGCTGGGTATAGGAAGTAATTCAATTCCTTGCCAGCCTTACAATGAATGAAATTATGGGTACTAGCCGAATTAATCAACACTATTACCTTTTCCTTCTTGATATGTCCTCATATCTTGAGAGTTTGAGGAGTGGTAATTCTTTCCAATGCATTACACGATAGGGTCGGACTCATTTTTTTCTTTCTCTAGAGTTGGTTCATGGTGTATATCCTCTTCTTTTGAAATTTCTGGTTCATTTTCTTCCTCATCTTCACAATATATGAAAAATAATTTCTTCTCAGCACACTTATGACCCTTATTGTATTTGTTGTCATAACTGTAGCAAAGCCCTTTTTCTCTTTTTTCTTCCAATTATTGTGGTGTCAACCTTGTAGGTTGTGGAAGTCTAGGAGTAGCAACACTTCTATCTTTATAGATGCCAGTGGTAGGATTCCTTGTCGCCATAATTTTACATTCAATTTTTCTTGCCAACTTGAATGCCTTCTCCAATGAATCAGGTTCGCAAAGGCGAACCACATGTTCGATGTTATCCTTTAAAGTCCCCATGAAGACATCAATATTATGTTCCTCTGAAATATCATTTACCCTTATATTCAATTTTTGGAAGTCCTCAATGTGCTCCACCACTGAAACATTTTGTTTGAGATTTATCAATTGGCTAAACAAGGTGTTGCTCTTTGTATCCTCATAATGTGCCATCATTTACTCCATAAAAAATTGACCAAGAGACAATTTTTTTATGGGAGAAAAGCCATTGATACCATACAAATGTATTTTGTTCTAAATATAAATTTTCAATGCGTACCTTTTGCGTGTTTTACACATTATTGAGATCAAAATATTGCTCCATCTGTAGTATCCATGTTACGGGATCCTTGCCATCAAACTTCCTCATATCGGTATTTGGAATATGGTGGGTCTTAAATGCCACGTTAGAGTTTATGAAATCATTATTAACATTTACTTTGTTTTCATCATGAGTTTCCTCTACTATTTTTTCACCATTAGGAATATTTTCTTATATCAACTTTGTCAAACCTTCCATGTTTGATTTTAGATCATTCTTCATGTCTACCATGTTGTCTTTCATTTTTTCCTCTATACCATCAATATTAGATTCCATGCCATCCATATTAGCTACAACGCTTTTCTTCAAAACTTCCATTTCATTTTTTGTTGCTCTTTGCGAGAGTGAAATTTGGTGCACTTGTTCTTGTAATTTTGATATATCATGTTGCAATTCTTCATCTTCATGAGCCATAGTAGAGTATTCAGAGGGATTAATGGGTGTTGAATTATTTTTTGGGGGCATTTTAGAACCCAATATGTATATCTATGCTTCAATATTCCCTTGGAATCACTTCAAATTGATTTTTCAAGCAAGACTTATGAAATTTGAAAAAACACAATACACACCTTTTTCTTTCTTTTGAGGACCTCGATATTGAAACTCAATTATCTATGCGATTTAGGATCTTCAATATCTAGAATTAGGTCCTGTAGTATCCCTATGAATCTTCTTTACAATGCCATAGGTCTGACCTGGTTTGGATGCTTCAATATGAATTTATGCCCAATCTCCCACAATGACCTAATGATGGAATAGTTCACTAGGGAAAACTTGTACGACATGCCAAATTTCACTGTTCCAACCTTCGGCTCTGAAATTGATATCCAGGAAAATAAAGTCCGTATTATTTTGGCCACTTTTTACAGAATCCTAATACGTTTCTCATAGAAAGAGTTATGACTATTTTCACACGGTCACCTCTTTGATATGAAATTTAGGGGCCTGAAAAGCCATAACGTCTACATATCATATCTCCAAAAATGTAGCAAACCAAGATTTGAATTTTTTACACGAATTTCCTTAGGATTTCATCTTTGTGTGATAAAAATTTCAACTTTTGAACCTTTGTAGAAAAAAAAATTATAGTGGAAATGCCACGATGACCTGTTTGGAGCAGCGAAACCCTAGAATCCAAAGCTCCGATACCAAATTTTATGAAACAAGCTCCAAAAATACAAGAAAAGAGAGATCAATGACTTATAAATAAGCCTCTTAGAAGGGTAAGCCTCCTTTATATTACATAAATGAACAATTCTAGGATGATGCAAATGAAAAAACCTTCTATATATAGTAGGCAATGGGGTCACAATATAATCCTAGCTGACCTAACAATAATAATGTAAGGGCACAATAATAACAATATGGGGGTTAGAGGGGCACAAAAATAACAATAAGGGGGTTATACTAACTAAAATAAGGGACTAAACTAGTAATATAGGGACCTAAGGCATACATCAATGGGAAGCCTCCTCGTTGAAAAAAATGGGAATACAACAACGTCTTTTAATTGTTAGATCTTGCAAGCGACTCAACATCAAAACATTCATTCATCCCAGTCAATATGCACTCACGTACCTCGACATTCATTTATGTTATCAGTGATTTGTTTTTCATTGGTTAACAATTTTCAGAATTGATCAGTAATTCACTAATTTATTTCCATGCTCGACTTCGACACATTAATTCACATGGTAAGAATTGTACCATGAATTTTGGTTTTGATGAAGACTATATGGTTTTATGGAATCAATAAAAACTTGTAGCAGCATATGTTATGAGTTTCTTATAGCAACATATTCATATTCATTCCATTTAACAACAACATGATGGAACCACTAAAACTATTATTCATTCATTTCCTCTTCAAGAAAATCAATAAATTTGGGCCTATTTCAGTCAACATGCATTATCATTCAAGGTTTCTACTTTAGCATACATCATAGAGTCCAAATCAGCAGATTAGACTCAATGAATTTTTTTTTTGAAAGAAATTGACATTTTATGCAATAACTATGAAAAGTTGCATTTTTTGCAGTTATTGTTGTAGCAACCTATTTTTCGGTTGTAGCAACTTCTTCCAGGGAACCTTTGGCACAAAGATTACAAGAAATTGTAGAAATAAAAATTTATGAGATATTGGTTTTTCTCACAGTATGATAAATTAATCAAAACATGGACACGTTAATAAATAAATAAATAAAAATTTGAAGGGCATTTCAAGTGGGTTTTTAAGGCAGATTTTAATTTTTCACCAATGTGCACACATCAAGACACAATTTAATATTTTTGCACAATAACATATTACTTCATCAAAATGGGATTATGAAGGCATGTAATAGTAAAAAAGGTAAAAATACATTGTTTCCCTTTTGAAACACTCAATTTGGCCTTAAAATGAGTTCGTGGCATATGTTTTTGTTATAACATTGGCTAGTAGGAAGAGTGAAACAAGGAAGAGATTGATTTCATCATAACTCCCAAATCGTGTATCCATTGGTCATGAAATTTTTATGGTAAATTCATTGAGGTATTGTAAATAAATACACAAAATTTCAAGAAATTACATTGTCTGTTTTTTAAGAAATTTTCCGCCTTCACCTACATTCATTTCTCAATTTTATCAAGATATGTACACCCATTAGCCAAGATGTTTTGTACGAATATGCATAATATTAATGGTAACAAACTAAAAAAATTTCAGGAGAATATGATTTAATATTTGAGATAAATTGGAAAAAAAATATGCTACATGAAAAAGATGCATTCTGTGGAGCAAAGTCAAAGTGGTGGTCAATGCATCATGGAGAAAAGTACTTGATCCAAATTAACACAAAATAAACCATCAAATTTTGTTGTCTTATCTAATACCAAAAGGGAAACTTGACATAAAACTAGCCTTAAAATTTTTAATTTGTTAAAAATTCTAGAAATTTTGATGAGAAGCTATTGTCATCATGTACTTCCAATTTATTTCCCATTATGTTTTGTCATACCCTTTAAAAACCAATCCCACAAAATATGATTGATTCTTTATAAAAAAAGTACTTATAGCCACGCAATCATCTCATTGTCTTCCATGGTCATAATGATGTCCTTCTATGCTTTCACCACTGTCTTATTTAAGCTTTCTCTTCTTCTTGCCATATGAATTAATTTGTTGTTCCTTGATCAAAAATATGACCTTTTGACTTTCATATGAGAATAATTTGTTCTTTCCTTAATGGTCTATCAACATGATGTTCCTATGAAAAATAATTATTTTACAAATCGAACAACTTGACTTCATGGAACATGTTTGTAGCACATGATCGAAAGGTACATGGAGTAATGCCTGGATTATGTGTCATAAACAACTGATAATTTTTAGATTATTGATGGAAGAAAATAAATAATGGGTACAGGGACATAAGAATAAAATGTTGTTGTTCACAAAATATTACAATTATTTGTACTCAAACATGAAGAGGTACAATTTCTCTTTAACATCATCAAGGCATAATACACATGAAGATCATTTGGAGTTTGTTGAGTTATTGAAATAAGCTTGGTTGTTATGGAATATGAAAAAGAGTGTTTAGACTCTTTTTTTATCGTTTGTTTTTACATATTTTTCTTGGCTGGAAAACAAATACATTGAAATTTCCAGATTTTTCCACTTGGATTATGACATCGAGATATTTGTTGGGTATAGTTGCTAAATAAATGATTGAAATCTCAGTTCCAATGTCCTCATGACTTCCTCAAAACAATGGTTGATTGACATGTTGTTATTGTTTGATAATTTACTATGTGTATGGGTTTTTTTTGTGAAACCAACTCCAAAAATAGAAGAAAAGAGATATCAATGCCTTATAAATAAGCCACTTCGAGGGGGAAACCTCCAATACATTACATGAATGAACAATTCTTCGATGATACAAATTACAAAACCTCCTTTCTATATATAGGAGTCCATGGGGCCACAATGTAATCTTAGTGGGGCCACAATATAATCCTATCCTACCTAACAATAATAATTTAAGGGCACAATAATAACAATATGGGGGTTACAGGGGTAGAAAAATAAAAATAAGGGGGTTACACTAACAACAATAATGGAATATACTAGTAATATAGGGAACTAACATGCCCCTCTCCTTCAAAAAAGTGTTGTCCTCAATGCTTGAGTACCTCTAGGTGCTTCTGTATAAAATTCTCATCCTCCCATGTAGAATCTTCAGTGGGTAAGTTCTTCCACTTGATGAGATACTCTGAAATTGATCAATTTCGTAGCTGTCGAGTTCTTGTTTCCGTGATCGCTTTAGGTACCAATATTATTTTTCCTTCCTCATCAAGTTCTGGCAATATTGTTTGAATTGGAATATTTTCACCTATAATTTTCTTTAAGCATGAAACATGGAAATCTGGATACACTCGTGAAGAGGTAGGAAGCTCCAATTTGTATGCCATAGTACCAATCTTTTGCAACACCTTGTAAGGACCATAATACTTTCACGATAATTTATTATCCTTATTAGCTTGCTTGAGGGACATTTGTTTGTATGGTTGTAGTCGTAAAAATACCCAGACTCCTACATCAAAAATTCTCTCGCTGCGATGTTGATCTGCCTGTTCTTTCATTCGATTTTGTACCAAATTCAGGTTATCCTTTAAGAGCTGGAGAACTGCTTGTTGATGCTCGATGTGATCTTCCACTGCTTGAACCTTCGAAATTTCTCTTAAAGACGATGTGATAGATGGTGGATGATATCCATAAAGTGCCATAGATGGGGTCATTTTGCTACAGTATGGAAGGAAGTGTTACCATTCAGCGAGAGGTAACCACTTGACCCATTGTGTTTGTTTATCAGATACAAAACAACGAAGATATCCTTCCAAACGTTTATTTACTATCTTAGTTTGACCATCAGATTGAGGATGATAAGATGAGATATGAGCTAATTGAGTACCCAAACAATAAATAACTCCGTCCAAAAATTTCCAGTAAAAATGGGATCTCTGTCGCTCACAATAACCCTTGGGTTTCCATGTAGCTTTTGAATTGTGTCCATAAATGTAGTAGCAACTGTAATTGCTTTAAATGGATGAGATAATGCACAAAAGTGTGCATACTTGGTAATTCTACCAACTACCACCATGATGACACTCTTTCCTTCGGACTTGGGTAAACCTATGATAAAATCCATTGAAATCTCCTCCCAACATTGAATTGGAATGAATAAAGTTTGTAGAAGACCCAGGGTCTTAATTGTCTCAACTTTATTCTGCTGGCAAATCAAACATTCTGCCAGAATGTTTTGAATATCAGATATAAGGCCATCCCCAAAAAAATATTTCTTCACCCTGTGGTAAGTTTTAAAAAATCCTCAGTGTCCTCCTAAAGGAGAAGTGTGCAATTCCAAAAGAATCTTTGGTTTTAGTTGGGAATTCTTACAAAGATATAAGCGATCTTTGTACCATAAGGAATCATTTTTCCAACTAAATGTATTAGATGTACTAGGACCTTGCTGTAACTTTTGAATGAGTGTCCACACTTCTTCGTCCTTCTTCCATTCATCCCTTGCTTCAGTTAGCCAATTTTTTTGGATAATAGAAATGACACAAAGCAATGCTTCCACCTCTTCATTCTTTCTTGAGAGTGCATTTGCGACAACATTTAGCTTCCCTTTTTTGTAGATTATTTCAAATTCATAACCCAACATATTTGTGACCCATTTTTGCTGCTCTTTAGAAGATATTCTTTGCTCCACAAAGTGTTTAAGACTATCATGATCAGTTTTTACCTTGAAGTGTCTTCCCATTAGGTAAGTTAGCCATTTCTTTAGTACATGTAGTATTGCTAACATTTCTTTCTAATAAATAGCTTTTTGTAAATACTTTCCTTTGATTGAATGACTTTCAAAAGCAATGGGTCTTCCTTCTTGCATTAAAATAGCACCAATTCCATTTCCTTAGGCATCACATTCCACAATAAAGGTTTTTGTGAAGTCTAGCATAGCTAAGACCGGTGCTAGGCACATTGACTCTTTAAGATGTTCAAAGGCCTTAGTTCCTTCAGGAGTCCATGAAATGCATCTTTCTTCAATAATGTTGTTATAAGTGCTGTTATTCTCCCATAATTCTTAATAACCTTGCGATAATACCCTGTTAACCCAAGAAATCCTCTCAACTTCTTTATGGTTATGGGGAATTTCCATTCTTTAATGGCTTTAATTTTGTTAGGGTCTACCTTAACACCCTCGTGAGATACAATATGACCCAAATATTCCACCTCTTGTACTCCAAAGAAACATTTGGATGTTTTTGCATATAATTGTTTCTCTTGCAATACTATGAGCACCCTATCAACATGTTGAACATGATCCTTCCAAGACCCGCTTTAGATTAGTATATCATCAAAAAATACTAGCAAAAATTTTCTAAGGAAGGGTTTGAAAATGGAATTCATGAAGCCTTGAAATGTAGAAGGTGCATTGGTAAGGCCAAAAGGCATGACCAAAAATTCATAATGACCCTCATGAGTTCGAAATTTTGTTTTTATAATATCTTCAGTCTTCATTCTAATTTGATGATATCCTGAATCAAGATCCAACTTGGTAAAATAAATTGCTCCATGTAATTCATCCAATAATTCATCAATCACAGGAATGGGAAATTTAAATTTAATGGTGAGCTTATTGAGCTCCCTATAATCTGGACACATGCAACATGATCCATCCTTCTTGTGTACCAATACTACAGGAGCAGAGAAAGAACTTTGACTAGGTTGAATTATACCAACCTCTAACATTTCTACAATCATACGTTCAATTTCGCTCTTTTGGACATGAGGATATCTATAAGGCTTGATGTTTGGAGGAACACTTCATGGAATAAAATGAATAGCATGATCATGATCACGAATAGGTGGGAGTCCTTTGGGAGTTTCAAAAACCTTGGAATGATTTTCCAAGACTTTTTGGAGATCTGCAGAAATAGATGATTTTGATGTTGGAACTTCTAGTGAGCATAATTGTGAAATTACGCCTCGTTGTTTTTTCTTTAGAAGATTTTTCATGACATTAGAGCTTATTATCTTTCCTGGCTTCCCTAAAATACCCCGTAATTCGACTTCCTTTCCTTCTGAAAAAAAATTTCATGAAAAGTTCTTGAAAATTAAAAGCTACTGTCCCCAAAGATTGTAACCATTGTACTCCTAGTACAACATCAACACCTCCCATAGGAATGGAAAGAATTTGACTATTCAATACATATTCCCCCATGGTTAGCTTGATATTATGGCATTTTCAAGAGCAATTTATAGTTCCTCCATTTGCAACCATCACTTGACATTCTGGTGTTGGGTATAGGAAACAATTCAATTCCTTGGCTACCTTACAATGAATAAAATTATGGGTACTACTTGAATCAATCAACACTATTACCTTTTTCTTCTTGATATGTCCTTCTACCTTGAGAGTTTGAGGAGTGGTAATTCCTGCCAAGGCATTACATGATATGGCTGGACTCATTTTTTCTTGTTCTAGGTTTGGTTCCTGGTGTATATCCTCTTCTTGTTCATTTTCTTCTTCCTCTTCACAGTCTATGTAAAATAATTTCTTCTCAACACACTTATGACCTTTACTGTATTTGCTATCACAACTATAGCAAAGCCATTTTTCTCTTTTTCTTCCAATTGTTGTGGTGTCAACCTTGTAGGTTGTGGAAATCTAGGAGTAGCAACAATTCCCCCTTTATAGAAGTGAGTGGTAGGCTTCCTTGTTGCCATAATTTTACATTCAATTTTTCTTGCCAACCTGAATGCCTTCTCCAATGAATCAGGTTCCAAAATTAAAACTTCATGCTGGATGTTATCCTTTAAAGTAACTATGAAGAGATCAACCCTGTGTTCCTCTGGAATATCAGTTACCCTTATATTCAATTTTTGGAAGTCCTCAATGTGCTCCCCCACTAAACCCTTTTGTTTGGGATTTATCAATTGGCTAAAGAAGGTGTTGCTCTTTGTATCCTCATAATGTGCTATCATTTCCTCCGTAAAAATTGATCAAGTGACAATTTTTTATGGGAGAAAAGCCATCGATACCATACAAATGTATTTTGTTCTAAATGTAAAGTTGCAATGCGTACCTTTTGTGTGTTCTGCACATTATTGAGATCAAAATATTGCTCCATCTGTAGAATCCATGTTACAAGATCCTTTCCATCAAATTTCCTCATATCCATTTTTGGAATATGGTGGTTCTTCCCGCCAAAATTAGAGTTTATGAAATCACGATTAACATTTATTTTGTTCTCATCATGATTTTCCTCTACTATCTTTTCACCATTAGGAAACATTTGTTATATCAACTTTGTCAAACCTTCCATGTCTACTTTTAGATCATTCTTCATGTTTTCCATTTTTTCATCGATCTTAGCTTCCATGTCATCCATCTTAGATTCCATGCCAGCTTCCATGCCATATATCTTAGCTTCCATGCCATTCTTCAAACCATCCATATTAGATTCCATGCCTTTATTCAAACCGTCCATCTTGGTTTCCATGCCTTTCTTCAAAAATTCCATGTCATTTTTTGTTGCTCTTTGCGAGAGCGAAATTTGTTGCACTTGCTCTTGTAAATTTGATATGTCATGTTGTCATTCTTCATCTTCATGAGCCATAGTAGAGCCTTCTAAAGGCTTAATGGGTGTTGAATTCTTTTTATGGGCCATTTTAGAATCCAATACTGATATCTATTCTACAATATTCCATTGGAATCAATTCAACTTGATTATTCAAACAAGACTTATGCAATTCGGGAAAAAAATACACACCTTTTACTTGCTTTTGAGGAGCTCGATATTGAAATTGAATTATATCTATAATTGCATATCCTAAATATCTGAAATTTGGCCTTGTAGGAGCCCTCTGAAGCTTCTTTCAAATGTCACAGGTTTGACTTGATTTGGATTCTTCAAGGCAAAGTTATATCCAATCTCCTACAATGACCTAATTATGGATTGGTTCAGTAGAGAAAACTTGTACGACTTGCCACGTGTCATTGTTTCCTCCTTTGGCTCTAAAATTTATATAAAGGAAACTACAGTCTGTGTACTTGAAGCCACTTTTTACATCATTCCAATCCGATGCTCAGAGAGAGAGTTACGAAGATTTGCTGACGATAACCTCTTCAAGATGAAATTCGGGAGCCTGAAAACGACGTAACTTCCACAAATCATATCTCTAAAAATATTGCGACAAAGTTCCTCAGGATTTCGGCTTCGCTCTCTAAAAATTTCAGCTTCTGAATCTTCATAGAAAAAACGTTATAGCGCACATGTCGCGATGACCTGTTTAGGTTAAATTCAGGAGCCTACAAAAAGCCCTAAGTTCCATAGATCATATCTCAGCAAAATTGCGAACCAAGCTCTGAAACTTTGCGACAATGTTCCTTATGATTTCAGCTTTGCACTCTAAATCTTTTAGCTTTTGAACCTTCGTATAAAAAACGTAATAGAGAAAATTCCATGATGACTGGTTTGGAGCAGCGAAAACCCTAGAATCCAAAGCTCTGATACCAAATGTCATGAAACCAGCTCCAAAAATAGAAGAAAAGAGATATCAACGCCTTAGAAATAAGCCACTTCAAGGGGGAAACCTCCAATACATTACATGAATGAAACATTCTTCGATGATACAAATTACAAAGCCTCCTTTCTATATATAGGAGTCCATGGGGCCATAATGTAATCTTAGTGAGGCCACAATGTAATCCTAGCCAACCTAACAATAATAATTTAAGGGCACAATAATAACAATATAGGGGTTACAAGGGTACAATAATAACAATAAGGGGGTTACACTAACAACAATAAGGGACTATACTAGTGATATAGGGACCTAACAGTTTTAATGACTCGTAAAATTATTCATAACCTCCTTATATCTATTGCGAAAGAAATATGATATAGATACCCCATTCCACATATGTTTAAATCCTTAATATTGAGGATACCCTTCACTATTAGTTATATGTATACTTGTTGGTTCATAAATATGCTCTTTATAGTATCAAGTCCTTTAACTTCAGAAAGAGCTACATAGAGGATATGGAATTAATGGAAACGAATAGATCATTCCATAAATGGCTTCAAGAATGATGTGTAGTATTTTTGTTGAGCGTAGCAATGGTTCTAATCTGGTGATAAGTGTGACTGCAAGAGTTGCAAATATTTTGAGTGGGTAGTCTAGTAATAATTCTTCAAGATCAAAGATTCATGGAGAAAACTTATTGCTTAGATTTTGATATTCATGTTCTATGAGCTATCATGGATGAGGTTGTTTGCACATTGACATTATTAGTGGAGATTGTATTTAATCCTATACACTCACATTTGATAAACTCCACTATCAGAAAAGGAACAAGAAATATGAGTATGAAATTCCAAATGTTTTGAAGTATCCAAAAAAAGAAGGAAATTGATTTTTAAGAAGATTTATATTCAAGGAATGAAAGGAGAAAGCATGAGACAATACTAATATATGGTTCCAAACCATTGATTTCGTAAATATTGTCAAAGCCTATAAATTTTTCAAATTCCTAGTTTGTTTGCATTAGGACATGAAAACTCTCTAGTGTGGGGGAATGTTGGGCGTTAAATTGTCATGATTTTGTTGATGAAACCATCCATGTTCGCATCATTCCATTCAACCATTGTCAACATTTTTAACCATATTTCTCCATAAATAGTCCAAATTCCTGCATACATGTTTACATGGTTTATTATTATTATTATTTCTATTATTTTCAATGAATTAAGAAGAAATTTTCTTGATTTTACAAATGACGGTTTGCCCAGTTCAATATTTTGCAAATCAAGTCAATTTTCGCAGTTATCTCCATGGTTAAGGTAGTATCACCACTCTAGAAGGGAATATGACACTTGCACTTAGTTTCTAGAAGTTCAAATATGGGTTTTTGTTGTTTAAACTTCACTCAACTCGTACTTGTGGACTTCCAGAAAAATATGAAATGAAACACACAACAGTTTTGACTAATCAACTTCAAATGCATTTTCTGAGAAGATCAAAACACATTTTGAAAAAAAAACATGTGTTTTTTTAACTACGGGCCTAATTAGGTTCTAAAATTATAGTTTTCTCAAATTCATTACCATTTGACATATTTTTGGGGTTCTTTGGAGCCCTATTTTGTATATTGCATGAGAAAATTATTTGGTAATTTCATAGTCAACACCCAATCAACAAAAGGATTGGAACGAACTATTCTTTAGAAAATTCGTGGCAAGGCAATAAGTGTGATCAAATATGGATTGATCTTTGATCCTAGAAACCTTCAAAATATATTTTATTTTATTTTCAAACCTATTTAATGAGATCTCATGGTCATAATTCATACAATGAAATTATGAGTTTCTTGTTGCTTCAAAACTATATAAAGTTCAGTCTCTTTGATGAGGGGAGAGATCAAATATCAATGATGAATTTTAATTTGTAATTGTTTCTCCTATTTGAAGAAAAATACCTTTGTTTTTTTCGAGTGAATGTAATCTCTTATATGTCGCAACTATTAATGAAAATTGTGATTTAAATCAAGTAATATGAGTTTATAATTACTCACACTCACTAGGATAGTCCCATGTGGAGTTGTGAGATAGTACAATCATCATTCTAATCTCATTATTTTGAGTATTTTCTTCCATTTAGTTTTTAATCTCTTTAGATGTTTGAATTATCTATTTTCGATATATTTTTCTTAGTTGTTGTTTTTTTCTGTCTATTACAGCTTGAGTCCTCAAAATAAACTAAAAAATATAGAAACACTTTCCTTGAAGTATTTTCCAAGAATTTATTTCATATTCAAGCTTGTTCTAGTCATCATTTTGATAAGATATGGAGGCTCTTCCACATGAAATTTTTTCAACATATCATTGTTTTTCACTGCCTTCTATAATCGTTTCCAATTTCAAGTTTTCTAGCATATTTGCACTTTTAATTTCGTAGTTAGATTTCCTTTCATCATTTTATATTAGATTTATTTCAAATCTCATAGATTAAAATTAAAGTCAACTTTTCTTATATTTCATATAATAAATTTCCTTTTTCAAGTCATCCAGTTAGATTTCCTTTCATTGTTTAATAGAATACATTTCAATTTTGTTTTGTATAATATATTTAAATATCTTGTCTAATTAGAATAGATCTCAAATTTTTGATAGTATAGTTTGCTTTAAAGTTCATTTAAATTTCAAATTTTTGAGTTTGAATTAGTCGACCTTTTAAGAAATAACATGTGGATATGATTATAAAAAATAAGTCATCAACAAGTTTAAATCCTCATGTGGAATTAGATTAGTTTCTTTGAATTGAAATATGATATCCTAGCACATATAGTGCATATATACTTCGTAAGTTCACGTACCCGGTTTGACATATAAATAAAAGTATGGTGCTGGAAATTCTAGGATGAAAAACATATATGGTTGGCATCCTAGCACATATTGTGTGATGCGTTCTCATGATTTTCATTGAGCTCAATTTCCATATGGATTCAAAACTAAGTGAGGTGGTATTTGAAAGAAATAACACAAGGCCTATTAACCTGTGGAATATAATGTGGGTTGTGGTAAATCCATATTTTGTTTTTCCTTGGTGGGAATAGGAATTCTTGAACAGTGAATGATAGGCTATACAAAAAATCCTATAGGTGGGTGCTCTCCATCAGGCCTAGGAATACCGAGATGGGATATATGCGAAAGCCTAGAAGGTGGAGTCTTGATTAAGGCCTAGTGATCTGATGGTGATTGTAGTAAAGCCCAAATACTTCAATCTCGGTTAGGTCCTAGTGATCCGGTGTGGATTGCGTTAAAGCCTAGAGACTAGGAGACAGGAAAATTACTCATGGTATAGGTGGAAAAATTCAGTGCCATCCATACTTGTTTATGGCCTAGATATCTAGTGAGAAATGCGGTAAAGCTTGGTTCTGTTGATGAGGGTGAGGTGGTTTAGCATCAGGAAGCCCTGATTGATTTTTCAATTTTTGAATCCCATATTCATGGTTGGAATATGGCATGGGGGTGATTGGATGAGAGAAATATTTGGTTCATCCAATCTACAATCGAGTAGTTCATGGAAGTCCCAACCCTGGTTGGATTTTTCATTCATTAACAAGAGGTCCTTCTTCTTGGTATTTCATGAATTAATGTACTAGTTTATATGTGTATTCTATGGTTGTTGTATATTTATTATTTTTGTTGGTTATATGTTGGTTATGAGAATGTTTTATGACATTGATGATGTATGGCTCTCATCATGTTTTGATTTGTAAATGAATAAAAAATTAATATATGACCTAATAGATGATAATGTAGTTAATGTGATGAGGCATCAATGCTTATTAGCAATTCTTAGATAGGTATTAGACCTCTATTCTAATATTTGTTATTGTAACCTGTAGAATGGATATTTGTGACATGTTTAACGAAAAGTCTGTCATGACTAGTAGGGGTCTAGTCAGGTCTTTGATGAATTTTGTTATCAAAATAATTGTATTCATGTATTTTATGAGTTTTGTAAGTTTCGTGAGTTTTTGGCAGTGACTAGATCATAGCCCTAGAAAATAGTCTTAAATATTGTAGTCATTGTCATAGCACTGACAAAAAAAGACTACAATTGCATTCAAATAGTCTTATGGGAGATATTGGGGCTCTTAGTTGCTTATAAGTCTTGCCAAGGGAGCGTTTCGGGCTCTAAATCAGTGAAATGTTGAGTTTCCTAGAGGGTTGGTTACCTGGAAGGATGGGTTTCCTCCTGAAGGTTTTGTATCATGTCTTTAAGGTCATAATGATTATGTTGTGTTTTTTATAGGCCATTTTGTCACATTTGGTTAGTTAGAATTAACATCATCATAACATAAAGCCATATGCATGACAATCTCATATCCGAGAGTTTATTCTTGAAAACACTTTGTTTCAGCCATTTTAAGGACCAACGCTCCTTGGCCTCCTACTGGAAAATGTTCACCTATAGGTTGCTCCCCTATGTCCTACGTTGATTACATATTGGTTTCTCTCCTTTCCACCTGTGTTGGTTCTACAAATTTGGGAAAAAGAGAGGAATTCTGGAAGCCTCTTCTTCCAGAAGCATCAAGAATTTGTTACCACCATTTCCCTTTGATAAAAAATTTAGATCCTATCCTATCCTACCTTGGAGTTTCCATGCCTTATCCTTTGATCCCATCCTCCCATCAAAGGTGGATCTAAAGCGCTAGATTGGTAATTGAATAAGAAGTCCCAACTTACTTCCGTCACCTATATATTTTTTTCCATCCACAAAATAAGGGTTGGGTTTCAGAGATAGAATTATATCCTTATGCTATTGTTGTAGAGAGGTAACTTTCTGTGCATTATGGTGATTAGAAGTACACTTTGTGGCAAAGAAGGAATAATTCAGTCTGGAGGAGAGATTCTACAAGATTGACATCTATTTATGGTTATAACTCATTGCATTTATATTAATGCAAAGATTTATTTGTTTCCTTATGTGTGATACTCTGAATTCATGTATTTTGATTCCATTTTGATCCATTGAATGAAGTATTTAGATGATGCTAGGTAGATTATGTAGATCATTGGCTTGTGTTCTTGATTGTGTAGATTCTAATTTTGGAAATGAGGGTTAGGATTGGAGCATTCAAGATAAGAGAGGAGCAAAGAATACGACGTATTAAAGTTAGGATTTGACCAATAATCCATTTACTGTAAGGAAAACAAAAGCTACTTTGTCATTTTGTTGTTCTAGATTTAGCCACCTAGTCTAGTGATGCCACACCCAGGTGGAGTCACCAATTTTTTATATGGAACCTACGATGTGCAACCCTATTTCAATGATCTCCTGGATCATTATAAGTGTCAAGATCATCATATGATGCATCTCATGGCCACTTTCCTATGTTGTAGATACTATAATATTAGATTGAATCAACACAAATGTATGTTCTGTGTCAGTTTTGGATGACTTCTAGGTTTTTTTATTTTGAAATAAGGAATTCAAATTGATCCTATGAAAGTACAGGTAATAGTTGATTTTCCCACACCTTCTTCACTTGTCCAGTTTCAATGACTTCAAGGAAAATTTAACTTCCAGTGAGGGTTCATCCCTAATTATTCCAAGATGACCGAAGTATTCACCCACATACTTAAGAAAGGGGTTCGCTTCAATTGGGATAACGCAACTCAGAAAGAATTTGATGCCCTGAAATATCTTATGGCTCATACATCTCTAATACACCTCCCTGATTACCAGCATGACTATTTTGTTTATCTCGTGGCTTTTGTTTCTACTATGGCAATCGTATTGTTTCAAGAGGACCATGTTGGGACAAAATACCCCATATATTGCTTGAGTGAGAACCTAAATGATACTGAGATACTGTATACACATGTAGAAAATTTGGTCGTACAAAGGTTTCACCATTACATATTTCTTCGGAAAAATATGGTTGTTTCATATTTCAACCCTATGAAATAAATTTTGTCACGTCAATTTTTGGGGGGGAAATAATCTAAATGGATCACCATCCTACAAGAGTTTGACTTGGAATTCATAAAATACAAGTCAAAGAAATCCTTGTTTTTCATTGGTATTATGTGCGACCTTCCTTCCCCTGATTCTAAATCGACATATGATGATTATATCGATGACGAGTCATTGCTTATTATTTTGTCATATGACCTGTGATATGGAGACATTGTGATTTATCTCCGGAACTTGACTTTCCAGCTTGATACCTCTTTCTTTGAGCAACGATGTATCCAATACCAAGCCAAATATTATGTTATAATTGATGACATTCTTTATCAACGTAGTATCAATACTGTTCTATAAAGGTGCCTCACACATGAGGAGGTTGAGAAAGTCCTGAATGAATTCCATTTGGGGGAATGTGGTGGTAATTCATCTAGCTATGCTACCACATAGAAGATCTTATGCGTTGGTTACTTTTGGCCTACTATTTTTTGAGACTATATTCTTGTCGTCAACTAGTGTCATGCATACCTATTTTACGATCATAAGACCCATCCTTCACCTGCTCCACTGCATCTCGTTACCACTAGTTGACCATTTCAAAATGGGGTATCGACTTCATGACATGTAACCCTCACTCAATCGGGGGAATTGTGTTATGAAACCAGCTCCAAAAATAGAAGAAAAGAGAGGTCCATGCCTTATAAATCAGCCACTTAGAGGAGGAAACCTCCTTTACATTACATAAATAAACAATTATTGGATGATTCAAATGAAAAAACCTCCTTTCTATATATAGGAGTCCATGGGGTCACAATATAATCCTAGCTGACCTAGCAATAACAATTTAAGGGTACAAAAATAATAATAGTGGGGTTTTATGGGGCACAATAATAACAATATGGTGACTACAGCGATACAACAATAACAATAAGGCGGTGACACTAACAAAAATAAGGGACTACACTAGTAATATAAGGACCTAACATGCTCTTGCCCTTCAAAAAAGTGCTGTCATGAATGCTTGAGTAGCTTTGGATGCTTCTGTATAAAATTCTCATCATCCCATGTGGAATCATCAATCTGTAAGTTCTTTTGCTTGATGAGATCCTCTGAAATTGATCGATTTCATAGTTGTTGATTTCTTGTTTTTGTGACTACTTCAGGTTCCCATATTAATTTTCCTTCCTCATCAAGTTCTGGAAATATTGTTTGAACTGGAAATTTGTCACCTATAACCTTATTTAAGCATGAAACATGGAAAACTAGGTGCACTTGAGAAGAAGCAGGAAGCTCCAATTTTTATACCATAGTACCAATATTTTGCAACACCTTATAAGTACCATAGACCTTCGGAGATAATTTATTATCCTTCTTAGATTTATTGAGGGAAATTTATTTGTATGGTTGTAGTTGTAAAAATATCGAGTCTCCTACATCAAAACTTCTCTCACTGCGATGTCGATTTTCCTGTTGTTTCATTCAATTTTGTGCCAAATTTAGGTTATCCTTTAAGAGTTGAAGAACTTATTGTCGATGCTCAATGTTATCTTTCACTGCTTGAACCATAGAATTTTCTCTTAAAGATGATGTGATGGACGGTGGATGATATCCATAAAGTGCCATAAATGGGGTCATTTTTGCTGCAGTATGGAAGGAAGTGTTATACCACCATTTAGGAAGAGGTAACCACTTCAACCATTATGCTTTTTTATTAGATAAAAAACAACGAAGATATCCTTCCAAACATTTTTTCATTATCTCAGTTTTCCCATCAGATTGAGGATGATAAGATGAGCTATGGGCTAGTTGAGTACCCAAGTAAGAAAATAATTATGTCCAAAAATTTCTAGTAAAAATGGGATCTCTATCGCTTACAAAATAATGCAAAAAAGTGTGCATACATGGCAAGTCTATCAACTACCATCATGATGACACTCTTTCCTTCTGACTTAGGTAAACCTACATTAAAATCTATTGAAACCTCCTCCCAATGCTGACTTGGAATGGGTAAAGGTTGTAGTATACCTAGGTTCTTAATTGTCTCAAATTTATTTTGCAGGAAAACGAAACAATCTGCCAAAAAATTTTGAATATTAGATTTAAGGCCATCCAAAAAAATATTTCTTCACCCTATGGAAATTTTTTAAAAATCCGGAGTATCCTCCTATGGTAGAGGTGTGAAATTCCAAAAGAATATTTTGTTTTAGCTGAGAATTATTGCAAATATATAAGCGATCTTTTTATCATAAGGAATAATTTTTCCAACTAAATGTATCAGATGTACTAAGATCTTGCTGCAACTTTTGAATGAGTGTCCACACTTATTCAACATTCTTACATTCCTACCTTGCTTCCGCTATCAAATCTGGTTGGATAATATAAATGACAAAAATCAATGCCTCCACCTCCTCATCCTTTCTCGAGAGTGCATCTACAACAACATTTAGCTTCCCTTTTTTGTAGATGATTTCAAAGTCATAACCCGATATATTTATCACACATTTGTGTTTCTCTTCTGAAGATAGTCTTTGTTCCAAAAATTATTTGAGACTATCATGATCACTTTTTACCTTGAAGTGTCTTCCCATTAGGTAAGGTCACCATTTCTTTAGTGCATGTAGTATTGCCAACATTTCCTTCTCATAAATAGATTTCTGCAAATACTTTCCTTTGATTGGAAGACTTTCAAAAGAAACAGCTCTTCCTTCTTGCATTAAAAAAACACCAATTCCATTTCCTGAGGCGTCACATTCTACAATAAAGTTTTTTATGAATTTTGGCGTAGCTAAGACCAGTGCTAGGCACATTACCTCTTTATGATTTTAAAAGGCCTTAGTTGCTTCAGGAGTCCATGAAAATTTATCTATTCAATAATGTTGTTAGAGGTGTTGTTATTCTCCCATAATTCTTAACAAACTTGCGATAATACCCGGTTAACCCGATAATTTCTCACAACTGCTTTATGCTTGTGGGCACTTTCCATTCCTTAATGTCTTTAATTTTGTTAGGGCCTACCTTAATACCCTCCTATGATATGATATGACCCATATATTCAACCTCTTGTACTCCAAAGAAACATCTAGAGGTTTTTGCATATAATTGTTTCTCCTCCAATACTTTGAGCACCCTGTCAACATGTTGAACATGATCCTTCCAAGATCTATTCTAGTTTAGTATATCATAAAAAAATACCAACACAAATTTTCTAAGGGTTTAAAAATGGAATTCAGCAACCCTTGAAATGTATAAGGTGCATTGGTAAGGCCAAAAGGCATGACCAAAAATTCATAATGACCCTCATGAATTCAAAATGTTGTTTTTTTAATATCTTTAGTCTTCATTGTATTTTGATGATATACTCAAAGGAGATCCAACTTGGTAAAATAAATTGCTCCATGTAATTCATCCAATAATTCATCAATCACGAGAATGGGAAATTTATCTTTAATAGTGAGATTATTGGGCTCCTTAGAATATAGATACATGTGCCATGATCCATCCTTCTTATGCACCAATACTAATCGAGTAGAGAAATAAATTTTAATAGGTTGAATTATGCCGGCCTCTAACATTTCTGCAATCATACGTTCAATTTCGATGTTTTGGACATAAGAATATCTGTAAGGCCTGATGTTTGGAGGAACATTTCCTGGAATCAAATGAATAGCATGATCATGATCATGAATAAGTGGGATTCCTTTGGGAGTATCAAACACATTGGAATGATTGTCTCAGACTTTATGGAGATCTGGAGAAATAGGTGATTTTAATGTTGGAACTTCTGATGAGCATAATTGTGAAATTATGCCTCGATGTTCTTTCTTCATAATATTTGTCATGACATTAGAGGGTATTATCTTTCTCGACTTTCTTGCGAAACCACATTATTCAACTTCCCTTCCTTTCGAAAAACATTTCAAGAAAAGTTCTTGAAAACTAAAAGCTACCATCCCCAAACATTGTAACCATTGTACTCCTACTACAAAATCAACACCTCCTATTGGAATGGAAAGCATTGGACTATTAATTAAATATTCCCCCATGGTTAGCTTGATATTATGGAATTTTCCAGAGCAAGTTATAGTCCATCCATTTGCAACCATCACTTGATACTCTGGTGTTGGGTATAGGAAGAGAGTCAATTCCTTGGATACCTTATAATGGATAAAATTATGGGTACTACCTGAATCAATAAACACTATTACTTTTTTCTTCCTGATATGACCTTCTATCTTGAGAGTTTGAGGAGTGGTAATTCCTCCCAATGCATTACAGGATATGGTTGGACTCATTTCTTCTTTCTCTAGGGTTGTTTCCTATTGTATATCCTCTTCTTTTGAAGTTTCTTGTTTATTTTCTTCCTCGTCTGCACAATCTATGTAAAATAATTTCTTCTTCGCACACTTATGACCTTTTGTGTATTTTCTATCAAAACTGTAGCAAAGCCCTAGTTCTCTTTTTTCTTCCAATTGTTGCGGTGTCAACCTTGTAGGTTGTGGAAGTATAAGAGTAGCAAGACTTCCATATTTATATATGTGAGGGGTAGGCTTCCTTGTCGCCATAATTTTACTTTCAATTTTTCTTGCCAACCTAAATGAAATTTCAAATGAATCGGGTTCCCAAAGGCGAACCTCATGTTCGATGTTGTCCTTTAGGGTCCCTATGAAGAGATAAACCTTGTGTTCCTATGGAGTATTAGTTACCCTTATATTCAATTCTTGGAAGTCCTCAATGTGCTCCACCATTGAACCCTTTTTTTTGAGATTTATCAATTGGCTAATGAATGTGTTTCTCTTTATATCCTCATAATGTCTTATCATTTCCTCCATAAAAATTGACCAAGTGACATTTTTTTACGAAAGAAAATCCATCGATACCACACAAATGTATTTTGTTCTAAATTTAAAGTTGAAATTCGTATCTTTTGTGTGTTTTTCACATTATAGAGATCAAAATATTGCTCCATCTATATTATCCATCTTACTGGATCCTTGCAATAAAACATCCTCATATTGTTCTTTAGAATATGGTGGGTCTTCAATCCAACATTAGAGTTTGTGAAATTACTATTAACATTTATTTTTTTCTCATCATGATTTTCCTATACTACCTTTTCTCCATTAGGAATCATTTATACTATCAACTTTGTGAAACATTCCTTCAAACCTTCCATGTATTATTTTATATCATTCTTCATGTCTTCCATTTTGTATTTCATTTTTTCCATCTATCTTAGCTTCCATGTAATCTATATTAGTTTCCATGCCATCCATATTAGCTTACATGCCATTCTTAAAAACTTCCATGCCTTTGTTCAAACCATCCATATTAGCTTGCACACCTTTCTTCAAAACTTCCATTTCATTTTTTTTCTTTTTGCGAGAGTGAAATTTGGTGCACTTGTTCTTGTAATTTTGATATATCATGTTGGAATTCTTCCTCTTCATGAGTCATGGTAGACCCTTCCAAGGGCTTATTAGGTGTTGAATTATTTTTAGGAGCCATTTTAGAGCCCAATACTGATATATATGCTTCAATATGCCCTTGGAATCCCTTCAAACTGATTTTTCAAACAAGACTTGTGCAATTTTAAAAAAATAACACACATTTTTCTTGATTTTGAGGAGCTCGATACTGAAACTGATGTATCTGTATAATTTTGGATCCCTAAGAATTGATCTTTAGTCCTATAGTATCCCTATGAGACTTCTTTCCAATGCCACATGTCTAACTTGATTTGGATTCTTCAAGAAAAAATTATGCCCAATCTCCCACAATGATCTAATTATGTATTAATTCAGTAGAGCGCACTTTTACAACATTCCACGTGTCATTGTTTCCTCCTTCGGGTCTGAAATTGATACATAGGAAACCAAAGTCCATGTACTTTCGGCCATTTTTTATATCATTCCAATCCGATGCTCAAAGAGAAATTTATGACGATTTTCCCAAGGTCACCTCTTTGAGATAAAATTAGGGAGCCTACAAAAACCCTAACTTCCAGAGATCATATCTTTGCAAATATTGCGTAACCAGATCTAAAATTTGTACACGACATTCCTCAGGATTTTTTCGCAAATGGATTTTTTTATAGCTTCTGAAGCTTCATAGAAACAAAGTTATAGGTAAAATTCCACGATGACCTATTTAAATAAGAGAAACCATGGAATCCAAAGCTTTGATTCCTAATGTTATGAAACCAGCTCCAAAAATAGATGAAAAGAGAGATCAACACCTTATAAATCAACCAATTTGAAGAGGAAAACTCATTTACATTACATGAATTAACCATTCTTGAATGGTTCAAATGAGAAAAACTCATTTCTATATATAGGAGTCCATGGGGTCATAATATAATCCTAGCTGACCTAACAATAATAATGTAAGGGCACAACAATAAAAATAGTGGGGTTTTATGGGGCACAATAAAAACAATATGGGGTCCATGGGGGTACAACAATAACAATAAGGGGGAGAAAATAACAAAAATAAGGGATTAAATTAGTAATATAGGGACCTAACACATGGTTATATTATTTTTGCATTAGATTATTTCACTAAATGGGATGAGGCAATGCCCACATATAACAAAAATGGAAAAATGACGTCATATTTATTTTTCATCACACATTATCAGATGATTTTGTGTTCCACAATCCATAGTTACACATCATGAAAATCATTTCCATAATCATATGATGACCGAACTAACTTCCAAGCTGGGACTTTCCCAGAAAAGTACCACTTCCTACTATCCTCATGCTAATGGATAGGTTGAAGCTATTAACCAAGTTCGTAAAACTATTCTTCAACGTATGATAGGGTTCTAATTGTTGGATTGGAATTTTGTTAACTACGCTACCTTGTGGGCATACCGAACCTTAGTGAATACTTCTATCGGATTCACACCCTTTAAGTTGGTTTATGGTCTGGAATTAATCCTCCCAATCATATGTGATATTCCATCTCTCAAACTAACCATCAAACTTCTTCTTTCCACTTTTGTAGAAGGGGAATGTATTTTACATCTGACTCATTTGGATGAGACTTGGTGCAATTCCGCTATAACTAATGAAGCTCGTAAAATAAATATAAATGCACACTATGACACAAGTTTCAAGCCTCTTATCTTCTCAGAAGGAGACCTGGTTATTTTATATGACCAGCATAGTAACAAGTTAGGTTCCAGAAAGTTCCAACCAATGTGCTTAGGTCTGTATATTTTCAAGTGTGTTCTTTCAAAAGGAGCCTAGGAATCCCTTTGGTGCAGCCTAGGAATGGGTTGTACCCTTGAAAATACTATGATTGATCTCATGCATAGTACATTGTGTACATATTGTTTATAGGTGGGTCGAGCATTTTTGCAGTGTGCCTCTTCATAGTTTTCGATGGTTTCTATTGATCCTTCTATGTTTCGTTTGCATATGTCGACATCCCTTGAACCATACATCAGTTATGTTGATGGCTCTAATCGTAGTAAATGGAATCTATCCTTCGCAATGTTGGCTATCTTTGCTCCAAATGAAGATTTAGTGAGTTTTCAAGGGATTTGTATTGGTCACTCTACCAAAAAAATCACTAAGTATAACATAGTGGTCAAGCTATTGTATTGGCTCGAGGGGTCCTGACCCAGGTTTGGAGGTTTGGGTTTGCCAATAAACCCCTATACTACTGGCCCTTTAGGCAGTGACCTGCTTGCGCAGGTCAAAGTCTCACTCGAAGTAGTATGGGTGGGTGCTACCAGGTTTCTGCACCCTGAGAGAGGATAGGTAGGCCAAGCAGAGTTGCGTCCCACTTTATAATGACCAAATTTCCTATCTTAGAACTGGATCTATAGATCTCCTTCACATCCACGTGTGCAAGGTCAATTATACATACTGTACTCAAAAAATCATAAACTTCTAAAAAAATAGTGCAGACTTACAGTTATTCTCATAAAACATAACAAGACAAACCCAGATGCAGAAGAAACACTTAACATAGTACTTTCGCAGCTTAACATAAAATATGCATAACACAGCAGCTATCAAATATTTGCATCAACAATACAAATACATTCAGCTATGCAACAAAATTTCTCATTCATTAATCCTTTAGTTCCTTCTTACAATACCCAAACCCAACCTGCGCACATAGCAGCACGGTCTGCACACAACATGACTTGGGATCTTCGCGCACATAGCCAGTAGGAGTCCTTTCCCCAAAAACCCAAATAGATCTACTAAGTCACAATTCGCATCAAGATCTCATCATCTTCTTGCCTTACAATTCAAAATATCCCTCTATTTATAACAATCTAGCCTAATCTTTCCTATGGTCCACAAACCGTTGTTTGTGGACTCTAGGTTTACCCTTTTACCCATTACAATTCTTTCAGGGCTTTGACCCCCCCCCAAACCCCTACACTAGAATAAATATAATCAACAATATACAAAATCGGACTAGTTTCGCAGCTTGCAAGAGATCTTCTTCCAACAATCCCCCAACACAATCTTGTGACTCATCCTGATTCACTGTGGTGGTGCGGTATCCACTTACGCACGTAGGGCATTGAGGGATGCGATCAGTGGAGGTAACACTTCTTGAATTTGGGCAGCAACACTCTGTGCATTTTCTACAAGCTTCTGAGAGTTTGGTCCTTCATTTGCCGTGGTAACCTGCTATAATATCTAGTTGAGTCGCGTGATCGCGCCATTGGTATCCTATGAGAGCTCGAGGGCGGTGTCCACCCATGGCTTCAAGCGTTTTGTGATGGCATGCTTCGTTCGTTAGAGATCCGCAATCATATCTGAGAGTGCGTTTCTAGTCTTCATGCGGGCCAGACACTGCGCAGGGACTAAGGAGGGAAAGGTGGCTTCGATCTGATCAAAAGCGGCTTCCTTTTGAAGAACCGGGTTGAACTGGACTGCTGTCCAAAGCTGCATGGCTGACTCGAGCAACTGAGTACCCTGGGTGAGATGTCCCGTAATGATGGCTGTAGCTTTTGTTACCAGCACAACACTCTGGGCTCGTACCTCCGGAGGTGTGGCAGGCTATAATTGGACCTGTAATGTGGTGATTTTTCGGTCCATTTGGGTCTTGAGGGTCTGTACTTCGGTTCTGGACACCTTTAGTACTGCAACCAAGCCTTCTAGTGTAGCCCGGAGCGGAGCTGTAGCCGGGAGCTCATCTAGGACCTCTGTGCCGAGCTGGTGGAATACTGTTTCGAGTTGCGCCGTCTGCGAGATATCAAGGGCGACGTCTGTAGTTTGTTGTGTGATGATTGGCATGGCCACATCGAGTTGTTGCTGCACGTTCCGATCGTGATGATGGATCTCTTGAAGCACGGTGGTGTGGAGACCTTGTAACAGCTCGCAGGGCAGCTTTTCTAAGTCCAATGGTAGTCCCATATCCCTTAGAAGGTGGGCGCTGACCAAGACAGTGCTAGGCAATGAATAAGCATGACTTTCATTTGCAGTTAGCCCAGTACTATTGGTAGGTTGTAGCATATCCATATTTTTCCGGAGGTCTCGAAGCTCAACACACATGGCGTCGATTGCAACCTTTTATTGTACTTCTATAGCTGCCTACTGATCCTTTGTAGCCAAAGTAAGTGCGTTCGTGAGTTTCTCGAGATCACCATCAGTCAGCGTGATGGTTGCGTCATATTCCAGACATTGGGTGTGCTGCTTTTGTTGGGGCCCCTTTTCAACCTCCCTATGCCGCTTCGTACCCCGATGGGATGTAGTATCCTTGTCAGTCAGCCCTTTCGTTCGCAAGACTAGTTGCGAATCGACCATGTCAGCTCTTAAAGTGATCTGCGGCAGTTGCGTAACCTCTTTTGTGGCTACTTCTGAGCCCGTCCGACTGGATCCTACGATCATCCCAGATTTTGAAGGGGCGTTAACTTCCGTCATATAGCTTTGATGCCAATTCGTGTAGGGTTCAAAGTTAATTCTCCCTGTAGGGAGCCAAAGGTCAATTAGCTTATCAATTTCGGCATCCCCAGATCCCCTCAACGTAATGTCCGCAAGCTCTGGGCTGGTAAGCATCGAAGCATGTGTTGGGTTAGGGGTTTCCATATCAACGTAAGGAGGGGATCCTGAATTTGGAGACTCGCAGGCAACGAAAGTGGGTTGATTGCATACGAACAGAATGCTAAAGGTCCAGAAAAGCATGTAGCTGAACAATATATCTAGATTACAGAGATTATATGGAACCTTGGTTGGAGTTATCCTTTCTCCCTTATAGTGCCCATGGTTGTCCAATGGTAAGGTGAATCTTACTTGGAACTTACCATCAAGCAAACGGTAAAGAAATTTCCTCATTAATTTCCAGCCCCCTATTTTTCGTAACGGTAACATTCCCTTTTTACCAGAGCTCAGTGATCTAACTGTCATTGTTCACACCATATGGCCTTCCCACAAATCTACTAACCTCAGATGAAGCACCCATGCTACTTGCGCATCCTTAATTATAGCCGAAGTAGGGTGTGTTGTAATGTGATTCAAGTGCAGCCTAAACAACTTGGCAACCATGCGCATCCCGTCCAGTTTCAAGTTTGGAGTAGTACGGGGATCGTCCTTTCCTTCCATTGGGCTGAGGATGCAGTATTCAACCATGTGTGGTACTTGCATTCCCCAGGATTCGAATGCGATGTACGGGCATGGTCTACCTTGAGTCAAGGTGTTAGTGTTCGGCAGAGCTGCATCGAGCGCTCCTGTGCCATCCACCATCCAAAAATTTCGTAGAAACTCATCCCGCAAAGTCTCCCAATGGCAAGGGCGCTGATGTAGCTCCGTGTTTACATACCATGCAGCTGGACGCAGTCCCAGAGCATGGATAAATAGGTGGAACCATTCTTTTTCGGTTCTGTCGTGCCACTGTGTTTCCCATGTGAGAAAATATATGCATGGATCTTCTAACCCAAGGAAATTTTTGATCCATCTCACAATTGGAGCTTCAAACCGTGAGATTCTACCACAACACCTTCCCATATCCATTTCCTTCGAATTTCTAGAAGATTGAGTGCTAAAAGACAAAGTCTGTCAAATTCGCATCACTGGCTTGAACCAATACAAGGATTGCAGATTGATTATAAGCCGCGTACCATATATAAATAGCCATAATATCCTCTGTATTCTCCAACAAGCAGCTTATACTTGAATTTTTTGACAGAATTGAAGGGGTAATTAGTCAAAATGGTGGCTGGGTCTACAACAACCGAATGTGTATCTAAGGTGGAGGCAAAGAGACTGTGGCATGCAGCAGTGAAAGAAAGCCACATCTTCTTCCCAAAAGTTTTGCCGCATATTTTCTCTTCTGTCACAATCCTTGAAGGAGATGGAGGTGTGGGCACCATCAAACATCTCAACTTCACTCCAGAGGGTACTATCCTCATTAACCTTCTTATCTTTCCTTCCTCATCTTACGAATTTTAACTGCGCACTGGTTCTCATAGATGTAGGAAAATCCCAAAACCACACTCATTACAACCAATTATCTCAACTAAACCTACATTTAGATCTGCTTCAAATTATTTACTAAAATGAAATAATATACGTGATATAGATGGTGTTGGATAGATTCTCAGTGCATTGCTTGTAATTATATCGTTTTCCATTTTGGAGTTCCAGCTCTCAAGGAGTTCAGCTATGTCAAGGAGCGAGTGGTTGAAATTGACGAGGAGAAGTTGGTCTACAAGTATACAGTGATCGAAGGAGGACTGCTAGGGAACAAACTAAATGCTTTGAGCTACGAGACGAAGTCCGTTGCCAAGGAAGACGGAGGTTGTGTGATAAGCAGGACCTCCAACTACGAAACCCTCCCTGGTGCTCAGTTTGACGAAGCTGTTGAAATATTGAAAATTCCAGAATTAATAATGGAGAAATTAAACTCCCCCTCTTCAACACAGAGAAAATAAATTTCACTCTCAGAAAACAGAGTTTCAACTCAATAAAACAAACATTTATTCCATAAAAATTTGTTACAAGTTCTTCCTCAACATAGAGGGATTTACAAAATATGTGATGGCTTCAAACACAGTTCACAAAATCTTCACTGTTTCTCAAAACATACAACACTCTGTCTCTTTCTGTCTTTTAAAAAAAAAAAAAACTTTGCTGTGAATTTTCATTCACTGTCTCTGTTTATTAAGAAAACAACTCACTGTTTTAAAATAAACATACACTGCTGTGTATTTTTAATTCTGCTCTGTCCTTAAAAAAAAAACAATTGCACTGCTGTACATACAAAACATTGTTTTTAAAAACACAATTCTATTTCTGTGTTTTTTTTAATATCTCTCTCTGTCTTCTTTTTAATCAAAGCACTGCTATATATATATATTTTTATAAAAAAAACATGACTCTGTTTTTATATAAAAACAACAAAAAAAATATCTCAGCCGAGTTTCATTCAATGTCATTAATTGACATAACACCAAAAATCACCGCTTGAAAAAATATTTATGGCATCATAAATATGTCGGCACCACTTGAAAAATTCATTTATGCCGAATTAGCATGGTGGCAGAAGTGGCTGTGGATCAGTGGTGCGCTGGCGGAGACACCACATGATGGTGGTTGCGGGGGCTCTGTTCTGCTAGGTCAGTACGGTCGGGGTAAAGACCCACACTAAATTGCAACCGTTGATTGCTGGTCAACGTGTGATTGGCTGGTCAACAGCGGGGGTATCACTCCCGTTAAATTTCGGACTGTTTCTGCTCCCACTGACCGTCGATCTCCTGTCAAACGATGATCCTGCTGCCAACATGCTGCCGCCTTTAACCTCTGCATTGTTCATCGTCTTGCCACCTGTTAATTCCCTCCGGCAGTTGGAAATTATATTCCAACACTCACCCTTCACTACAAGAAAAAAGGACATTGGTGAGGGTCGAAAAATGTCACCATAAGCTCATTGGTGACGGTCAAAAGAGCCTTCGTCACCAAAAACTGAACGTCACCAAAGGTGGTGTCGCCAAAAGTATAGGTGTTGTGGTGACATTCAAGGTCCGTCACCAATAATGATTTATAATGACGGATAGTGACCGTCACCATTTCATATGAGCAATGGTGACGGACCTTAGCCTCCATCACCAAAAAATTGAATGTCACCAAAGGTGGCGTCGCCAAAAGTACGTTTTGTGGTGACAATCAAGGTCCGTCACGAATAATGATTATAATGACGGATAGTGACCGTCACCATTTCAAATGAACAACAACGATTTATTGTGATGGGCCCTTAATGGCCGTCACTATTGATGCATATATATGGCGGCGTTCATTGACCGTCACCATTTCATATGATTTATGGTAATGGACATTTCATGGTCGTCACTAATATGGTGGCGTTCATTGACCGTCACCATTTCATATTTTGGTGAGGGTCGAAAAATGTCACCATAAGATCATTGGTGATGGTCAAAAAAGCCTCATTCACCAAAAATTAACCGTCGCTATTCCATATGAATATCAGGGCACGATGGAATCGAACCACCAACCTCCTACTTGTAAAGCAGGTGCTCTTCCATTGAGCTAGCACCCTTTAAAGAATTCGGCTTTAAAAAATTAGACCTTGAAACTTTATAAATTGTAAATTCTACAACTTCCAATAAATTCTACTATAGCGAAGAAGGAGCAATTTTTTTTATAAATAATGAGACAGATAAAATAAATCTATCAATTAAATATGGTGTCATTCTAGTTAAAATAGGAATTTTTATCATATTGACTAGAGTCATGTACACGCAAAAAACCAAAATTACAACATCAATTTTGCATGGTTGACCTATAAAGCTCATACAGATTACAAATAATTGAAGGTGTCTGATGATGAGTAAAGTTAGATAACACTTTGATATATTGCAAACTTGAGGCTAACTACAAATCATCCAAAAATGTTTAAAGAACAAATAATTATTGATGAAAAATGTACATACGCATATAATTTGAGCATATCAATATATAAATATGAACATAACATTTACCCACAACATAACTATGCACCAGAAAGCTTGCATTATTTACCAACAACTCTAACATTTAGTTACAAATTTTCCATTAAATTCAAAGTTACTAAAGAAAAATATATTGCAAAACACAAATCAGAAATACAAAAATTGTCATTTACCATTTATAATTATGTGGAAGCCAAATTATGTTCCCCGTGTCATTGAGATCTAGCTTAGGCGGCTAAAAGGAGGTGTTGTGATCCTCCCCATATGGATTCAAATCCCACTCGTCACATGCTTTCCCCTCATAGGTTGATAGCCTCTTAAAGGAGTCATTTCATGTGGATGGGATAAGTGTGACTTTTGATGGATTATATTCCTCGGTCATAACAACTTAGCTAAGAATGGATTTCTAAGTCCATAGGTGAAATTCATGTCACTAACTGGAAGAATTCAAACCAAAAAAAACATGTTCCCCATCCTTCAATTTGCAACGGTCTAATCCCATGTTAATATGTGACAGGACTTATGATCAACTAACTTGAGAAAGGCAATAACTGCTTAGAGTTCCAGTATTCGAACCATGAATGCAACAAAAAATTTATGCACATAATATAAAAAAAAAATGGCAATCATAGTTCAATATAAAGGCTTCCAGTTAGTTCAATATAAAGGCTTCCAGGTATTGTTATTGTCATCACAGAATGCCACCCATCAAGAAGTTTTGTTGTATAGTCAAATTTTTCGATGCTTTTGTTTGTGAAAAAATTATTTATGGATACTAAATATGCTCAACCAAAGTCATACATTGACATCATATATCCTTCATTATTGAATGATAGTGATTATGATTTACATGCACTGACCAAGAAAAAAAAATTAGTAAGGAATAACACCAAACTTATCATACAACAAAAAGGAAAACAAAAAAAACATTAATAGATGTCGCTGTTAAATTTCTAATCATTGGAGACAAAATACGTAAATATTATGTCTCCATAACACATTTTTTACTTTGGAGTATGTAGAATGTTTCAATGGATACAAGTGATGGTCAATGCATGAAAAAAAATCATGTGCCATGTCGCAAAATAAAAATACACCAGTTCTCTTTTAGAGTGGGCACTTGGAACCCACTCTCATACAACAAACCTATCATACAACAACATTTCTAAACTTATCATACATCAAAAAGGAAAACAAAAAGAGCATTAATAGGTCTAGCTACTAAATTTATAATCATTGAAGGAGACAATAGGTATATAATATGTCTCTAAAACACATTTTTTACTTTCAAACATGTACAATGTTTCAATGTCTGCCAGTGATAGACAATGTAGACAAAAGAAACATGTGGGCATGTTGCAAAATAAAAATACATCAGTTCCCTTGAGAGTGGACACTTGGAACCCACGTATGTCAACATGAGATTTAAACAGAGGAGCGAAAAAAATTGTATTCAACTCATGATCATATCTTCATTCTAATATTAACTCTTACTCTAGAGGTGACCCCAAGAGTCCAAGTTTGCCTCAAAGCAGCGTAACCATAGTAAAACTATCTACCAAATTTTGTGTTTCATTGCAAGTGGCTTATGTAGCTCAGCTTCCTAAAAAGGTTTCATGCTTATATTGTGTCTTGACTCTTACCAATGGGATCATACTAAATCTTGATGGGGGGACTAAGGTCCAAGCAAGCTCCAGTTTAGAGACTAAATTAAGTACAAAATAAGGCAATGATATGCTCAATATTGAAAGAGACTCTACCCTCAATTAATTAGGTTTAAGATAAATGGGTTATCAGAGATTGGAGTATTCAGAATATCTCTAATGAAATTAGGTGTTTTGTTGCAAAGATTCTTCTAATAAGGTTTTCCTATGTAAGAAGATGGTTCAATAAGATGAGGAACTAGATAGGGTAACTAAGGAGATCATTTGGAACTAAATAAAATTTAAGTGAGAATTCGGACTAGTCCATGTTGGAAGAAAATAAGAAAACATGTGGGACATGTGGATGTATGGGAATACTGGCACCACTAGTCATGTTAAATCAGTGCTCTCTTATTTAAGGCAAGAGGCCTACTTTCCTCCACCAAACATAATGAATTGCATAGGCAACACAGTTATCATTGTTTTGGGCGGAGCAAAAATATTGTTGGCTACCTCTATTTTCCTAACCTATTTTGAAAAGAACACCAAAAGACATGTAAAATATGTATACTGTAGTCATTGATCTAATTTGAAACATAGTTCATAGTGGGGATCACTTTCAGGGGTTTTTAGGACTCCTACTAGACACAAAGGGGCTTGTAGTTATACATGTCACTCAACGATACCCCACACAATTAAACAAGATGAAGCTTTGAATGGAAATTTGGTGTTAACACATTGGTCAGGGTGATGGTAGATGAAGAAAGGGCCATTTGCAAGGAATTTGTACATTTCATCCAGGAATGCTTGAAGCAAAGGCACCTAAGGATCAGATCTTGGCATGGCTGGTAAAAGCTAAAAGAAAAAAAAAATTGTCATGGCCCTTTCCAACATGCCACAGCCACCTTATGGGGATGCAACCCACCCTACCCCCTTGGGTTTTAACCTCATGACATAGCTCAGGTGTCTAATTAGACTTTGCGAATCCATCTACACCCTCAAGGAATCAATGGTTCTTGTTCAAATGGTTAGAGACTTTTAGGCAGTGCTCTTTGATAGGTAAACCAGTGATAATACAGAATAAAGGTCTTGGTAGAACCCTCTCTTAGGCACCAATGTAAATTTGTGTAATTGTGATACAAATTTTTTGTTCCCCCCCCCTAAAAATGAACACACTATAACATGCAATGAGTAGCAAAAGATAAAGGGGTAGATTACCCATTGAGAAGCTTGCAATTGCTAGGAGTTAAAATGTTGATGTACTTTGTAGCCATGAAAAACCCAAGGAAACACATCACCAACACTTTTGCAATGGGTAAGATTGCAAACTTTAGCATTTTAGATATGGATTCTAAGTCGTTCCAATTGTTAGAATCATTGTTGGAAGAAATCCTGAGAATATAGAAATAGAATTGATTTGTTTTCAGACCATCTATACTAGTAAATCCTTACTTCATGTTAATCTCCTTCAGTCCAATCAAAACACTCCTTGTCTAATTTCCACTAGAAGATGAGACAAATCCACAACATGGTCTCAACTTCCAGAAGTCGTGATTCTAAACAATCATCAACCGTGCCAAAATGAAAATAAAATATATTTTCTCAACAACAAACAATAGCGAAGCCTATAATCACCAAACCTATATAAAAGGATGTTCATCTATTTAAGGGAAAAAAATAGTAAGCAAAAAGCAGTGTAACTCATGCAAGACACAATCCAGTCCAAGTTAATATAGTTGAATAGTTATCAAACACATGCAACAATTATTCCTTGAAACGAGTGCTAGAATTACAAGGGCTCTACATATCTTGAAAATTCAGTGCTTGAATAATCACAATTTTATCAGTAAATTTGCATGAAATTGTTGATGCACAAAAATATATCTAAATGAAATTTGCTCCAAAAATCGTTCAGTGTTCAAAAAATTTACTATGCTTCAAATATCTGCCGAATATTTGAAATGAATGAAGAACAGAGCACTCTGTTTGATACAAATAGAAGCACAATTATGAATATTCTACAGGAAACCAATCTAATATGCTCTAGATTCTGATCTAGTCTCCAAACAATTTTATATATTTTGAGAAGATATTGTAAAAGATAGTGACTGGAAAACTTGGCTAGGGTCCCAACAATGTCTACTCATAATGCAACTAATATTTAAACTTCAAATGAAACATGTCACACAATGTATTATTATTTTACAGAGGTGTTTATGACAGGCTACTCAAGAAGGAAAAATCATGAGAATGCTTGTCTGAAGAGCAACCAACTATTTGTAGATTTTTCATAATTCATGGAACTATGAAACAATGATATAATTACACACATAATGGCTACAATTTGTATTCACTTTCTACACTTTTTATTTTCCTCTTAAAGTATGCACATTATCAATGCCATAATTTTAAAGACTTAGCATGTGCAGATCAGAACTTTGCCTCTTCAAAGGGACAAGCAAAAAATTCTCTTCAAATGCTAAAACTGCATACCAAAAGATAAGTAATAATCCATAGAATGTGAAGCAAATTAACTTACCATTCAATCATATTTTCTAGTGTCGCAGATCTTCCCAATTTAGTGAAATCAGACATAGTAGAAATAAAGTAAAAACAAAGTATCCAGAAAAACAACAAAGTCTGTCAAAAAAGAAAATAAAATTCAAAATATTCAAAACAAGAGCACATATAAACATGCACCCACAACTTGATACAATTTTCCACCAAACTAAACCCCTTTCCTAGAGAGGTACCTCCTGAGAGTTGGTTCATACTAAATCTTGATGGGGCAGCTAGGGTCCAAGCAGGAAGATCTAGGAATGATGGGGTAATAATGCATCACAATGATAGTATCATTTTTTATTTCTCCATTGGCATACCAAACAAAATCTGAATCCGAGGCTCCAATTTAGGGACTAACTTAATAACTGAATAAGGCAATGATACACTCAATATTGAAAAAGACTCTACCCTCCAAGATAGAGGGTTTTAGAAAAATGGGGTATCAGATATTCAAGTATTCAAGATCTCCCAAAGGAAATTAGGTTTCTTGTTGCAAATATTCCTCTAAAAAGGTTTTCCTATGTAACAAGATGGTACAATAAAATGAGGAACCAGATAGGTAACTAAGGAGATCATTTGGGACTAACGAAAATTTAAGTGAGAATTTAGACCACTCCATGTTGAAAGAAAATAAGAGAATGTGCAACACGTGTGGATGTATGGGAATATTGGCACCTCTAGTCATGTTAAATGTACAGTTCCTTCAAACTTGTTAGCTCACCAAGCCATGGTGGCATCACTTCCATGATACAACTGCCAGGAAGAGACTGTATCATGTGAGGTGGCCTAAGGTTATAAAAGGTGGACAGAACAACCAGAGAATGTAGGGGACTGAAAATGAATGGAGTTGAACTAAGAGGATTGGCATCATGAAGCTGAGGTTTCTAAGAACATTATGTTTAAATGGAAAATTATACTAAAGCACATAAAGAATAATGATGAAAAATTCACAGATGGAAAATTCACAGACCTCGAGGACAACATAACAGATGACAACCTGAATATTAATAATAGATCAAACCATTTCAATCTTAACCAAGGTATTGGCAGTTCAACTATCTAAGAGAGTCTTGGGGATGTAGCAAACATCAGGGCCATACTTTTCAATGATGATGGATGAGAGGCAAGGTTGCAGGCCATCATATTCGCAACCAAAATATGAAGAGGTCTCTTCATTTTTAAATTTAATTACAGGATTATTTTTCTTTGAACTTTGATGGGTAATGCCACATAGGTTTTAGAAATTACAGTAGAACCTAACTTCATACAAGATGTTTTTTTTTTCAAAATGGAACTGAATCCTTCATCTCCTTTTATTTTTATTTTGGTTATTGGGTGCAATTTGAGGCTATGTTTTTCTGTGAATTATTAAGTGTTACAGTGAAGTTTTAGGATTATCTATGAGTCTAGTCTAATGGACCATGTTTGGCACTGCCCAAAATAATTCCACAAAATTACTCAAAAGGAGGGAAGTGAAAGGAAAAAACTCGACTCTATGCGTACCCTGAAGTCTGGGCAGCCCCAACCAGCACAACTGTCTGTTGTATCAAAGCCTAGAGGGAATTGTAATACTAGAATGAAAGTTAAAGTAATCCATACAAATGGATTCTTACTGAGAATTCTTTGAAATAAAATATATGTTGAACTCTCTACACTATGCTTACATATTGGCCTTTTCAATTTTTGTTTTCTTTTTGGAATTTATTTCAGGTGGGAGTTGGGGAAGGAGCTGTGAGTGTTGTGTTTTGTGGAGTTTTTGGGCAAAAAAATATTTTTCATAGCTTTCTGTGCAATGGTTGTGGTATTTGATACTGTTTTCAAATGAGAAATTCGATGCTATATGTTTGAATGTGTTGATGGATTGGGAATGCTTGAGGTTCTATTATATGGGGGTTAATGGATGCTTATGTCAGATTCAACTTAATTGATGCCATGTATAAAAGGAAAGGTAAATAAACATAATCATCAACACAATATAGAAGCAATCACACACACTAAAAACCATAAGAAATACCCTAGGAAATCCCCAACTCTAGGGAAAAACTCGGCAAAAAAAATTCCATGAAACCCTGGCCAAGCTAGTAAACCCTTGGCACATTACAATGGAGACTAATAAGGCTATTTATAGGATTCTTTCCATCCAAATACAACTAGCATAATACCATGGGCCCGAAACCACTAGCTATAGAGTATCATTCCCGAGTCAAGGTTATTCCTAACAATTGAAACCCCTTAACTGGTTTTGTAGTAACCTTGTTTTGGGCAGTTGTTAATTTGGTTTTACCATAAATATAAATATTAAAAAAGTATTTTATCTTCTTTACATTAGAAGAGAGTCGAGACTGTGTTGAGTAGATTTAACACATGGCTCTTCTATCAAGAGAATATGTTTAACATCGATCATTGTTTTCTTTTGACCAGGGTTCAATATGTGATGTTGGAGACAGTGCTTTCTATGAAAGAGTTGCTGAGTTTGGTGATGATGTTGTCATTGTTGCGTAAGTTCCCATTTTTTTCCAGCTTAATTGATGGTTTTTCAAGAAATATCTTCCAACTCTTTGCATTTTATGTGGCTGATTGAGATCAGAGTTCTTAATTCTTGTTGATTAGCTTATCAACACCTGGTTTTTCTCTATACGATTGTCACTTTTGCATAGCTTATCGTACCCCTACTTGCAAGGATAAACATGGAGGATTTAAGGATACTCTTGCCAATGACTTTCTTGCTCCTGTTTTGAAAGTCTGGATTAGTACTTACACCGATAAATTGATTGATGATTTTTTTATGTTGTTTGGAAAATTTCCCCTTAACCATTATGGTCCATGAACCATGAGTGCACAGATCAGTCTCTAAATGTTCTCTAGGTTCCTACAGGAATTGATTGACAAGACTGAACTTAATCCAGTTGGAAGTGGTGATATTAAATTTCTCAGTCTCGAATATAAATCTGTAAAAAATGTTGTTGATTTCCTTGCGAATGAAGGGCCTGTGCACCATGAATTTTCCATAAATACAGTGAAAATTTGTTTTCAGATATTCTCTCTCTCTTGGGTCCTCAAAATCAAAGAGATCCATTAACCTCAGAACAAATGAATGATCAATATATCTCTTGGCCACTTTTGCATCAGTCTCAGGAGATTCTATGAACCTGAGGAGAAAATCATAGACAAACTGCAGATGTGACCAGGCAGGCTCCAAGGTTGTCACCTCCTCTTCTGGATCAAGGCCTTTAATAGAAGGTGGTGCTGGTGTAGGTCTTGATGTCAGAGTCCTGAACAAATTGCAAAAAACCATCTTAGCAATCTCCTCCATTGTTGTTTCATTGAGCCTGTAACTACCTGAAATGATGAAATCCACAAGTTCCAGCAGGTTTTGGTGTTTAATTTTCTCCTCTCTCGCATTTTTGTAGGGGTCGGTGAAATAAAAAAACAACAAAACATAGGCTCAATTTTTTGATGAGGAAATTTTCTCTGTTTGGGCACATCCCTGAAAAAGGGTAGAGGTTCATAGTTGTTATTGAAATATTTCAAGCTTCCATTACTCAAAACAAAAGCAAGGTGAAATTTATTCCCATAATTGTAAAGGACGACATTCGAAGAAATCCCCCCTCCTAAATGAGTGCACAGATCCATCTCTAAATGTTCTCTAGGTTCCTGGAGGCATTGATTGACAAGACTGGACTTAATCCAGTTGATGTTGGTTATATTAAATTTCTCAGTCTCAAATATAAATCTGTAAAAAATTTTGTTGATTGCATTACGAATGAAGGGCCTGTGCAGGTGATTTTCAGACATTCTCTCTTGTTTTCGACGAGGAAACTGCATCGACGTCACCCATGGATTCACTTCATGACAGAAAGGACATGCAGGCGCTTTGACGCATTTCATGATAGAAAGGACGTGCAGACGCTTTGGTCCTTGAGAAATGTAGTCATATCTAGTCCATTTGGATCCCTCCTCAACTAGACACCACACAACTCACACAATTTCTACTCCTGGAATGGGATCCGGTGCAGAAAGGGTATGAACAGAGTGGTGGCCATAACACTTTTTGGTTTGGGATTACAAGGTAGTCTTTCACCATATCTCGGTAGCCTTTCATTATTACATACTTTGAATCTTTCTGGTAATTATCTGTCAGGAACAATTCCACTGGAGCTAGGTCAGCTAAAAGCTCTTGGAATACTAGACCTTAGCTATAATATGCTCTCGGGTCCTATGGAAATATCATTGTCTAATTGTACGCGTCTTCAGTGGCTCCGACTTTCCGTAAACTTGACAAGGACTATACCAATAGAATTCGGTTGTCTAGTCAATTTGGAACATCTCCGCTTGGCGGACAATAATCTTACTGAGTATTCCAATTTTTCTGAGCAACAACACCTCTCTGCAAGACTTGATCATTGGAAACAACAATATCACTTGTCCGATCCCTTCTGTTTCGGGTCTGCTCAGAAATATAGCCTATATTCACGTTGAAAACAACTCTCTATCTGGCCACAGTGCCTTTTCCCTCAGCAACTGCATGTTTCTCCAAGATTTTTCCATTGGATACAACAGTCTTACTGGACAAATCCCTTCAGTTTTGCGTATGCTCAAAAATCTATCTTATCTGTACTTTGAAGGAAACTCACTAAGTGGTCAGATCCCTCCAACTCTTGGAAATTGTACTCAGCTGTGGTATATTTCCTTTTTCTCACAACGGTTTGAGTGGAATAATTCCTTCTGAATTTGGGTTTCTGTAGGAATTAGAATGCTTTTATGTACAAACAAACAAATTCAAGAATTTCATTACTCCATTTCTGGGAAACCTCTCTTCACTGCAGATTTTATTTTTGGGGGACAAAAGATGGCCGGGAAGTGTACCACCTGAGTTGGGAAGCTTGAGAAACATTGGTAAACTGTCTATTTATGGTCCCAATAATATTTCAGGTGTGATCCCATCAGAAATAGGAAATTGCAGCAATCTTGAATAGTTGGACTTAGGAGCCAACAATATTCAGGGCTCCATCCCGAAATGTATATTTCAGCTTCCCCTGTCGACCTTAAGTCTACTGTGAATAATATGAGCGGTGATATACCTGAAGCCATTGGAAATTTTAGTCAGCTGAGCTCCCTAGTTCTGGGAATAAAAAATTTCTCGGGTGTCATTCCTGAATCCATTACTAGATTGAATCAGTTAACATGTTTAAATCTTGGTACAAATAGGTTAAAAATTAAACGGCATCATACCTCAGGGTATTGGTAATTTAATTATTCTAGAAAACATTTACTTTGACAACTGTTTAATAGGTGGCATACCCCAAGGAATTGCTAATTTAACCCAGTTGATCCAGGTAAATTTGGGTCGAAACAATTTCACTGGATGCATACCAGAAGAATCCATTACATAATTTACTCAATTGTCCTTCCTACATCTAGGTTCAAATATGCTCATCAGTGGCATACCAAAATTCATTACAGAGCTGAGTAACTTGAACTTCTTACATCTAGGTTCCAACATTTTAGGTGGTAGCATACGTAAAGGCATTGGTAATTTGAAAAAGCTTCAAAATATCTACTTGGATACTAACAATCTCACAGGTACATCCCTGAAGGTATTGGACAATGTGTGGAGCTGCAATAGTTAGATTTGTTCGAAAACAAGTTGAATGGAACTACCCCTGATTCTGTAGGGAACTGCAAGTCTTTGATAGTTGACTCTTATGGATAACTTGATTTCAGGTATACTACCATCAATTTTAAAAAGGTGTACAAAATTGCAGATACTGAAGGTATCTGAAAACAACCTTAGTGGAGCTCTAGACATAGACTTTCTGGTGTCTATGAAAGTCATTTCTGCTTATTCTAATAAATTTTTTGGGATCATGTCTGAATCGTTGGCCATTTGTGCCCAACTTCAGCTACTGGATTTAAGCAAAAATGGATTAACAGGGGACCTTCCTCAATACATTGCATTTTTTAATGACTTAAGAGTTTTAAGGATAGGTTATAACAGGTTCTTTGGTGTTATTTCTCAATGGATTACAAATCTCACACATTTTTCAAGTGTTGGATTTATCCAACAATAAATTTAGTGGAAGAATGCCATCCAACCTTCAAAGACTAGAGGGATTCAAAATTCTTGGGTCTTCCCAACTTAGCAGTAATACACTCTATGAGGATTTGAGGATTGTAATGAAAGGAATTGAATATGCTTTAACATATGTGCTAGCTACAAATACGATATTTGACTTGTCTAGCAACAATCTTAATGAAGAAATAAACCCTTAAAGATTTCTTTCTTAAATAATGATCAAAGTTGGTAGAGAGATTTTCCACAGACAATGACAATCATTATTGCCGTGTGTAAATGAAAAATAGTTATTTTTCTTTCACCTACATATTGTGGAGTAAAAATCCCTCTCATCCCCATTGCATTCTACTTATCTAGTTTCCATTTAAAGATTTTGAAGTCCATAATAATTCGAAAGCCTTATAGTGTAATTCGTGTTGAGTTTCACAATTATTGGTGTTTCGTTGCCGGATAAGTTACATTACATGCAACAAAAAGATAATGAAAACGAAAGGTTAAAAAACTTCCAAAAAAATTCCAAGAGAATTCTCCAACCCTTTGAAATTTACCTTCGTCATCTTTATCATGAGGGAAATGGAGCTCTGTGATGTACAATGCCAACTTTGTATTTAGTTCCAGAAAGAAAGATACCATATAAAGGAACGAATTTTTTTAGTGTACTTAGTTATACAAATCTAGATCATAAATGTATACAGTGGCTTTCAGATTTATTCGTTTGCTGTGTCATTATTTTGTTCAGACAATTATGGTGGGAGAGACCGACAACGATTAATATAGCCATGTTGAGAAACAATTGGGAGGATTGTAGCACTTTTCTCACCTACTCTGCTTGCGCACGGCTAGATTGGACTGAAATGGCTTAAGAGAAAATTGGGGGGATTGTAGCACTGCACTTTGCTCATCTACTCTGCTTCTGCACTAGTATGAGAAAATTTTCTCTGTCAGATTTGGGCACATCCCTGAAAAAGGGCATAGTTTCATAGTTTTTACTGAATGATTTCAAGCTTCCATTACTCAAAACAGAAGCACGGGGAAACTTATTCACATAATTGTAAAGGACATTAGAAGAAATCCCCCCTCCTAAATGAGTGCACAGATCTGTCTCTAAATTTTCTCTAGGTTCCTGTAGGCATTGATTGAAAATACTGGACTTAATCTAGCTGAAGTTCGTGATATTAAATTTCTCAGTATCAAATATAAATCTATAAAAAATGTTTTTGATTACCATACGAATTAAGGGACTGTGCACCATGAATTTTCCATAAATAAGGTGCAATTTTTTTTCAGACATTCTCTCTCTTGGGTCCTCAGAATAAAAAAGATCCATTAACCTCAGAACAAATGAATGATCAATATATCTCTTGGCCGCTTTTGCATCAGTCTCAGGAGATGCTACGAACCTGAGGAGGAAATCATAGACCAACTGCAGATGTGACCAGGCAGGCTCCAAGGCTGTCACCTCCTCTTCTTGATCAAGGCCTTCAATAGAAGGTGGTGTTGGTGTAGGTCTTGATGTCAGATTCCTAAACAAATTGGCAGAAACCATCTTAGCAATCTCCTCCATTGTTGTTTTATTGAGGCTGCAACCACCTGAAATGATGAAATCCACAAGGTCCAGTAGGTTTTTGTGTTTAATTTCCTTCTCTCTCGCATTTTTGTAGGGATCAGTGAAATAAAAAACAACAGAAAATAGGCTCAATTTTTTTATGAGTAAATTTTATCTGTCAGAGCTGGGCACATCCCTGAAAAAGGACAAAGGTTCATGGTTGTTACCAAAAGATTTTGAGCTTCCATTACTCAAAACAGGAGCAAGGGGAAATTTATTCCCACAATTGTAGAGGACGACATTCGAAGAAGTCCCCACTCCTACATCACTACTGTGTGGTCATATTTAGACTGTTTGCCAGGAAGTCTGCCTAGTATTTGCTTTGTCATAACTGCTATTCCTTTAGGCCAAGAAATACCTGGATCTGCACAATGCCGGCATTCCCTTTCGCATTTATGTTTTCTTGTCAGTTTTGCCCATAATTTTGCCATAAATCTAGAAGAATTTTTAAAATGATAGAGGTTCCTGTGTCACGGAACATATGAATGGGACAGTCCAAATTTTCCAGTGCCACTCTTTTATAGATATCTGATGCTCTATTTTTCTCCTCTGTATCAAATTACAGATTATAGTTCTCTATCCTTTTTTGAACAGTTTTTCAGATATTTGACCTTCTCTGTAAATATTTAGGTCACGAAGGTCAGCTGTTGATTTTTATTTACTGCCAGATTGGACTTATTATGAACATATAGGTATATATATCAGTTCTCCTTCTAAGTTGTGCAGACAGAACAATTTTGATGTTTGGTCTCAGAGTGGTTTTTATCACAGACAGATTACTTTGGAGGTAGTACTACTCATGGCTTTGGCCATTGACAAATGGTTTTTTTGGTTGTACTAAACTAGAAATGGACCTAAAACGTCTAGATTCACTATTTATAACCCCGATTAACTGAAATAAGATGGAATTTTGATGCGAACGAATAGCTTACTCGTGATATAAGCAATCGCGAAAGAAGAAACCCCGGCCACCGCAAAAGAGACCTTGATCCTCGCCCGGCCACCACAAAAGAGACCTTGATCCTCGCTCTGAGTTTGTCCAGGGGCAAGTCCAGCAAAATTATTCCCACCCCACCAAGCAAGAACATAAACCCCGATGAGCTCCCTTCGATAATATATTGCCCGTTCACTCTTCCGGAGAGGAAGACCACCAGTTTTATGTTCCTGTGACAGGATCCTGTGCGCTGCTAAAGCCCGGTGGCTTGATGATGACATTGTAGAGGAAGCCACAGACAACCAAGAAATAGGTGGCCAAGACGAGGGAGAAGACAGTCATGCCTGAGTGCAGCGAAAAGGAGGGCACCTGCAGGTGCATGCGGGGTACTCTGAGAACACTGTAAGGAAGATTCGAAATGAGAAGCAAGGGATCCATTGAAAATAACAATGGTAAGTCTTCACTTGATGATGCCGAGCTCTGCTAATGAAAATTCATGACGACCAACCGAAGAAGTTTCGCTTTACCATTTATTGCCCCGACCCCCTTAATAAAGAAGAATTGTGGGACTTTACCAGAAGTTTCCCGGTGAAGAGCTAGCTTCAATGTGCGGTGGCGGAGAGAGCTCTTATCTGGGACGGTACAACATATTAGCAATCATAGGAAGATTATTGAGTTTACCCATCAGAAACCCTCACGAATCTATCTTTCCCCACCCTTTATTTTCCAGGTGACTACCTGACATATAAATAGGGAAGCCCGTGCCAAAGCTGATGGCTCAACCTTGGACGAGTAGCCAGTGTTGCTGGATGAATTATAGCGACATAACCCCTACGAGTAGTTGCCACACCAATCTCTTGCGAGTAGAGGAACGGCTGTCGACATTTTTCCAGGGACGGGGTTTTGCTCAGGATGGAATTTAGAATGACCGAATTGAGATGAAGATTTAAGCTTTTCTCTGAGCAATTTGTCTTTCCCTCGGTCACTTGGATTTTTGGTGTGATCCTGAGGTATTAGTTACTAAGCGTTTTAGGTTGGGTTATCCTGAAACAATATTGGCCCGATAATGAATCCATAGAATGCATAAAATATATAGAAAAAATTCATCATTCCAATAATGTAAAACTGAATTTAATTAAGTTTTACTTAAAAATTATCGAAGAAAATGCATTTCATTATGGGAAATAAATATATCCCATACAAATTGAAAAAGATAGAGTTATGAGATACTTTCCATTTATTTAGTAGGTTTAGGTTTTGTTTTGAAAAAGTTTATCTCCATAAAGCTATGAGATACTTTCCATTTATTTAGTAAGTTTTAGGTTTTGTTTTTATTTAATTTAATTTGGAGACTCTCGTGAAAAGTTTACTGGAATTTTGTTCATATTATCACTTTCCATCAGAATTTTGGAGAAATCAATTTCCATCCTAACTTTCACTTACTTTTGGATAAACTAATATCACTTTATTTCCACTAATATCATTGACATTGTTAATTTCAAATAAATGTTCTTGTGTACCTAAATTATCATCTAAGGGTTTAGTTTCCATGGTAGTGGTTCAAGCTTACATACATGTTAGCTAACCCTAATAATATTATCTTGTAACAAGTTTATAAATTGATTCAATTGATCTCATTTTTATGTTAATAACTCAATCATCTAAATATTGGTGGTGATATTGGAAATGGGGTTGTTCTATAATTTTCATGAAATATGAGCCTAATATATATTCCACGTGGCTTTATTTTAACCTTATCTTGATGGTTATTTGAACAAAATATTTTGTCAAAAAAAACCTACGTCTCCTTGTGGTGAACCCTATGAAAGTCGATGGTAAGGCCATAGAGACTCTTTTTTGTATAATCACTAATGATGGGGAGTATACTTGTAAATAGAATATTAATATACTTGAGAGTTTAGAACTCATGGTTCTCCCACTGTAGATGAGTTAAAAACCCTAAAACGTGTGTTCTAGTTTTGTCCCTTAGTCAAATATACATGGCCCTGGGCAACATATTTGTGTTGCTAGTGACCCTTGTTGGTATTATATGGAATGCAATCTTGTTAGGAAAACATATTCCATAGGCCACAAAGTTTAATTTTTATTTGATTGTTGTTCATGTTGAAGTGTTTTGCTTTTTGTGAAAGTAATGCAATGAAATCTTATTTTATGTTAAAGAGCCTTCATAAAATTTCTCATGGTATGATAGCACACTAATTTCTATGAACCTACCCTTGTAGATTATAATTCAAGTGCAAAGGATTTAGATAAAAGGGGGGTATTTATAGAAACTACTAGAATTATAGGGTGTTTCCCCTTGCAACATGAGTAAGGAGCCCCTTGGCCCTTTCGCCACCTAGTCAAACTATTCTTAATGTGGTGATAATAAGTCGTGTCACATGGTCAATGGGAATATTTTTTAAAGGAAGGGACACAAACACAACTAGCCTCCTTCTTTAGTGAATAACAACAAATTCTTGAGTATTGTGTCGAGCATTTTTTTAGGCATTGAAGACTCCTAAGCCATGATCCTTTGGTTACTATTGGAGTCTATTCGAAGGGGTAAGGCACATAATTGAGTTGGCATGTTAGTGTAATACATAAACCCAATAGCTAGGTTCCAAGGTGTGCCAACGCATGCTAGGAACTGTTAGGGAGACAAAAGGGAGAACTAGGACAAATTAATGCATGGAAATGAATGAATAACATTTTGTGACAGGAAGTGTCAGTGAGTTCCAGGTGTGTTAAGGAGGGATTGAAAATGTATTTTAGGCATTGCTTAGGCATGCTAGAGTCCAGGGAAACATGCCAAGATGTGTCAGGTGTAAGGGTGTGTCAATGCATGCCAGGGAGTGTTTGGGAGTGCTAAGGAAACACAAGGGAGCACTAGTTTCAAATGCATGGAAATGAATGAATAAGAATGAGTGTCAAGGAGTGTCGGTGAGTTCTAGGTGTGCTAAGGAGGGAGTGACAAGGTATGCTAGGTAGTTCCTGTTGAAAAGTGTAACTAGGTCAGTCTTCATGTTGACTATGTAATTATGTAAAGTAGAAGACAAAGATAATAAAATTTATTTTGTACTTGCTTCATGGGTTTCATGAGCAAGAGTTTATTATAGGTTAGTGGACTTATTCTTGATGTCCATCTAGGTTTTTATCTTCTAGATTCAAATGTAATATGTGTCATATGTATATGAAGCATCAAAATGCTCCAAGACCTAGTTCTTGAAACTGTGAATGAGTGGTCTCATTCAGTCCTCCAACATGCTGCAAGTTAAACTATGAAGTCGGCCTCCAGTCGAATGATAAGTCGACCTATCAGCATAATTAGTGGTCGGCCCTAAAGAAGTAAGACTTTCTGTATATATACCATTGATCTGCGGATAAAGGAAGGTAAGATTAGCGGTCATCTCCAAAAAGGTAATGCGGTCATCTCTATAGAAATTGTGGATCCTTTTGAAAAGGGCAATGCGAGGAATTGTGGATCTATTTGAAATGGTACATCAAAGAAAAATGTGGATCACCCTGGGCATAACGCAGATACATCTATGAATATAAAACGGTGATCTTTGTAATCACAAGTGTGGATAATACAACATACAGTGTGGATTATTCGAATGAAGAAAATGTGTATATCACATGTGAAAGAATTGCAGATAAGCCTGAATCAATTTGCGGATTTTTTTGTAAGTGGATAAAAGGAGAAAGAAGTGCGGATATCACTGCAGGAATACAAAACCATCTCAGAAAGAATTGCAAGCAAGGTTTGCGAATGACATTCAAACTAATGCGGATATACATACAAGATAACAGTGTGAATATAATTCTGAAGATAAATATGAATTCAATTATGGGCTCATGAACAGAAAAATTATGTGGATTGATGAGAGGAAGGGTCACTGCTGGATAAAAGTAAGTTTGTTTCGTGTTTATTTGATAATTGACTTGATGAAAGAATAAATAAGATAATGAAAAAAAATCATAAGTAATCCATGGAATTTCACAAGTAATTATCAAGCAGAGAATTTTGGATTAACCTACAGCCCTACAAATTCTCAACAATTCCAAGGAATGCTAGAGTTCCAGGGCAACATGCCAAGATGTGCCAAGTGCTAGGGTGTATCAATTCATGGCAGGGAGTGTTAATGAGTGCCATGGAAACACAAGGGAGAACTAGTTCAAAATGCATGGAAATGAACGAATAAGAGTGTGTGATAGGGAATACCGGTGAGTTATAGGTGTGTTAAGGAAGGAGTGACAAGGTTATATGTTAGCCAGTGCTAAGGCATGATCGAGTTCCAAGGTATGTCAATGAGTGGTAGTGTGTGTTAGGGAGTACGAAATCATGCCAACGAATGTAGGGGATACTAACATGTGCCACATAGTGACAAGACATTTTAAGATGTGTCACGTGATATGGCATGTCAAGATGTAAATTGCGTTGCTAAGTTGTTTTACTACCACGGTTGGATGTGAGCCTTGTATTGGTAACTTGTTAAGTGGCATGAGTTGAGATTGGACATGAGTAGCATATGATGAGTTATAGGTAGTTCTTAAGTGAACAAGGCATATGTTGAATTTCCATGAGACGTGAGAATTTTGGTTTGGTCTTAGAATATTTGATGCAAACACACTCAAGTGCCACAACATATCATGGAATAAACTAGTGCACATGAAAATTTTAACTTTTTCAAACCCTTCTTCATTATACTACAAACTATAATACAAGAGGCTAGAGCTCCCGTACCAGGGATCATGACCCTTTACAATCACATTGATACAAGGAATATAACTAGGGTTTGGTGTTAGTCCTTTGAAAACCAATCTATGAACAAGACAACACTTAACCTACATGCTGATGGTGGCGATAAGCAACCCTTTCAATCCACATGTCCTAAACACATATGGAAGGTCCTCTTGCCTCACATTCTGCAACTCCTTAATCTTCCTCTATCAATAAGCTCAAATCCTTTACGTTACTGAACTCAACTCAACAAACTTTGTCGTCTAGCTACCTCCTTTTTCCTTTAAGGTCAACAACAATTGGGGTCTTTGATCAGTTGTTGACAACTCTGTTTGTGAATAGCTCTTTGGTCTGCCCACTTTTTCAATACTGCTAATCCATGATGACAAGTATAAGGTTATTGAGTTTTCCCTTCTTCTCACAAAATCAATCCTCCGCAATACAGTGAACTAGGTCTAGTTGGTTGGCCCACTTGACTGCCACTTTAGTCCTTCAAAGTTTGTACATCATTATACGCAATACACCTACCCTTCTACCAATCTTATTTTCCTTCACAAGTACAGAACTTAGGACTCTTATTTGACAGTCGCCTAACAACCCTCCAATTTTACTTAAATTGCCATTAATTTTTCCAACCACAATCAATCCTTTTACTGATCTAGGGCCCACGACACTACCCTCATCTAGTGCTCTTTAAAATTTTCTCCTAACAATGATCTGAGTCCTCCCAAAATCATTGTTCTTGCATACCAATTTCTTTGTTGTCCTTTCTATGAATAGATCTGAACTACACCTCTTATCTTCCTTCTAAAAATTTGTAGATGATTGAACTTGGGTCACAAATCATAAACTAACAGTCCATTGAATAATTGTTTATAGGTTTCTTCATATCTCTATCCAAAAATCTATGGAAAGTCCATTGAAATAAACTCCTCTTCATGTCAATCCATTCTTCATATGCCACATTTCTTCTGCTCAATCTTCTGCTCAAGTTCCACCCTCCTTTGGATCTATTATCTCCACACATAGTTCTGCAAACCATATTCTAGATCTATGGTTTATATTGCAGAGATAAACCTCACTCTAAGGGTCACAACCCCTCTTCTTCTACGCAGATTTATCACAATCTTAAGGGAATACCTTATGGACTAAACATGCTAGGAAACCACTGTAACTAGGGAATTATACTTTTTTTCTAATTGCTTTAGAAAAATCCCTATCCACCAATAGAAAAAATAACAAATCTTTCCTCCTTAAGAGACTAGGCCTAGCTCATATGGATCCGTAGATTTTGGGCATTTATTTGAATAAATCTTGACTTGAACTTCAGATCTCTATGACCCTCAAACTAGGGTTACCTCAATCAATATTACGCTTGTAGCTACTTATGTTCTAACCCTAAATTCTAGTGCAGACCCTCCTTCATTTGTGTTGGTCTTTATCATAGACCTTGTGGTCTAATAACCACCACAAGAGAGGGTCTCAACCCTCTCTGCTATTTTATAATTTGATGTGGACTTCACACAAAGAGACCATTGAAATCATATGCCCATATTCTTATGAGCAACCTCTCTCAAGCTCAATATGCCATAAGAGAACCAAAATTTTTACATCCTACTTCCTAGCTCGAACCCATTAATATATGTGACATTATTGTGAACCCTAACATGATGATCTTTCTCCTGGTGGATGATCATGGCCTCCATTTAGTAGCCCTTACTCAACCCTCTAACTCGACCTATTTCAGGACTACATCTCTCATGGCCTCCTTGATCAAATGAGCTCTTTCTCACTTGATGTTCTTTCCTTCATCCTAAGGCCTCCCTAAATAGATTTTCCTAGGTCTCTTAGGAACCCTCTAGAACTTACGAGTTTTATCCACTTAGACCTTAGGAAATATTAATTTTCTTTTTTAATTTTCTTTTAGATTTTAAAACCCATCTTGGGTCCAAAATCCCTTCGCTTGGGTTATTTTCCCACAAATCCTTTTGTGACCAAACTCACACAAACCCATTTCACTAGGCTTGTGGAGTACCTCCCAAGTGACATAATTCAACAACATAATCTAGTTGTAGTAACTGTAACTTGGTCAATCTCTTCTAGTCAAGCGAGGGCTTGGTTGGGTTCCCAAGTTGTAAATTAAGGGTAGTTTTGAGGGCATGATAGTTAGGGATGGATAAGTCATGCTAACACATGTCTAAAAATTTCAATGCATGGTGAGGAGTGTTATGGAGTGTCGAGGCATCACGAGGGAGAACTACATCAAAATGCATGGAAAGGAACGAATAAGGGTGCATATCAGGGAGTGTCAATGAATTTAAGTGTGCCAAGGATGAGTTGTGTTAGGAGAAGTTCATAATAGGATTTGAAGGAGGCGAGCCTACGGTTGCAATAAGAGGCTCGACATAGTAATTTTAGACAAAGGCTAACTTTGCACTGGGCACAACATTTTTTTTCCTTTAGCTATTATTTTTATTTTTATATGAGATGTGGCACACTTTGGATGAATGCTCATGTTTTAAACTATTCTAGATAATTGCATATTTTACATTATTGTGATAATGGAATGAGAAAACCAAGGCTCATCTAGCAGAAATAAGCTAATAAAATGGCAATCATGAGAGCTAGGATGGGAATGGTTTCATTTTTACAGAAGCTTGAAACATGGGAAACTATACTTGAAATTGGTTTCATTTTTTCACAATATTTAAACATGAGGGAAAAATATGCTTGAGAGTGGTTTCATTTTTACACAAGCTTGAAACAGAGACAAATATGCTTGGAATAAGTTTGCATGCCCCTAGCATAATGACTCAATTTGAGGCACATGCCCCCCAAACTTCATTTCATTCACCCAAGTAGACTACTGGGTGCTAACAGGTAGATGGAATTAAGGTTCATTTATGAGATCAAGTGAATGAATCGACTGGGAACTTACGAGATCTAAGAAAAGACTCAAATCAAAATGGGATTTGTTTCATTTTTTAATGAGCTTGACACAAGAAAAGGAACTCTTCTATAGTACCTTGTTTCATTTTTTAACAAGCTTGACACAAGAAAAAGAACTGTTCTCTAGAGACCTTATTTCATTTTTTAAGGAGCTTGACACAAGAAAAAGAACCCTACTCCAGGAACCTTGGTCATGTCCCATATGAGGCCATGGCTTCCAAGAGGTTCTCATCATATGGGAGAGCAGACTTGGTCATGCCATAATTCTTCTAGAGCTAATGCTTATTGATGCTTTCCTAATAATAGGATAAGGATGGGCAGATTATCCACATATCATCAGATGCCACTCATGTGTAATTGATGCAACCATATTTTGAGAGTCTGGATCCATCACACATATATTTCATTTTCAGACTTCTTTCCAACAACAGGGAATGATTCAAACCTCTCGAATGTTATATTTTGGCACGAAGTCAATTACAGTACTAGCATACAGAGGTGTATGTAAGGCATCAAAGATTTATGAATATGATGCAATGGAAGGATGTAAAAACACCAATTAGCATATGAATATTCTCAAGCTTCAGCTATCATTTTGATCTGTGCACCCATGCTATAATGGGTGTCCACAAAATCAATTGATGTGTGCTACTTGATTGCTTCTATATCCAAAATTTTTATATGGGGCCCACAAACATGAATAATATTTTCTTACTGTGTGATAACATCACTAGAAAGATAGATATGTTCATGCACATTGTCTCAATCCATCCTACGATATCAGAACAACATCCTTTTCATAATGGATTAAAAAAAGTAACTTTCATGTATGTATTATTATATTCAGAAACATTATGGAGAATGCTAGATTCTAATCGTTTATTTGGTCCTCCTAACTGGAACGTGAATATTCCTTTTGATTCCTTGATATGAGATTAGATTAATTGATGGAAAGAATATGCTCAAAATTAAAATGTGTTCTGAGGGGTAGAAGGTTGTTTGTAAGGGCTAAGGCTTAATGTCCTTTCCTTTCAATGGCATTTTATTTCTTTAGGTGCAGACACTAGAACTGGGAACTGTAAGGCAGTATTAGCAATCCAATAAAGTACAATAAAGTGGGTGAGAAATTAATTTATACCAAGTCACCCAAAAGAGATAAGGTGAAAGGGAAAAAATTAAAAAGTACATACTATGAATGGATACCAATTGATATGTGCACAACACTAGCATATGCGAGAAGTTCTTAAGGGTTGTAGGGGATAAGATGTTTATTTTCCAATATCACTCCCTTGAAACCCTATAAAGAGATAGTGTGCTCCATTTTCTTTTCAGAATATTTCAACCATGAACTATTCTTATGAGGATGCCCTTGAAGGGAGGGTATGTAAAAGAAGTGGAAAAAAACAAATTTTCATGTTGAGTTGAAGGAGGGGTATAGATTGTAGGTTTCTCTAGAGGATTTGAAAAAGGTGAAGGGGAATGGAGTTTACCTCCTATTGCAACACTTTCTACTCCACCATTCAATTTTCTAAAGGGAATTGACTTTAAGGGTCTTAGGTGAGAGCTCACGAAGATCTTAAAAATAAGAAGGTAGGTGTGATTTAGCATAGGATTGATTCTTCAACGATTGGCGTTTTGGGTGAGATTTCCCAGTAAATGGAAAAAATTGAAGCCCTACCACCTAATGACAACCCTCAAGTCAAGTGACACAAGTCATCAAATATTCCTCCTTAAGTTGGCCTTAATCAATGTTCAAGTCGGCTCAAATCAAGACACAACACTTCACACTAACATGTAAACTCAATAACTATGGAAAACAACTATATATACAAGGGTATAATTTTACATTTCTACCACATAATTTTGGACTTCTCTAAAGTTTCGGACCACAGATACAATTCAGATCATGATCACAGGTTCGGTGTTGAAGGATAAGGGCTCGAACCTATTACAGAATTTGGGTAACCATCTATGTTATGATTCCTATGATGTTGCAGCAAAACAGGGCCTCGGTGTCAACAAAAATCTACCAAAGAATCAGTGCTATATTATGATACTCAATGCTATGAAGATGCTTGATGATCTTAGTTATGATGCTTAGTGCTATGATGATGCTCAGTGATCTCAGTAATGATGCTCAGTGCTATGTTGTTATCTTAAACTCGATCAAGGTAATGAGGATGGAGTTTAGGTGAAATCAAAGGAGATCTCGATGTCATGGAAATCTCGGTGCTAACACAGTTAAGTGATGAATTGATGGAGGAAGTATATAGTATAAAGGTCTTGGTCATCTCAACTTAAATCTATTGAAGGAAGAATTTTGACTAGGTTTTCCCCAATGAGTGGGGTTTTTCCCTAGCATGTGCATACATATTATGTCTTCTTCTATTTTTCCTATTAGGAACCCTCTAGAACCTATGGGTTTTCTTCACTTAGACCTTAGGAAATATTAATTTTATTTTAGATTTTAAACCCCATCTTGGGTCCAAAATCCCTTTGCTTAGCTTCTTTTCCCACAAAGCCTTTTGTGACCAAAATCACACAAACCCATCTCAATAGGCTTGTGGAGTACCTCCCAAGCTACACAATTAAAAATCATAGTCTAGTTGTAGTAACTGTAACTTTTTCAAGCTCTTGTAGTCAAGAGAGGGCTTGGTTAGGTTCCCAAATTGCAAATTAAGGGTAGTTGTGAGGGCATGATAGCTAGGGATGGTCAGGGCATGCAAAAGAATGAAAAGGAATGCTAAGACATGTCAAAAAATGTCAATCCATGCTGAAGAGTGTTAGGGAGTGTCATGGCATATCAAGGGATAACTAGGTCAAAATGCATGGAAAGGAACAAATAAGAGTGTGTGCTAGGGAGTGTCAGCGAATTCAAGTGTGCTAAGGACGAAGTGTGTTCGGAGAAGTTTATAATAGGATTTACAAGAGGAAAGCCTACAGTTGTTATATGAGGCTCGACATAGCAGTTTTAGAAAAAGGGAGATCACTTTGTGCTAGGCACAACATTGTTTTGCCTTTAGCTATTTTTTTTATATAAGATGTGGCACACTTTGGATACATGCTCATGTTTTAAATTATTCTAGATAATTGCATATTGTATATTGTTGTGTATAAGTTTTGGGGCACTCGGCTTGTGTTGGATTATATCTTGTGTGCCTTGTGCATCTTGCGGTTCTTGCAAACTCTCAATTAATGGTCTACTATTTATATGAATTGAGCATACATGTGAAATATTTCTTATGTAAGCTATGTTTCTTAGTTGTTTTATGGCTATGTATAGATCATGTGATCCTTGTCTTGGTAACTAGTTAAGTGGGACAAGTTGAGCTTGGACATGAGTGGCATAATATGAGTTATAGACAGTTCTTAGGTGAACAAGGCACAATCTACTTGTAGTAGGTGCAATTGGTCAAGTTGTTGCAATTTAAGAAGACCAATATTATCACATGAACTGTAGTAGCCAAGGACTTGATTGGGTTCCCAGGTCGTAAAAAAATGTAAAGGCTAGCTGTGAGGACATGAGTGCCAAGGCGTGTAGCTAAGGAATGCTAAGATGTGCCAGATAGTGCCAAGGCATGGAAAACATGTTAAGATGTGCCAAGTGATAAGGCATGCCAAGATGTGCAAGGGTGTGTCAATGCATGACAGGGACTGTCAAGGCAACAAAAGGGAGAAAAAAGTTAAACTACAAGAAAATGAACACATAAGAGGGTTAATAAGTCATCAATTTACCTTTTCCAAGAGGGGCATGCTAGGCACACCAACACTAGGCAGCAATAGGTGCTAAGTGCAAAGTCTTAGTGCATTCTAAGTGTCAAGTCTTCCTTTGTTTCTTCTCGTCTACTTTCCAACAATTTATCTCGATTAAATTTAATATTAAACCATGCCAAATCATACCAAGGCATCTCAACGTATTCCATACATGCTAAGACTTTCCAAGTGCCAACACGTGCCAAGCCCCAATATGTGTCAAGGAGTGTTATGCATGTTATGAAGTGGAAGGGAATGTTCAGGAGTGCTAAGGTGTGCTAGAGAGTGCTAATGCATGTTGAGGAGTGTTAAGGAGTACTAGGAAAAAACATTAAGGGAGCACTATGTAAAAATTCATGGAAGTTAATGAATATGAGGAACGTGTGCCAGGGACTAGTGTTAATGAGTGTTAGTTGTCATGCCAAGGAGGGAGTGACAAGGTATGTTAAGCATTAGGAAGGCATGCCAAGGATTCCCAAAGTGTGCTTGGGAGTTCCAAGGTGTGCTAATTATATGTGCCAATTAATAGTGCCAAGATATGCCAATACATGCCAGGTGCTAAGGATGTGCAGGGTGCCAGGGTATGTAAATATGTCTCAATAAGTGTCAAGGCACCAAAAGGAAGAACCAATAAGAGGATTAATAAGTCGGGGACTTTATCTTTTTCAAAAGGGGAATTCTAGGCACACTAATAATAGGTCCCAATACATGCCAAGTAAAATTGTGTGCCAAGTGATAATGTATGTCAGTGCATTCAACCAAGGTGTTCCAAGGCTTGTTAGAGACTACATGCCAACACTTTCTAGGAGAGTTCTATGTTGTGCTAGCACACGCCACCATGTGCTTGGGTGTCAGTGTCATGACAAGATGTTCTAGGTACAAAGATGTTCCAAGACATGCGAGGTGCTACGAAATGTTAGTGTGTGCCAAAGCATTAATTTAAGGTGTGCCCAGATTTTTGAGGAGTGTTAGGTCTTTCTCATTAATAGAATTGTCAGAGCTTGATTATGTATTAAATAATATATTTCCTACACACACTAGTGGAACTTTATCTAAAGGGAATTTGCTAGATAATAAACTTAATAGATATGAATCATGCGTTGACTCATAGGAAAACTCTATTCGACTAGTCATTACTTGAGGGAAATGGTAATTACTTCTTAAAAATTTGACTAACTCTAAACATTATGGCCTTGGACATATTATAAAAAATACTCCACAATAATGGTATTTTATCGTTATATTTTGAAAAAAATATATTTAACACGCACATAGCGTCATAAAAAACTCATTGGAATGATCAATGATGACGAACATTTTTTGACCATCACCAAAAGTAACAAAAAGAGAATTGGTGAGGGTCATTTAAAGCTCGTCACTAGAAGTGTCACCAAAGAGAGAATTAGTGATGGTCCTTTAACGACCCTCACCAAAAGTGTCATTGAAAATGGCTTTGGTGACGAACCTTAAAGGACCATCACTATATAGACTTACAACGACACTTTTTTAAGGACCGTCACCATATGTGACATTGGTGACAGACCTTAAAGGTCCGTCACAAGCGTGACCCTCACCAATGTCCTTTTTTCTTGTAGTGCTTAATTTCAACTGTTGGGTTTTCCTGCATACCCAGGCATTTCCTGAAGTGTTCAAAGCTTTTCTGCGCAAGTGGCTTTGTGAGAATATCTGCAAATTGATCCTCTGTTCTTCAATGATGCAAAACTATTTCACCATTGTTAACCAATTCACGTATGAAGTGAAACTTGGTGTCAATGTGTTTAGTCCTTTTATGAAAAACAGAATTTTTAGACAATGCAATAGCTGAGCTATTGTCACAAAAGATCACTGTCCCTTTTACTTGTTCTTGACATAAGCTTCTCAACATTTTTCTCATCCAAACTGCTTGACACGCTGCTGCTGTAGCTGCCACATATTCTGCCTCTGCTATAGATAATGCTACAATGGGCTGTTTCTTAGAAGCCCATGAAATGGCTCCTGAACCCATGTGAAATACATAACCGGAAGTGCTCTTCCGATCATCAACACTTCTAGCCCAATCATTGTTAGTGTATCCAACTAAATCTGAACATTCTGAAATAGTATATAAAATAACAAACCTTTTAGTACCTTTAACATACCTCAGAATTATTTTTGCTTCCTGCAAATGTACATCCTTTGGCTTTACCATTAATCTGGAAATCAAACTAACAGCATGCATTATGTCCGGCCTAGTTGCAGTCAAATACATAAGGCTGCCAACTATGCTTTTGTATAAACTAGGATCAAAATCCTTGCTGCTGTCCTCTCTGCTGAGTTTTAATCCCATCACTATGGGAGTGATTGCTGCTTTGCTCTCCTGCATGTTAAATCTTTCAAGCACCTCATTAACATACTTTACCTGTGAGACAAAAATCCCAATTTTATCTTGTTCTACTTCTATTCCCAAGAATTATTTCAACAAACCCATATCAGTGATTTCAAATTCTTCTTTCATCACTGTTTTAAAATGTTCAATAAGGCAATCATCATTACCTGTAAAAATAACATCATCAACATACAAAACTACTATCAATAGTTTTCCATCATTTTCTTTGATGTAGAGGGTGGGTTCTCCCTCACACTTTTCAAATCCATTTTCCAGTAGATATGAATCTATTCCACTGTACCACGCTCTTGGCGCTTGCTTTAGCGCATAAAGAGATTTTTTCAACTTTCATACTTTGTGCTCTTGGCCTTTCTTTTCATAACCGAGAGGTTGTTCAATGTAAACCTCTTCCATTAACACTCCATTCAGGAATGCTGACTTCACGTCCATTTGGTAAAATTTCCACTTGTTTTGTGCTGCTATGGACAACACTGCTCTCACAGTTTCCATTCTCGCAACCGGTGCGAAAGTTTCCTCATAATCTATTCCATGCTTCTGCTTATAACCTTTGACGACAAGTCTTGCCTTGTGTTTCTCTATTTTTCCTTTAGCATTACTTTTGGTCTTGTAGACCCATTTAACACCAATGACATCTTTACCTTTTGGGAGTTCAACCAAATCCCAAGTCTTGTTTCTTTCTATGGCATTTATCTCCTCATCCATAGCTTCTATCCATTTCTTATTCTTGATAGCTTCTTCGAAATGAACAGGATCATCAACATGACAATATAAAGCAAACAAAGAATTGATACCTTCACTAACAATATCTTTTTCATAAATTTCTTTCAAACTTTTGAATTTCTTACCTCTTTCAGTAGGTGTACAAATGCTTGAAGAAGCACTTGAATTTCCTCCTTGTGGTGTGCTTGGAGAAGCACTGTCATTTCTCCTCAAGGGTGTGCTCTGCTGCTCTTTTGTTGGTGTTGCTGTTTGGGGATGTATTTCAGCCAACTCATCATCATTTTCGTCATCAGATAGATAGTGTTTAACATTCACTGTTTTCTCTATGCTTCCATCCCAAGCTTCCTCTTCAATGAACTGAACATCCCTGCTCACAATAAATTTCTTGGTGGATGGGTTATATAACTTGTATGCCTTGGATTCCTCACTGTATCCAATGAAAATACATTTCTCCCCCTTGCTGTCCAACTTTTTCCTTAGCTGATCCAGAATGTGTGCATAAGCCACACATCCAAAAACCTTCATGTGTGTGACATCCTGCTTTGTGCCAATCCATGCCTCTTTCGACACTTTGTTCATTACTGCTTTTGTAGGGCACCTATTCAAAATATATGCTGCACAATGTACAGCTTCAGCCCAATAATCATTAGGCAAATGCTTTGCCTTTAACATACTCCTTGCCATGTCCATTATGGTTCGGCTCTTCCTTTCGTCTACTCCATTTTGCTGCGGAGTATATCTAGTTGTAAACTGCTTATGAATACCATTTTCTCTACAAAAACGTAGAAAATATTTAGATATATACTCACCTCCTCTATCAGTCCTTAAGACTTTGATATGCAGCCCACTTTGTCTCTCAACAAGTGCTTTGAAATTGCAAAATTTTTCAAACACTTCACTTTTGTTTTTCAAAAAATAAACCCAAGTTTTTCTTGTAAAATCATCAATGAATGTTAAGATATAGTGGCTATTAACAAGTGATGGAGTTTGCATCGGTCCACATACATCTGAGTGGACAATCTCTAAGGGTGCTTTTGCCCTTATGCTTTTCCCGGAAGGAAAACTTTCTCTGGGTTGTTTCCCCAAGATACAACCTTCACAAAGGCTGTCTGGTTTCTCTATCAATGGTAAACCACTTACCATTCCTTTTCTATTCAACAAATTAAGACCTCCAAAGTTGAGATGTCCAAATCTCAAGTGACATAACCAATTATCATCTTTTGGTTCGCTTTGGAAAGTCTCTTGTGCAACTGCTGCTTTCTCTTCACCATTCTTCAAATCTGCTCTCATTCTGAGAGGGAACATCTTGTTCCTTGTCATCTTTACTTCAGCAATACACTGATTTTTGGGTGGTTTATCCATGATGGTACAAACATCATCCTGAAAGAAAACGTTATACCCCTTATGGACAAGCTGTCCAATACTTAAGAGATTACATTTCATTCCTGGAACATAATAAAAATATGCTATGGATTTCTTTGCACCTAATCTTGTTAAAACATTTACATCTCCTTTTCCCATAACAGAAACTTTGCTATCAGTTCCTAGTGTGACTTGTGACTGCACACTCTCATCTAACATAGAAAACATTGCTAAGTTTCCTGTCATATGGTTACTACAACCGGAGTCTAGAAACCATAAATCTGCATTCTTTTCTTCAGCCATATTACAAGCTAAAAACAAATTGTTTTGGCTGCTATTTTCTCTTGTGAAATTTGCACTAGTTCCACTTCTCATATCTTGTTTCTTCTTTCTAAATTCATTAGCATAATGACCATATTTCTTACAATTGTAACATTGGACATTGGATTTATCATACCTTTGTCCTTGATCATTCTGCTATCCACTTTGCTGGCTGTTGCCTTGATGCTGATTTGAATTGCTGCCCCTTCCTTGAGCATTTGCTGGACTGTTCCTTCCACCTCTGTTTTGGCTTCTGCCTTTTCCTCTTCCTCTCCCTTGCCCTCTTCCTCTTCCGAAAGACATCTAGGTCTTAAAAGCATGTTCAAGAGATGAGTTTTCATTTCTACTCAATCTATGTTCATGAGTCATCAGTGATGCATGTAGTTCATCCACTGAAAACTTTGTGAGATCTTTAGTCTCCTCTATGGTGGTGACAATCACATCAAATCTTGAGGGTAGACTCCTCAAGAGTTTTTCCATAATCCTCTTGTCCTCAAGAGTCTCTCCATGAGATCTTATTTGTGTGACCATTCCAATCACATGAGTGAAGAATGAGTCAATAGTGTCTGACTCTTTCATACAGAGAGTCTCAAAGTCTCTCCTCAGCAACTGAAGTTTTTTTGTCTTCACTTTCTCCATGCCTTGAAACTCTGTTTTGAGAGTTTCCCATGCTTCTCTGGATCTCTTAGCTGCTGCTATCCTTGGAAACACACTCTCATGCACTGCTTGATACAAAAAGAAAATATCTTCGGCGTCTTTCTTCTTATTGCTCTTCAGAATCTCTCTTTCTGCCTGAGTTCACATATTAAACTCATGTTCATCTGCTGGCTCTTCAAAGCCTTCCTCAACAAATTCCCATAAGTCTTGGGAGACAAATAATGCCCTCATAGTTATTGACCAGTAGTCATAATTTTTCACATTAAATTGTGGGAGATGGATATTTCCCATACCCATACCAGTGCTGGCTCCAGCCATTCTCCACTCTTAACTATGATTCAAAAACACTTGACTGTGTGTTTAAATTAACTAATTGTACTGCAACAGTAACACAAAACTGTATAGAGAAATATCTTTGGATTCTTCTTGTCTGAGTCTTCACACTGTTAGGAAGCTTCTGCAATAAAGAACTCCTTTTCGTCAGCTTATTTGATCTTCAAATAGCCTGGACTGGCTCCGATACCATGTTGAAATATTGAAAATTTCAGAATTAATAATGGAGAAATTAAACTCCCCCTCTTCAACTCAGAGAAAATAAATTTCACTCTCAGAAAACAGAGTTTCAACTCAATAAAACAAACATTTATTCCATAAAAATTTGTTACAAGTTCTTCCTCAACACAGAGGGATTTACAAAATATGTGACAGCTTCAAACACAGTTCACAAAATCTTCACTGTTTCTCAAAACATACAACACTCTGTCTCTCTCTGTCTTTAAAAAAAAAAAACCCTCTGCTGTGAATTTTCATTCACTGTCTCTGTTTATTAAGAAAACAACTCACTGTTTTAAAATAAACATACACTGCTGTGTATTTTTAATTCTGCTCTGTCCTTAAAAAAAAAACAATTGCACTTCTGTGCACACAAAACATTGTTTTTAAAAACACAATTCTGTTTCTGTGTTTTTTTTAATATCTCTCTCTGTCTTCTTTTTAATCAAAGCACTGCTATATATATATTTTTATAAAAAAAACATGACTCTGTTTTTATATAAAAACAACAAAAAAAATATCTCAGCCGAGTTTCATTCAATGTCATTAATTGACATAACACCAAAAATCACCGCTTGAAAAAATATTTATGGCATCATAAATATGCCGGCACCGCTTGAAAAATTCATTTATGTCGAATTAGCATGGTGGCAGAAGTGGCTGTGGATCGGTGGTGCGCTGGCGGAGACACCACATGACGGTGGTTGCGGGGGCTCTGTTCTGCCGGCTCAGTACGGTCGGGGTAAAGCCCCGCACTAAATTGCAACCGTTGATTGCTGGTCAACGTGCGATTGGCTGGTCAACAGCGGGGGTATCGCTCCCGTTAACTTCCGGACTGTTTCTGATCCCATTGACCGTCGATCTCCTGTAGAATGATGATCCTGCTGCCAACGTGCTGCTGCCTTTAACCTTTGCGCTGTTCATCGTCCTGCCACCTGTTAATTCCCTCCGACAGTTGGAAATTATATTCCAACACTCCCCCTTAATTTCAACTGTTGGGTTTTCCTGCATACCCAGGCATTTCCTGAAGTGTTCAAAGCTTTTCTGCGCAAGTGGCTTTGTGAGAATATCTGCAAATTGATCCTCTGTTCTGCAATGATGCAAAACTATTTCACCATTGTTAACCAATTCACGTATGAAGTGAAACTTGGTGTCAATGTGTTTAGTCCTTTTATGAAAAACAGAATTTTTAGACAATGCAATAGCTGAGCTATTGTCACAAAATATCACTGTCCCTTTTACCTGTTCTTGACATAAGCTTCTCAACATTTTTCTCATCCAAACTGCTTGACATGCTGCTGCTGTAGCTGCCACATATTCTGCCTCTGCTGTAGATAATGTTACAATGGGCTATTTCTTAGAAGCCCATGAAATGGCTCTTGAACCCATGTGAAAGACATAACCGGAAGTGCTCTTCCGATCATCAACACTTCCAGCCCAATCATTGTTAGTGTATCCAACTAAATCTGAACATTCTGAAACAGTATATAAAATACCAAACCTTTTAGTACCTTTAACATACCTCAGAATTCTTTTTGCTTCCTGCTAATGTACATCCTTTGGCTTTTCCATGAATCTGGAAATCAAACTGACAGCATGCATTATGTCCGGCCTAGTTGCAGTCAAATACATAAGGCTGCCAACTATGATTTTGTATAAACTAGGATCAAAATCCTTGCTGCTGTCCTCTCTGCTGAGTTTTAATCCCATCACTGTGGGAGTGATTGCTGCTTTGCTCTCCTGCATGTTAAATCTTTCAAGCACCTCATTAACATACTTTGCCTGTGAGATAAAAATCCCAATTTTATCTTATTCTACTTCTATTCCCAAGAAGTATTTCAACAAACCCATATCAGTGATTTCAAATTCTTCTCTCATCACTGTTTTAAAATGTTCAATAAGGAAATCATCATTACTTGTAAAAATAACATCATCAACATACAAAACTACTATCAATAGTTTTTCATCATTTTCTTTGATGTAGAGGGTGGGTTCTCCCTCACACTTTTCAAATCCATTTTTCAGTATATATGAATCTATTCTACTGTACCACGCTCTTGGCGCTTGCTTCAGCGCATAAAGAGCTTTTTTCAACTTGCATACTTTGTGCTCTTGGCCTTTCTTTTCATAATCGAGAGGTTGTTCAATGTAAACCTCTTCCATTAACACTCCATTCAGGAATGCTGACTTCATGTCCATTTGGTAAACTTTCCACTTGTTTTGTGCTGCTATGGACAACACTGCTCTCACAGTTTCCATTCTGGCAACCGGTGCGAAAGTTTCCTCATAATCTATTCCATGCTTCTGCTTATAACCTTTGACGACAAGTCTTGCCTTGTGTCTCTCTATTTTGCCTTCAGCATTACTTTTGGTCTTGTAGACCCATTTAACACCAATGACATCTTTACCTTTTGGGAGTTCAACCAAATCCCAAGTCTTGTTTCTTTCTATTTCATTTATCTCTTCATCCATAGCTTCTATCCATTTCTTATTCTTGATAGCTTCTTCGAAATGAACAGGATCATCAACATGACAATATAAAGCAAACAAAGAATTGATACCTTCACTAGCAATATCTTTTTCATAAATTTCTTTCAAACTTTTGAATTTCTTACCTCTTTCAGTAGGTATACAAATGCTTGAAGAAGCACTTGAATTTCCTCCTTGTGGTGTGCTTGGAGAAGCACTGTCATTTCTCCTCAAGGGTGTGCTCTGCTGCTCTTTTGTTGGTGTTGCTGTTTGGGGATGTATTTCAGCCAACTCATCATCATTTTCGTCATGAGATAAACAGTGTTTAACATTCACTGTTTTCTCTATGCTTCCATCCCAAGCTTCCTCTTCAACGAATTGAACATCCTTGCTCACAATAAATTTCTTGGTGGATGGGTTATATAACCTGTATGCCTTGGATTCCTCACTGTATCCAATGAAAATACATTTCTCCCCCTTGCTGTCCAACTTCTTCCTTAGCTGATCCAGAATGTGTGCATAAGCCACACATCCAAAAACCTTCATGTGTGTGACATCCTGCTTTGTGCCACTCCATGCCTCTCCCGGCACTTTGTTCATTACTGCTTTTGTAGGGAACCTATTAAAAATATATGCTGCACAATGTACAACTTCAGCCCAAAAATCATTAGGCAAATGCTTTGCCTTTAACATACTCCTTGCCATGTCCATTATGGTTCGGTTCTTCCTTTCGGCTACTCCATTTGCTGCGGAGTATATCTAGTTGTAAACTGCTTATGAATACCATTTTCTCTACAAAAACGTAGAAAATCTTTAGATATATACTCACCTCCTATATCAGTCCTTAAGACTTTGATATGCAGCCCACTTTGTCTCTCAACAAGTGCTTTGAAATTGCAAAATTTTTCAAACACTTCACTTTTGTTTTTCAAAAAATAAACCCAAGTTTTTCTTGTAAAATCATCTATGAATGTTAAGATATAGTGGCTGTTAGCAAGTGATGGAGTTTGCATCGGTCCACATACATCTGAGTGGACAATCTTTAAGGATGCTTTTGCCCTTATGCTTTTCCCGGAAGGAAAAATTTTTCTGTGTTGTTTCCCCAAGATACAACCTTCACAAAGGCTGTCTGGTTTCTCTATCAATGGTAAACCACTTACCATTCCTTTTCTCTTCAACAAATTAAGACCTCCAAAGTTGAGATGTCCAAATCTCAAGTGCCATAACCAATTATCATCTTTTGGTTCGCTTTGGAAAGTCTCCTGTGCAACTACTGCTTTCTCTTCACCATTCTTCAAATCTGCTCTCATTCTGAGAGGGAACATCCTGTTCCTTGTCATCTTTACTTCAGCAATACACTGATTTCTGGGTGGTTTATCCATGATGGTACAAACATCATCCTAAAATAAAACGTTATACCCCTTATGGACAAGCTGTCCAATACTTAAAAGATTACATTTCATTCCTGGAACATAATAAACATCCGCTATGGATTTCTTTGCACCTAATCTTGTTAAAACATTTACATCTCATTTTCCCATAACAGAAACTTTGCTATCAGTTCCTAGTGTGACTTGTGACTATACACTCTCATCTAACATAGAAAACATTGCTAAGTTTCCTGTCATATGGTTACTGCAACCGGAGTCTAGAAACCATAAATCCTCATTCTTTTCTTCAGCCATATTACAAGCTAAAAACAAATTGTTTTGGCTGTTATTTTCTCTAGTGAAATTTGCACTGGTTCTACTTCTCATATCTTGCTTCTTCGTTCTACATTCATTAGCATAATGACCATCTTTTTTACAATTGTAACATTGGACATTGGACTTATCATACCTTTGTCCTTGAGCATTCTGCTGACCACTTTGCTAGCTGTTGTCTTGGCCGTGGCTGTGATTTTGACTGTTGCACCTTCCATGTGAATGTGAAGGGTTGTTCCTTCCACCTCTGTTTTGGCTTCTGCCTCTTCCTCTTCCTCTGCCTTGCCCTCTTCCTCTTCCGAAAGACATCTGGGTCTTAAAAGCATGTTCTAGAGATGAGTTTTCACTCCTACCCAATCTCTGTTCATGAGTCATCAATGATGCATGTAGTTCATCCACTGAAAACTTTGTGAGATCTTTAGTCTCCTCTATGGTGGTGACAATCACATCAAATCTTGAGGGTAAACTTCTCAAAAGTTTTTCAACAATCCTCTTGTCTTCAAGAGTCTCTCCATGAGATCTTATTTGTGTGACCATTCCAATCACATGAGTGAAGAATGAGTCAATAGTGTCTGACTCTTTCATACAGAGAGTCTCAAAGTCTCTCCTCAACAACTGAAGTTTTGCTGTCTTCACTTTCTCCATGCCTTGATAAGTTGTTTTGAGAGTTTCCCATGCTTCTCTGGATCTCTTAGCTGCTGCTATCCTTGGAAACACACTCTCATGCACTGCTTGATACAAAAAGAAAAGAGCTTTGGCGTCTTTCTTCTTATTTCTCTTCAGAATCTCTCTTTCTGCCTGAGTTAACATATTAAACTCATGTTCATCTGCTGGCTCTTCAAGCCTTCCTCAACAAATACCCATAAGTCTTGGGAGACAAATAATGCCCTCATAGTTATTGACCAGTAGTCATAATTTTTCACATTAAATTGTGGGAGATGGATATTTCCCATACCCATACCAGTGCTGGCTCCAGCCATTCTGCACTCTTAACTATGATTCAAAAACACTTGACTGTGTGTTTAAATTAACTAATTGTACTGCAACAGTAACACAAAACTGTATAGAGAAATACCTTTGGATTCTTCTTGTCTGAGTCTTCACACTGCTAGGAATCTTCTGCAATAAAGAACTCCTTTCCTTCAGCTTATTTGATCTTCAAATAGCCTGGATTGGCTCCGATACCATGTTGAAATATTGAAAATTCTAGAATTAATAATGGAGAAATTAAACTCCCCCTCTTCAACACAGAGAAAATAAATTTCACTCTCAGAAAACAGAGTTTCAACTCAATAAAACAAACATTTATTCCATAAAAATTTGTTACAAGTTCTTCCTCAACACAGAGGGATTTACAAAATATGTGACGGCTTCAAACACAGTTCACAAAATCTTCACTGTTTCTCAAAACATACAACACTCTGTCTCTCTCTGTCTTTAAAAAAAAAAAACCCTCTGCTGTGAATTTTCATTCATTGTCTCTGTTTATTAAGAAAACAACTCACTGTTTTAAAATAAACATACACTACTGTGTATTTTTAAATCTTCTCTGTCCTTAAAAAAAAAACAATTGCACTTCTGTGCATACAAAACATTGTTTTTAAAAACACAATTCTGTTTCTGTGTTTTTTTTAATATCTCTCTCTGTCTTCTTTTTAATCAAAGCACTGCTATATATATATTTTTATAAAAAAAACATGACTCTGTTTTTATATAAAAACAACAAAAAAAATATCTCAGTCGAGTTTCATTCAATGTCATTAATTGACATAACACCAAAAATCACCGCTTGAAAAAATATTTATGGCATCATAAATATGCCGGCACCGCTTGAAAAATTCATTTATGTCAAATTAGCATGGTGGCAGAAGTGGTTGTGGATCGGTGGTGCGCTGGCGGAGACACCACATGACGGTGGTTGCGGGGGCTCTGTTCTGCCGGCTCAGTACGGTCGGGGTAAAGCCTCGCACTAAATTGCAACCGTTGATTGCTGGTCAACGTGCGATTGGCTGGTCAACAGCAGGGGTATCGCTCCCGTTAACTTCCGGACTGTTTCTGCTCCCGCTGACGGTCGATCTCCTGTCGAACGATGATCCCGCTGCCAACGTGCTGCCGCCTTTAACCTCTGCGCTGTTCATCGTCTTGCCGCCTGTTAATTCCCTCCGGCAGTTGGAAATTATATTCCAACAGCAAAAGTAAAAGAGCTGAAGGAAAACGTGAATGTCATGTTTGAGAAGATCGAGTAGTATCTCCTCTCCAACCCCAACTTATATTGCTAAATCTATCGAAAGAAGGGCATCTATTGCTAAATCTATCGACATCTATGTCTCTATATCTCCATAAAACACAGTTTACTGCCATGCGTTCATATGAATGAAACGGCTTAAAGTCTCTGCACAATAAAGAAAGGGTGCAATATTCACTCCTTCCCTGTCGTTGTCGTCGTTTAGGGATGTAAAATCATGTGTCCCTGCAAGAACAGATCCTCTAGCACTGATATGTGATGGCAATATGAATTTCATTTTTTTTCAGTAGCAATATGAATTTCATATATTGCATATTGTGTGGTTCAACCATCACTCTTTGGTCTTTGAAAACTTCTTTTAGTTTAATTTGAAGTTGATGTTGAATTTGTCGTTAACTTTGTTTGGTAAGAGTACAAAATTCGTGTAATTTCAATTTTCAAAATAAATAATTATTTGTATTTTGAAAAATTACATAATTAAAATTACATTGGTCATAAATAATCATTTATAAATTAATGATTTTTTTTTTAATTAAAATTTTAAATCTTTAACATATTAAAGTGAATCCTATTCATGTATATCATATCAATAATAATAATGACCCTCGAGAACTGTGATGCGAAATCATTTTCTTTGGGTAATGTTGTAGGTTCAAATGAACGAAAGATTCAAATCTTGTTATCTTTATTTATTTTATTTTACTTTTATGAAATCCATTGTGTATATAGTATTAATTATCATTTTTGGGGTTTGTATTTGGTAATTAGGACTTTTTAGGGGTAACTTACTCACAATCAGGCTCATTCAATTTATTATTCAATTTGATCTTTGGATTCCCATAAATATGTAATTTATCTAATTTTTTTTCTTCTTTAAATGAAAATAAAAAATAAAAAATCATTTGATATCAATTGACTAAGAAAAAAATACATTTGAATCTCTATCAACTTGTAAAATATTTAACTTTTCAAACTTTTTGTTATTATCTTCTAACTAAAAATGTATTTCTCTTTCATCTTTTTAGATAATGGGTGGACCTCTTCCTTTCCAATGCTGTAGGAATTAAGAGATCACTCCAAAAGTGCCAAAGGGATCATCATATTGATAAAACTGACTAAAATTACTCGTATATTCCACACAAAGGTGTATGCTTTCACTGCACACACAAATTACATCAACATTACTCTAATATATAGAGTTTCTCAGATTTAACTTATTCCTAAGTTAGAAGGAGAGGTTGAGAGAATTTCTCAACCATTACAAACCAACATCTCAAATATAAAATGTAAGCATTAATTCCAACATCCCCTCTTAATGCTTACATTACATAAATTTATTGAAAACAGAATCAATCTTTAACTTTTCAGTATAGGCTCCATCATGTTGCCTCATAACCCTCATAAAAGTGTAGTCAGCAAGTTGGATTCCAGAGTTTGACTCCTGAACTCCCAAATCAAAGACCTCCCAAAGTCAATCACTGGACAGCATCCCAAGCTGCCGCATAACCTCATTAGAAGACCACTCTACCTCTTCAACGAATGAGGGATCTTTCCCTAGATCCACAACTGCCATACTATCTAGACAACCATCCATATTGAACCTTACTTCTACTCAATCGCTGGCTTAAGACACATAGCTGAATTGCTAGTCATCTATGGACGAGTTCCCATCCACCGAAATACATAGGTGCTAATCGTTGTACTCACCAGTTATCTAGGAAAACTGTCTAGATACAGAATGTATCTAGATTCAACCATTACATCATAACCTTTTTATCTCTTTTTATCTGATTTTGAAAATTCATCCTCACTTAATTTAATGGAATAAAACACACAAGCGGTTCCCAAAGAGACACATATGGAGAGTATTAAAAAATGAAACCCTTAACAATCCAATCCAATTTCTACGAGACTCCAACATTGAAACGACGATTCTGACACAAACCCTAAATCGAGATCAAATTCACAATTTCTGCGTCTTGCAAGGAAGCGTGCCACATTCGGCGTGAGAGCCACGGTGATCGGTATCCTTACAGGCAATAAAGCTTTATTACAGACAACTACAAGTGCCAATAAAGAATGGTATATTGCAATTTCTTTTACGCGGGATTGGCATGTCCACGAATATACAAAAAAAAAAAAACATAATCAGAGATTGTTTTCAACGAGGAAGAGACAGAGGGCAATATGGCGGGATTAATACAAACTGGAGCGTCGATCAGGTGCCTGGATGCTCTATCGAGTACGCTTTAAGGTTTGCGAAACTATAAATCATTCTGCGATGCACTGGATGACATGAAGCACACCGAGTTGAATCCTTCTGTATACGCATCTTGGCATAGATTCCTTACAATACGCCAAACAAAGCAAAAGCAGAGACTGGTCTCATCGTCCTGCTCGAGTTACCGTGTTCTCCTTCGCCTCTCCTCGTGTAGGAAACTCAACATTCGTCCAACGTATGGAGGAAATTGGCGTGAAGATTGGTTAATTAACACGATGTTGTTCCGAATGTCCTCTTTCTCAAATCGATCGCGTTAACCTGCAGCAGAAACTACAACCTTTTGCATAAAACATGTGACATGGGTGGATTCGGTCCTGTTTACAAGGGGATCCTCTCTGACGGAAGAGAAATTGCAATGAAGAAAACTGTTTATGAAATCGAAGCAAGGAAAAACAGAATTCAGGAATGAAGTGAATATTGTGGCATGATCTCTTGAGTTGATAGAAGAACATGGGGTGTCCACTTAAACTACTGCAGCCTCCACGCTAACAACCTAACAACCTTACCACATGCAGTGTCTCCCCTAAAAACAAAATTTTTTACACTCTCTCTACCCCTCGGCTTTCTCATAAAGGGCTCGCTTAGATAGGCTCCGATACCATGATAAAATGGACTAAAATTAGTCATATATTCCACACAAAGGTGTATGCTTTCGGTACACACAAATTACATCAAGATTACTCTAATATATAGAGTTTCTCAGATCCAACTTATTCCAAAGTTAGAAGGAGAGGTTGAGAGAATTTCTCAACCATTACAAACCAACATCTCAAATATAGGATGTAAGCATTAATTCCAACAGATATTGGGATCACCCAATAAAAAAAACTTGCAACCTTAGTCATAATCTCCATAACTTGTTTACTTGTAAGCTATAAGTAATACCACTATTAATTTGAATTTATAAAGATGAAGTTTGGTGGATTCAATTTTATCAAGGATGCGTTAAAATTAATAGTTAAATTTATATTAATGTATTTGGTTGTGTGTTGTTAAGATTGAGATTATCTATTTATATCATAGATCTTATTATTTGGAGAGTGATTCACATTACCATAGCAATGAGTAAGTTTATATGTACTAGACTTTGAATGAATGAATAATGTAGACTTTGAATGACTGAATAATGTGTTATGTTGAGTACTTCAGCATTTTCTAAGTAGGTGAAAGCCTCTTGTTTATTTCATAATTTGTTTCTCTTCTGAATTTTATCCTGATATGAGAGCTTCAGGTGAAAACTAGGTGAGTTTGTTTGTCCATCGAGAGAGTGGTGACTGTGGAGCGGCCTGTGGGCCCACTGATATCCGTGGTGCCTGTGTCGATAGTCTGTTAGCGGAAGAGTGGTGGCGCCTTGGTGTAGGTGTGCGGTTTGAGCAGCCTGTGGGCCCACTGAGATCCGTGGTGCCTGTGTTGGTAGTCTGTTAGTGGAAGAGTGGTGGCGCCTCGGTGTAGGTGTTCGGTTTGAGCAGCAGAATTATGAGTGTTTTAAGCGTCCATTTGAGGCAGTGAGGCAGTGTAGTTTCCTTGGATATCTGCATCCATTAGAGCAGAATTCACCGGCTGTCAACATAAGGAGGTCGACCGAAAGTCAACGTGTTGAAGCTGCATAAGGAGGTTCGGCCGAAAGTCAATGTGTTGAAGCTGCGTGGTGGAGTTGGCATAGTCGAACGTTGAACTTGGTAAAGAGGTCACAGGACTGTGTACGTCGAACGATGGCATGGTGCGTCGTGGATATGCCCACAGACTCGAGCCAGGAGTGGATCTGCCCACCGCGCATGCTGCCGAGACGTGAATGCTGCCTACCTTGGATCGCTACAGCGGAAGCGTCGATCTCTTTCTCGTAACCTGGGTGCTCCGGAGAAAAGCCGACGCTGCCTGCTCACAAACCTGCGCCTACAATTCGAAGGAAAGTGTAACGACTTTTAAGCCGCAGCTCCCTCTATTCAAAGGCGTAGGCGAAGTTTGTTGCTGCGTGGATTGTTTTTAGCGTGAGCGCACCTCGGTTGAAATTGGAGATTCGACACCAAGCCCAAATGTAGCTAAAGAGTGGCAACGAAGGTCTGGCAGTCGCAAGAAATCCCGTGGAGGCGTAGGCGAGGTGGGAGCCTGGATCTGTGGAGCCCACAGCGTGGATATGTTTGTAGAAAAGTCGATTTGTGAGGAGCGTTGTCTGATTTTCGTGGAAGCACGCGGGAGTCAAGGTCTCCTCCTCTATTTTTTTTAGGCGTTTGGTAGATGTGTGCAGCGGAAGTGTGGTAGAGCTAGTAGAAGGACAACTGGTCGAAATGTTGCCGATGATGATTCTGAGCCTCATTTCGCGCGTGCAGTGACTGGGGAAACCGCACATGTAATACATGTTGTCACCGATGTTCAATATACTAGCGCCATTCCCGGGGATATTCTAGCTATGTCATTTTTCATCACTGCAGATAAAGTAGACCAAATCAGGAAGAGCCTCGGAGGTAGCTGAAACTGTCTTATTAGGTTCATAATAACTATGATAATAAAAAACCGCACTCGCTGCGTGTATGTGTGGAGTAGTAACGTGTTCTTATGATCCACGTGAACATTATAATACTTTTCTTTGCTGAGAGATATGTAGATGCTTCATAGGTTCATTAAGATGGTTTCTGTAGTTTTCTGGGAATCACTCGCCTATTATGGGTGTTTCAAGTCTTTCCGGAAAAAATTCCTAATTCGATATTGATCTGAGTGATTTTTGCTAACACATACTTAAACAAAAATACTCATTACAAGATTTTTTGGTGACATGATTTTGTAAACATTAATGCCACATTCTTTAAATAAGGATTTACCATCCACAACTAACAAAAAATCAATACAAAAGACCACGAACACTCACCAATATGATAATGGAGTTCACCCTGGAAAAGGGCTACATCTCTGGATTGGTTCAGAACTACGAATCACTTTATTAATTCTGAGATATTCTTCTAACAATGGGCTGAAACATCTCACAGATATGTCGATCGTGCACCTTCCAAAACTGCCTTCTCACAAATGGGCCAAAGGCACTCACATAAGAGATATTTCCTCATCACCAGAAAGACTACATTTTCTCTCAAACCAAGACTGCAAGTTTTTACTCACACCAAAAACTCTCCAAAATACTCCTCCCCCAACCCCTTCAAAAGCTCACCTCATGAGTGTATATAGTTTTTCCTCATAACTCTTCAATCCACAATAGTAGGATCTCAAGGCATTTGAAGGAAACACAAACTCCATGATTCTAGGGTCTAAAACTTACTTAGGGCAAAAATGGTGAAATACAACGTCAAGGATCTCAACCATGCCAAGAGACCTTAACTTGTCATTAAGAAATAGAAAATTAGTTGTGAGTTCAATTTTCACATAAAACTAATTTCTCAAATAGAAAATAAATGAATATTTTGTGAGTCATTTTACACTCACTTACACATTATCTAATTTATAATTTTAAATGAAATAAGGCATAAAATTATTAATACCCTTTACTCTCTTATTCCATACTTTGTCACCTATGAGAAAATTCCTTCATGGTGTACAAAGTAAACTTCTGCGTGCGTGTATGGAGATCCTTCTGGATCAATCCTCCCAACATAAAAACTTTTGGTCCTCCAAAAGTAGCAATGTGAACATGTAGGTCTCTATATACTTCTTTCGAAGCACTCTCACTTAAGTTGCGATATCAAGCTGTAGTTTCACTTTGAAGTCAAAGAATCTTCAACATGATCCAAACTGATGTTCAAAGTACAAAAAGTTGGAATATGTAATTCCTACTTGTCTGTGGTTGTAACTCTCCATATAAGGAGTATGTTCCTACATCATAGGAGGTAGCTAGAACTATATTTATTCCTAGTTTAGTGTGTGGTTGAGAGAATCTCTCAACCACATTATTGTGTGTCCAAGATAGATTTCCTATCTTGAGACCATCTCATGTATAAATGTGTGTAATCTCTTTGATTAATTAATAGAGTTTGCATATTCAAGTTTTATCTTGGTATCAGAGCCCGTAAGGGCCTTTGGCCCTTCCTGGGCATAGGAATATAAATCACTGTATTTGTATTGTTTTAGTTTTGTTTGTCCATTCATCACTGTTCGAGCATTTCTCTATGGAGCAATCTCGGAGGATCATGTGAGAAATCAAAGAGAAGCTCTTTATCTTATGAGCCATGTTACAAGATGGAGCATTGGTGGTGGTGGCAGTATGAGCTGCCGATGCGAGTGCACAAAGAATATCTCAGTGCGCAAAGGAGTGCATGTGGATTGAAGCGTGTGATCTGCATGGATTGACTGGCGGGCGTAGCACAGGAGCAGGCACATTTTTGGTGATCAAAATGCAGGAGCTTCGTGGAAAGGCAGCCGTGGTGGTTAAGGGCACAGCATCGAAGCTGTTGATACATAAGGCTGTGTTCCGGCGTAGGTCTAGGTCAGGTTTCCAAGATCCCATTGTGGCAGCCGCCAGGTCCCAAGAACCCATCAGCGCTATATTGATTGCAGGTGCAGAAGCCATCATGCAGGTACGCTTATTGGCGATGTTGATGATATGCAAGAACTCCATCTCCAGCTCGTCATTGATCGTGTTGCTGCTCCATTGGTAGGGCTCAGGTAGCTTGGTCTGCCCCCTGTAAAAATGTTGCATCCAGTCTATATCAGCACTCATGAAAGAATCCAGGGCTTGATCTGGAAATCCAAGATTCATGTCACCTTTAATTCTACAACAACAGTCGTGTAAGAAGCTCTTTTGAGTGATGATGGCTGTTGGAAAACCGTAAAATTCTTGGTGCACGAAATATGATTTAGGAGTAGGAAGGGCTCATTCTCTTGTATAGGAGGCTCGAGTCATGAATCATGGCGCATACACAGTGTCATTGCGGCCCTTATTCCAACGCGACTGACCCGCCTCTTGTACGCGGTTTTGGAGTTAGCATCAACGATTTGCTCGATCGGACCCCGTCAGTCATGGAAAAGGAGAAGTGTGCGAGCAGTGTTGTTTTTCTTTGCAAGCAAGCCACCAGATCGTGAATCTGCCCAAAGTGCCACGTGAATCGTGAATCATTCAAATTTTGGAGTAATCGCGGGTGAGAATGCTATAGCCAGTGGAAATTCTAGTATCTGCTACAATCACACAGTAATTGGCACCAACTATTACAATACATGTCCCTCCATTGTTTTCATGTGGAATCCATGTTGAATGATTCCTTCTGTAGCATCCATTGCTGATGTAGAACAGAGCTAGAGCATATGCACAGATTGGAGCGTCAGGATGCACACCAAACTCAAACGAGGAAATGGAAGAATAGATCTGAACTAGCTGCGATGAGAAAGCTATCTCTATTGGCCTGTGAATGAAAAGTATTTATAAAATAGGTTTTAAGATTTGTTGTTTTGTGCTGCGATTGGGCAATAGAAAGAGTCGAGTGCCAAGATGATGATTTAGATGAGATAAAAGCCCTGTGATTTATATGCATTGACCGAATCAATCTATGTTGCAAAGGTCACCTCGTGCTAGTGCTGATTATGTTGGCTATTGGTGTTGTGAACATGGCCTTGTGTAGAGAAGAGGTCGATATATTGTTGGGTATTATACAGGTGTCAAAAGAGGTGCGGAAGCACGTGGAGTTGTTGGGAGGCTTCCAGCTTCCTTTGTTTGGGATCGACCTGGTTGAAGGTTGAACACACTTCTAGCATGGTCTCATGGCGCAATAGTGAAGTGAGCCGAGGGCAGTGTGGAGGGAAGTGCAGTGTGCTGAACCCGAGTGTGGTGAGCTGCCTGTACATGATTATCTTTCTATACAGGGTAAATATGAAACTAAAAGTTCCAACATATCTACTTTGATGAAACAAATTGTCTTCGTGAATTATTTTGCTTTCATGTTGAGACAGGTCAACTTAAATGCATTTATGTAAATCTGGTTAAAAGAATTAGATGTTGTATTGTTGTGACATTTAGGTTGGAAAACTATTGTCACAAGTGTGAATCTATGTTGGAATTTTCCATTCCAACAATAGAAAAATTTATTTGCAGGAATGATTTACTACCAGATATGATGAAAACATGACAATGAAAATGGCATCAAAAGATAGTGTATGAAGGTACATCATAGATTGGAGGATGATCGAGTTTGTGTGTGCCGAGTGTGATGGAAACATATGTGCATGTTCAATTGTGAGGAGATTAACTTGACAATGGGTCTTCGTTGTTGCAGCCTGTCAGTGAGGATGAGGAGGCATGCTTGGAAGTGGTCACTAGCCTTGATATTGTGAACAAGGGAAGTGGTGTTACGCTGCGATGCCAGGGGTATTAGATACTGAAAATGAGAACTTTTGTGTATAAAATTGTTGAATTTTATGCATGTTGATAGTGAATTTGTGGATGACGGAGGATAAGACCGTGGTGTTCTGGATTATTGTTTTTGAAGGGAAAATTGTGTCTCTTTGTGTGGCTGTGAGTTCCTATGTCTGGATCATGTCTGCTGGAATGCACGGAATTGAGACTAGTTGAAATGTCATCAATCTGTTTCTTTATCAGTGGACCCCTCACAGGTTAAGCACGGAGTTCAAAGAATTTATTTGACAAAGACAAGGATTCCCAAGATGTGAGCAATGAAAGAGGAGGTAATGAAGTAGTAACAACTATTATGATGGACAACAAAGTAAATGTTTGTTTGAGTTAGTGTGGGTTTGTGGGATAGACTCCCTAGCATGTTATAAGCAAGTCTAGGATGGTTTTGTAAGTGGTCATTGTATGTACTTGGAGACTCCAAGAGTTGGAGTATGGAATGTAAGCCTTGTTAAGGCATGTGCAAAAGTTCATGGTAATCTCAAAACCACCTTGTAAGTACAGGTTTATGGTTAGCCAGAAACCATCTTTTTTCACTTTAAAGTGATGGCTAGTGGTGAACCGGAAACCACATACATAGCCTTAGTGGCTAGAGAGCCTTTGTGGCTACAGGTGCCTCGAGTGCACACATGAGCTTGAATGCTCACAGGAGTAGGTGAACTGCAGTAAACACCTCACTCACAGGTCTCAGATATTGTTGTTTTTTAGCACAGGAGGGTCGACACGTTTTTCTATCTGACAGTCGTGTCGAAAGGCGCAATCAGCGCAACTGTTAGAAAATTTTTATTTGGACATGAATATTTGGCTTAGAAAGGCGCTGATCTCTCTCTTTTGGCAGTTCTGCACATGGGATTCGCTCATTTGTGGTGGATCTGAGTTGCAAAAATTATTATCGGTTCTGCACATGGGATTCACTCTTTTGTGGTGGATTTGAGTCACAGACATATTTGTTGGCGGTTCTGGACATGAGATTTTCCCATTGGTGGTGTATCTGAGTCACAGACATATTTTTTGATACAGGTACATGTATGCAGTGATAATGGTTGACAAAACCATATATGTTAAGGACATCCTACGAGACTAGTAGTGGCAGCGGTTGGTACCCATGCATTATGGTGGATGGTTGTTCCTTTATATGGACTTCAACATATCTTTTTTTCTTATGATTGACCGCAACTAGACTTTGTGAATTGATATCACGAAAAGTAGTCATTAAGGGAGGGAGTTGGAATATGTAATTCCTACTTGTCTGTGGTTGTAACTCTCCATATAAGGAGTCTGTTCCTACATCATAGGAGGTAACTATAACTATATTTATTCCTAGTTTAGTGTGTGGTTGAGAGAATCTCTCAACCACATTATTGTGTGTCCAAGATAGATTTCCTATCTTGAGACTATCTCATGTATAAATGTGTGTAATCTCTTTGATTAATTAATAGAGTTTGCAGATTCAAGTTTTATCTCAAAAGAGATTGACACCAAACTCGTCGACTCCATTTTTCTCCCCTAGTACACCATCTCATCTCCTGTCCTGATACACCAGGAGACCCATCGATGTGCTGCTTGTTGCGCTCAGCGTGCATGCGTCTACCGAGAGCTTCAACACTAGGCTCTTGAGGTTGATCCTGTGGAGGGAAATGGTTGTGGCTAACCCTGATACCCTGCAGCTTTGTGCTATGTAGAGGTCCTTTCCACAGGGTAAGTCTCTCATGGAAACATACGACACCTTGATGCCTTTGACACACATGTTACCCAACATTTCATGTCTTGATGGAATGAAACTATGGAAATACCCGAGTGTGTAGAAATCTGTTTTTTGGTGTAGCTCAGATCCATGAAAAACATATAGATTCAACACATAACTTATTTTCCTTGTCAACAGATATGAACAACATAACTCATGGCCCTATACCTATCTTTGAGACCACGTCACCAATTCAACAACTAGACTAGAAGAGGAGCTGATCACAAGCGTTGCTCTAGGAGTGTTCCATGTTGCCCGATTCTCGTTCCACTCTACTCAATCCACCACAGTGACCCACGCTGCTCGATCTACGTTCCACGTTACTCGATCCACAACGATCGACCACAACGCACTGGTGGAACAAGCAACAACTCCTCCCGTAATTAAAACATGGGACTCGATCACCCATGGATCCCAACATATTGAATCCAACAATCGTCTTTCCATCTCTCGATAGTCGTATTTCTGCGTGACGTAGATCTCACCTCCAGGGAAAATTTTAGGGGCGAATTTTAGCCCATGGAAAAAATTTAAGAGGTTTTAGATTTTAGAGGGGTGAATTTTTTATATAAAACCTCTTTTGCATAGTTTTGTATAATTAGCCCCAAAATTATTTTAAAAAGAATTAATTATTATGCTTTAGCCAAAAATAAATAAAGGCACATAAAACAAAAAATGTTGGATTCGCCTCCTGATTTACTGGTCTGTGACGGTATTGGATTGTATTCGCCCCCGATTTACTAGGTTGGAGGGTTTTCGAATCGCATTCGTCCCCAATTTACGTTGATGATGAGGGTGGTGGGGGGTTTTGGGTTGCGTACACCCCAGATTTACGCTAATGATGCTGGTTTTGGGTTGCATATGCCCCATATTTACAAGCCAATGGAGGGTTTTGGGTGGATTTTTTTGGGACCAGAGTTGAAGCCATACAATATCCAGTAAGAAATAACTAGATCCCTCATTGCTTCTTGTCCTTTGTCCTGGGAGCCAGTACCTTTCCTTTTGGGACCCTCTTCATTGAGCTCTTCTTCATCATGTCTAGCATCTGGCTGGGAAGGTTCTGTTATGTTTTTGGTTTCCTATTTGTTGTGCTTGTCCTACTTGTTATTGTGTGTGCTGAGTCTCCGTGGTTCTTAAATACATGCACCTTTGTGTGGAGGATTGGCAGTGGCAGTGGAAGTCATTCTTTACATCTGGCTCAGTTTCTCTCTATGTTTTCATATATGCAATCAACTATCTGGTTTTTTATCTTCAGAGCTTGAGTGGCTCAGTTTCTGTAGTGCTTCTAGGGGTTTCGGTGGTGTAGCATGCCTGGTATGTGAGTCCCTTCAAGGAAAAGTATTTATGATCACCTCCAACGAGCATGTAGGATTCATGTGGGTTTGAGTTCGAGGAAATTCCCTTCTTTCTACCTTCCAGCACAGAGATTTTCTTTCTTTCATACATGCATAGATTATTTCCTGCCGGCATTTTTAGGGGATGTTCTTGACTTCTTAGGCGTATTCTAGAGCTAAGTAAGGTCCTGTAAGGCTAAATAATAAGGTAAGGTGGCTAAATTACATTGAAGAAGCACCGGTTGAACTAGCACGCTCACTAGCAGCACCATCTATTGAACCAACATCAGTACCAGCAGTAGGAGAAGCAAAGGTAGCTCGAGCAAAGGAAGTTGTTTATATATACAATGCAGATGCAGATGCAGATCCATACCCACATACAGAACCATACGCGGTAGACCTAGAGTGAGTTATTTATTGAACAAACCCCCAAATAGTTCTAAATGCATTTGTTCTAGAGCCCAGAGCTCCCCTTCTAAGGTTCCATAAAAGAAAGACCTAGAAGCATCAAAGAAAGCATATTCACCAGATCGAGAGGCAAAGGTGTTGGGAGCAGCAAAAGAAAAGCTAGATATGGTGGTAGAAGCAACAGATAAAGCATAAGCACAATCCAACCAAGCATCACCAGTAGCAGCACTAGTCCGTCCAGAAGGATTATTAGCAGCAACTATAGCAAATGAAGTTAAGGCAGAGGCACCACCTACACCAACGGATTCTACAGAGGCATAGGTGTTGAGGTGGGAGATCAATAGTTCCAACCGTAGTCCAGTTTCTTAGTGGAACCATGCCTGTGTAGATTCAACTAGATGTGAGCCTTCTCATCCTCCGGTTCTCATTTCCACCCATGGGTAATGATGGACTACTCAACCTCCCTCCATACTTGTTATTCACTGATACCGAGCAAGGGGAAATAAAACTCCCATAACATTAGTGATTTGACTATTGATTAATCATAAGATGCTTCTAATCTATGTAGATACTAGGGATAATTTGTAATTATGTACTAGGTGTTTACATTAAATCCCTGAGAAGGAAAGGAAACTAGAAAACATAATTCTGACTTAAATTGGACCTATTTATGTGCCTTGCAGAGTAGAGCAGAGTAATTATTAATATGGAATGAATCCCACCATATTTATTTTTGGATACCTTTAAAATGATTGGAATTTAAGATATTTGACACTACTAATGAAATTTCCAAATCAAATATGGTAATATCATGATGGAAGGATACTTATAATGTTGGGCACGAATTTTCATACACCTAATTTTTGCTAATTTTGATGTATAATTCACATAATGAGCCTTTATGGAAAGGCTTACCCAGGATGGCTAACAGGTGGAGTAGAAGCTGATGTGATGGCTGCAAATGAGATGGAAACCCATGCATTCCTCCAGGCAAGCCATTATATTTCTTTTTCTTTCTGAATTGATCTCAACCTGTAGGAAAATATCTATGTTCCCTTAATTTTATTTAGCAGGAAAAATTAAGATTAAGGACTGTTATGCACATTTTCCTTTAATTGGGTAAATCTGGAATAAATATTAGATGTTTACCAACTCTTATGTATGGATGTCAAACCTTTTCTGCCTTGATTTAGAAACTATAAAAGTGCCTTCATGCTCCTATAGTGACCTCGTATTTTGGTTCAATTGTTTTTCTAGTTGGATTGTTAGAGGGAAGCATTCTTCAAAGCTAGAAATCATCTTTGGTTCTATAAACAGTGGGTTCAGTTGAATTAGTTATCATATATGTTTTGTAAGATTAGATATTTGTGGGCTTTAAAGTGAATCTAAAGATAATAATTGTCATGGTGATGATACTTACTGTTATAACTTATAATTGAAAAATTCAACAAGGATATAACAGTTATAGTTTGAAATATTTCAAAATTTTCAATGGAGAAATATCTCTGCACTTTTTTAATATATTTTCTTCCTTTCATTGCCTTGTCTCTAGTTGTCATTGCCCTATTGGGCATGAAACTTCTCTTTTTATTTTCGTAGGAATTCCCCCCCTTTTTTAAATATGTCTTGTTATACAAAATATTTAAAAAAGTCACCTCGACAAAGATCAGAATAAATCAAATCACGTGATTTCAAAGGATGATTATCAAGGCTGCAAGATCCATGAGCTATATTGTCATCAAATCCAAAGCAAGGTTAAATAAGTTCTTATCAAATAAAAAACAAGGTGAACCATGCAGACAATGATTGGGTCATCGAAAGAATTCAAATAAACTTAGAATAAGCAAAAGTTATTAGCATGAAAAATTAAGATTAAGGACTGTTATGCACATTTTTGTCTTTAATTGGGTAAATATGGAATAAATATTAGATGTTTACAAACTCTTAAGTATGAATCTCAAATCTTTTCTGCATTGATTTAGCAACTATAAAAGTGCCTTCCTACTCCTATAGTGACCTCTTATTTTGGTTCAATTGTTTTTCTAGTTGGATTGTCAGAGGGAAGCATTCTTCAAAGCTAGAAATTATCTCTAGATATATAAACAGTGGGTTCAGTTGAATTAGTTATCATATATGTTTTGTAAGATTAGATATTTGTGGGATTTAAAGTGAATCTAAAGGTAATATTTGTCATGGTGATGAGATTTACTGTTATAACTTATAATTGAAAATTTCAACAAGGAGATAATAGTTACAATTTGAAATATTTCAAAATTTTCAATGGAGAGACAAATCTGCTCTTTTTTAATATATTTTCTTCTTTTCATTGCCTTGTCTCTAGTTGTCATTGCCCTATTTGGCATGTAACTTCTCTTTTTCTTTTCGTACGAATTCCCTTTTTTTTTTTTAAATGTGTCTTGTTATACAAAATATTTAAAAATGTCACCTTAATAAAGATCAGAGAAAATCAAATCGCGTGATTTCAAAGGATGATTATCAAGGCTGCAAGATCCATGAGCTATATTGTCATCAAATCCAAATCAAGGTTAAAAATTTTCTTATCAAATAAGAAACAAGCTGAACCATGCAGACAATGATTGGGTCACCGAAAGAATTCAAATAAACTTAGAATAAGAAAAAGTTATTAGCAGGAAAAATTAAGATTAAGGACTGTTATGCAAAGTTTTTCCTTTAATTGGGTAAATCTGGAATAAATATGACATGTTTACCAACTCTTATATATGGATGTAAAACCTTTTCTACCTTGATTTGGCAACTATAAAAGTTCCTTCCTACTCCTTTAGTGACCTCTTATTTTGGTTCAATTGTTTTGCTAGTTGGATTGTCAGAGGGAAGCATTCTTCAAAGCTAGAAATCATCTCTGGATGTATAAACAGTGGGTTCGGTTGAATTAGTTATCATATATGTTTTGTAAGAGTAGATATTTGTGGGCTTTAAAGTGCATCTAAAGATAATATATTTCATGGTGATGAGACTTACTGTTATAACTTATAATTGAAAATTTCAACAAGGAGATAATAGTTATAGTTTGAAATCTTTCAAAATTTTCAATGGAGAGATATCCCTGCTCTTTTTTAATATATTTTCTTCCTGTCATTGCCCTATTTGGCTTGTAACATCTCTTTTTATTTTCGTAGGAATTCCCCATTTTTTTTTGTCTTGTTATACAAAATATTTAAAAAGGTCACCTCAACAAAGATCAGAACAAATCAAATCGTGTGATTTCAAAGGATGATTATCAAGGCTGCTAGATCCATCAGCTATATTTTCATCAAATCCAAAGCAAGGTTAAATAAGTTCTTATCAAATAAAAAACAAGGTGAACCATGCAGACAATGATTGGGTCACCGAAAGAATTCAAATAAACTTAGAATAAGCAAAAATTATTAGGAGGAAAAATTAAGATTAAGGACTGTTATGCACAATTTTGCCTTTAATTGGGTAAATCTGGAATAAATATTAGATGTTTACCAACTCTTATGTATGGATTTCAAATATTGTCTGCCTTGATTTAGCAACTATAAAAGCGCCTTCCTTCTCCTATAATGACCTCTTATTTTGGTTCAATTGTTTTGCTAGTTGGATTGTCAGAGGGAAGCATTCTTCAAAGCTAGAAATCATCTTTAGATCTATAAACAGTGGGTTCGGTTGAATTAGTTATCATATATGTTTTGTAATATTATATATTTGTGGGCTTTAAAGTGAATCTAAAGATAATATTTTTCATGGTGATGAGACTTGCTGTTATAATCTATAATTGAAAATTTCAACAAGGAGATAACAGTTATAGTTTGAAATATTTCAAAATTTTCAATGGAGAGATATCTTTGCTCTTTTTTAATATATTTTCTTCCTGTCATTTCCTTGTCTCTAGTTGTCATTGCCATATTTTGCATGTAACTTCTCTTTTTCTTTTCGTAGGAATTCCCCCCTTTTTTTGAAAATATGTCTTGTTATACAAAATATTTAAAAAAGTCACCTCAACAAAGACCAAAGAAAATCAAATTGCGTGATTTCAAAGGATGATTATCAAGGTTGAAAGATCCATGAGCTATATTGTCATCAAATCCAAATTAAGGTTAAATAATTTCTTAACAAATAAAAAACAAGGTGAACCATGTAGACAACGATTGGGTCATCGAAAGAATTCAAATAAACTTAGAATAAGAAAAAGTTATTAGGTTGTACCAAGATGTTTTGGATAGGTTGGTTACAATAAGCCCCCATCCCCTCATTAGGAGGTGAGTTGAGAGGAACCAACATGCTCTTTTTCTATGACAAATGTAACAAGCTTCTCTAGAGTCAAGCTGCGGCCAACTGCTGGGGTCAGCTAGGCCTCTTGAGCTTGAGGAGCTTTTCTCTTTTTGACAAATTTCACCCATTTTTCATTGTTTGTAAAGGTTCATAGGTTGTTTGAGCCTTCCATTTCTCATCCTCAGAGATTTAAGATTTTATAGTTTTGGTTTAGTTAATAAGGGGTAACCCCTAATCCCATGGTTTGGGATTTGACCCTGTCACCCACCAAAATGGGTAGCCCTATAAGAGAAATTTTATCATACATTGGATAGCTAGCTAGCCAACAACCCCTGATATTCACTTCATTATGATGATATACCATGTGCGTCAGCCATCTGCATCATCCAGATAGATGATTCAAATATTGAAATTTTTGCATACCTTTATTATGTTGTATACTTCCTTATTTGAACCTTTTAAATAACACTCAGTGGCTTAAAATTGGGTTCGCTTAATTTCTACATTCAAATTGATGCATTGTATTTTCATAATCTTTGACCCTTTGGAATTATTAACTAGTTTTTTCCAAGCATTTGACAGTTTGCTAATGGTGGTTGTGTGCATTAGTTGTAGCACAGTTAATTGACAAAATACAAGGGTAAAGGTTTGTTGTGTGTCTTGCATGCAGCACAAGGTATGATGACCAATGTTCCTTTCATGGGATTGGTTGATTGGGATACCTGTGGAGCCCAGATTAAATATCCAAGCTTGTTTCTTGAAATTGTTTGGTATTGGTGTGTGTAACTCAAATTCCAAGTCTCCTCCCTTCATCTTTAGAGTTTCTTGCTATTGGGATTCCCTATGTAGTGGTGATTGCTTGCTTGACATGGAGGTATACATTTGAATTGGGTTTTTCTCCTTGGCTCTAACTGGTACATATGATCTACCAATCAATAAATATTTCAGCAGAGACTATAATTTATCCTATTTGAAGAAAAATATCATCAATTTGTCAAGGTTGGAACTGGGTTTTGTCTTTGCAGGTTGAGAACCTCTGCAGCCATGTTCTTGTCATTGTCCACTTGTTCACATTGGTGGTTGTTGTTACCCCTCATGTTGACATGATTGGTAAATGCATATTTCAGGGGTAACTTGTAGGATTCTCAAGGACTACAGACACACACTTATTTTTGGTTGAGATTAGTCCTTCATGTGATGATATTCCTAGATGTTCAACATAGTGATTCTCCTTGATAATAATGTGGTTGCCTTGGTTGGAATGATGATTCTAGCCTTCAAAATGTTAGATTATCAGTGGAGGTTGCTTCAGTGGTGCATAATGTTCTTCATGAACAAACATCAAGGTGGTAAAATAATCAGATCTTGGTCACTTTTACCTTGTGCTGCATTGTTAGATCATAAGTATCCTCTGATGTGGTAATACACTTACCTAGTTTCATTCATGTTCATGCCATTTTTCCATAGTTTTACTTAGGAAATTTGTTTTACCTGGGCAGGGAGTACTTGGGAAAAATTGAAAGAAATTTTGAAGGGCCTAGCTCTATGATAGAATTTTCTTCTCTTTCTATATATTAAATTCCAATTTTAGAAAATTTATGGGTCAAATTGATACCTATAAGCTGCCGAAATACATATCATTCTGGAATAAATTCACCAGAAATATTTCTGCGACAATTAGACAAATCATTTCAACGAATGGCAAACTACTTTTTGGGTCTAGGTGAAGAACAAGAGTTGCACATACTTGGGTTGAATTCTCTTAGTTATATGTTGAGGTTGTTTGTGTCAGGACTAAATTTACATTCACAGATATTTACCAGATTGAAGATTGAAGCCCATAGTTTCTACTACTGAGGTCCAATATGAAGGAATTGGATTGGAGAATTGTGAATTTCTAGATCCGAGTTAAGAAGAAACTTTGTGATGAAAATCTAAATATATCATGTCCCTTGAAACTTCTTCAGGAATTACCTAAACATTTTTTCATTGAACCCATACCTCTCAGTGAATAACTTAAAGAAATTAGAGCAGTTTTGCTTGTTCCAAAAAATAGTTATGATTGTCCTCTTAGTTTTATAATAGGAGTGCCTATTGGAATTTGGTTGTTGATGGTTTTATGAGACTCAGTACAATATAACCAAATAGATGTCAATGAATTTGAAGGAAATGATGCAGTAAAATCTGGTTCAATTACTTTGCCATTTAATGTTTTGAGAAAATATTCATCATGTTTATTAGAAGTTTATGTTATGATGGAATGCCACTTTGAATTTGGGAGATTTCTATTAAACATATTTCAGGTTGGTTCAAAATGAGAACTTGTTTCACTATCCCATGATGGGCTCCATTTTTCCCTTTGGTATTTGGGCCTGTAAGATCTTCTATCCATTGAAAAAGTTTGCAAGTCTCTGCATGTTGTAGTGAAAGATTATCCTCTTCTATGGAAAACTATACATGTGGAGTATCCTCTAAGTGAAATCTCACTAATGATTCCCTCTTAAAACTTTCTGAAAGGTCTCAAGGTCAGTTACGAAAATTGACTTTAGTGGAGTGCCTGAAAATTATAGATGATGGACTGAAGAAAGTATTCGACATCAGTCCAAAGCTTAAAGAGGTTGGTATATGTCTTTGTGGTGAACATGGTATTCAATTTAAATGACACTGATGTTATAATAGCCATGGTATTTATTTTAAATGGCACATTTTAAAAATACACTTGTATTTTGAATTGTATTGCAAAAATTAGGAGGATACAATGCAACCCCCTGCACGAAGAGTATGAGGTTTTCTCTGTGTCGATTTCCACGGACAAAACAACAAACTCCTATGAAAAATTTTCAATCTTGGGAAGCTATTAAAAAATCTCAGGCCTCTTTGGACGAATTAACACCTGCACCAAGAGTATGAGGTTTTCTCTGTCTAGATTTCCACGGACAAAACAACAAACTCCTCTGTAAACTTCTCAATCTTGGGAAGCTACTAAAAAATCTCCGGCCTCTTTGGAAGAATTAACACCTGCACTAAGAGTATGAGGTTTTCTCTGTGTAGATTTACACAGACAAAACAATAGAATCCTCTAAAAAATTTTCAATCTTGGGAAGCTACTGAAAAATTTTCGGCCTCTTTGGAAGAATTAACAACGACAATAGAAGAAGATGCAAGTGATGAAAAGGCTCAATATTTCCATCCATCAGGGATTATACAGTTTTGGGTATTGGGGGAATCAAAACATCAAAAATTCTGTCTAGCTTCTAATCAGATTCCAACTTACTTTGTAAAATTGTGCTTTCATCATGAATCAAAATACTATCATAAAAAACTAGAAATCACTTACTTGTATTTGTACCATTGGATCAAATCAGTGTAATGGCTTTGTGCACTAAATAAAGTTTTCTTGTGCTTAAGTCTAATGGATATGAGCAAGGTCTGGAATTGGGAATATGGTCATTATTAGTATGCTTTATGTTTTAAACCGTAAGAATGGCTCTGAAGATATCTACCATGACAAGGGGAGGAAAGCAAGGGCTTTAGGCACTAAGAAAATATTTACAATCTCAATGGAAATGGGGATATCATTGATTCAGGTTGGGATTCATGGCTGCAAATTCTTCTGGTAGATTCATTGTCTTTTGTAATGGGCTTGAATCTCACCTCTCCTCCTGCAACAACAAACAGAAATAGGACGGTGGTAGAGGGCACAACTCTTAAGCTGGGGAGTCATGGGAACCTGGTCCTAGAAGAATAAGATGGAACCGTGGTTTGGAGTATCGATACTGATAAGTCTAAAGGAATTTTAATAGCGAAGAACACCAATTTTCAGATTTATAATTCCATGAATTATTCACTTGTGTACGAGGGTTCAAATCTTGTGCAAAAAAGCTGGGATTATCCCACGCACACACTCCTGCTTGGGAAATCGCTGAAAAGAGGGCAGACACTTGTCTCGAATTCATCTGCGATGAATAAATCTTGTGTGGGATTAGGATTGGTTTTGTTCTACACAAGCTCAACCTAGGAGCCTTATGGGGCTTGCAAAGGCTAGACTACCAAAGTTTTCTTAGGACCTGCTTTTATAATTCATCATTAGTTAGCCCGCAGGTCATCTATACGGGATAGAATTTGTAGGTTTTGTGTAATGAAAATGTAGGGAAATCGTCTTCTTTTTATTCCTACGCTAATGAGATTCGATCGCTGCTAATGGGTCCTTTCTATAATGACAAAGATGGGCAGCCTTCGCGTCTACCATGTCTCTATGGTTCTTGTACGAAACAATGTTTAAGATTGGTGTATGGACTTCGAATTGGATAGCCTGTCTCTCTGGTTCCTAGACAGAACTGATACGAATTGTCTATTTCTCAAAGCCTGTTGGTCTTATGGGTATATGTGACAAAGGCCAATGCATCTGCCTTCAATTCGAGAAAATCCTAAACCATGGGGTAGGGATGTTATAACAGCCAAGGTATTCATTTTAAATGACACATTTTAAAAAAACACTTGTATTTTGAATTGTATTACAAAAATTAGGAGGATACAATGAAACCTCTGTATTTTTTAAAATGTTCCATTTGAAATGAGTACAAAGGAGTGTCTGTCCCTATCTGACAATCACTTCTCACATGCTAAGAGCACTTGCAAAATTCCAGGTATAGATTCATAATAGCCCAACACTTAATTTTCCTATTATTTCAAAAATTTACTAATGTATGCAGGATCTAAATCAATTTTGTGTTGATGAAGGTTGATTACATACTGGTAGATAATACTATGAGGATGTCATACATGGTTGGATATGGTTTCCTCTATCCAAAACTTATTCATCACAAAGCCTCTTCTCTACCCTCCAAGGCCAATCATCCTCAACCCATTCCCTGGAAAGTAGGATTCCAATCTCTGTACAATAGTGCACCCAATCCAAACATCTTGGCGGGAGTTGTGGTGGGAGGCCCAGACAACATGGATAGGTTTACTGATGTGAGAAACAATTATGATCAACCTAAACCATCCACCTACATTAATGCACCCTTAGTGGGTTCCCTTTCTTATTTGGCCCATCTTACTAACTCTGAAATATCCTATCTTCTTCTTCTAAACAAGAGAAGGAATTAATAATGCTTGGAGATAAGGGTTATAAGCAGCCCAGTATGCCTTGCTATTGTTCACATTATTTCTGCAGGATCTCTAAAATAAAATCAATGGAATCTGCAGGATATCCAAAACAAAATAAATGGAATGGAATTAAATTTGTATCCCTTGCTATCGTTCATATGATTTCTATAGGATCACCAAAATAAAATCAATGGAATGGAATTAAATATTTTCAATCAAGACTTTGGTTGTTAGTAATTTTTTCACATTCATTATATGATGCAACCAGTAATCTTACTCCTTGGTAATTTTTGCAAGTTCATTATAATGTAGATTGTGACATAATCGTGAGTAACATGATATTGCACGAACAGTGAATTAAGTAGTTGTAGCAGATTTGGACATACTCATGAGGAATACGTGACATTGCACTAACAATTAATTAAATGGTTGAAATATATTCATTCTTTCGGAACATTTTTACGCCCTTCACGTTTAAGATGGTTACAGTAGATTTGTGACATATTCCTCAACAATGTCACAGTTAAGTAGAAATTCATTAAATGGTTGAAGGACATTCATGGTTGATAACTTTGACTGGAGGGTGTGACATCTTTCTCATATGGTGAAACATGTGACTGAGTTTTAGTGGAATAATTATTATTTTCCTTCAAATCTAATGTTAAAATTTTGAAAAAAGTAGTTTATCTTTTAACACATTAGTAGGTACATGTCACTCTTGTATTAGAAAAAGACATTTTCTTTCTCCACTTTTCTCATAAATTATGCACATTAATATACTTTGCTCATGTTTCATAAGTTTCATTTTGATTTATTCCTTCTCTTGAATTAATTTACTTAGAAAATTTTGGTTTCTTTCCTTCTTGGTTTAAACTAGCTCCTCCATATACCATTGTTGAATAAGGTATGAAGAGAAGAGGGTGGAGATAATATTGGTTTTGATAGAAGACAATCAAGATTTCCTACACAGTTACCCCCCCAAGTGATGGTATAGATTCCTGTCTCTTATCATTTTTGCTACTCCTGACCATATCACTTTGCACAATACATAAATTTGATATAGGAAAGGTAACGGTTCTAGTGCAATACTGGTGCATGATTGTACTATTTTTGGCATATTTGATTGCATTATTTTGGTGCTACAATCAAAGATTGTGTATCATGTATGGTGATGTGTTTGGCCTGAATGCTTGTGATTACAATTTGGTATCTTCGCATTTTTAAGTAAAAACATATCAAACATTTTGTTTGTTTTTATGAATTTATGTTTATTTTTTATCTAGTGGAGATGATTGGTGACTTGGGTTCCTTTTAATTAGGCTTCACCACGTGGCCTTACCTAGTGATATACAACTCGTCTCTTGATGTTTTCTTCCCTTATAACCATGTCACATTATTCATACCATAGCAAAAAGTACTGGTGTAATGCTGATGGATGCTTGCACTGTTTTTGGCATTTTTGAGTGCTTAATTTGGTGCTACAAAAAAGTTTGGATGTGTGTTACTTAGTTTGGCATGACTCATGAGTGTTTGAGATATTTTTTTTGGATTGAATGCTTTTGATTATAGTTCGATGCTTCTAGATATGGATTATTTTCAAGTATTGAATTTACTTCAACATCAATTTAGAAACTGATAGAACCTTGTTTTTTGTTTCTTCCTTTGTGTTTAACTATATCTTGCAATATCTGGCATATATTGATATCAATATCTATTTCTTTGTTGCAGGTCAATGAGATTGATTCCAGTGTATCTCTGAACATGTCTGGGTATGCTTTGGACATGACAACTTTACCATTAGTAGTTGGGAACATAAAGTACTAGTTAGCAGAGATGGAAAAATGAAGCTATCAACTGAAGTATTTTTTTCTTCAATTGACCAACGAAGTGAACGTGCTGCAGTGGAGAGTGCTTGTATCGCTTTGGTAGCAATTATTATTGACTGGTTACAAAACAACTCCAATTCTATGCCAATAAAATCATAGTTTGACACATTGATATGTGAAGGATATCTGGAGTGGAGGAAGCTATGGGAACTAGAGGAATATAGAGAGAGGTTATCTGATAGGCACTTTGATTTGGAAACAATATTGTAGTCAAACACATTTTATAACTAGCATTGAACCCCCACATATTTTTAAATTGTGGAAATTATTTTAAGATTGGATTGGGATGCAAGGGCTCTGAATTGGTTTTTATTGGAAATATTATCTATTTTAAAATTATTGATTATGCACACAAGTGTCAAGGCTCTTGTGTGATGTTCCAGTGATATTTCAGTGTTGCTTGTAAAGACTCTGTTTTTCCTGTGAAAGTTCGCATCCCCTAAAAGTTAGACAAGAAGGTGGGTTGGAATTGTTGGCTAGCTCTGAGACTCGACAATATCGTAATAATACGAAATAGAATTAGATGTTAGTAGAATATTATTCTAAAATGTGATATTTACATATTAATACTACTGTATTGTTAAATAATAGACTTTATTAGACAATAATGTGGAAGTTAAATAAAATCTTTGTCAGTGACAAACTGTTGGAAATAATTATTTAGTCTCATATTCTACTTCAGTTTTTGTGATCCTTCGAGTGGCAAGGCACCTTCTATTAAGAAAATTTTCTTCTGAGACATATCATGCTTGTAAGTTAATCATAAATTTGTAGATTGGTTTTACTTACTTTTGATGATGGGTAGTTCCAATAAATGGAAATGTTTAGTTGGGTTCAGTGTTTATCATCTTTATATAGGATTGAATTCTAATAATAGTGTTTTATGCCCTATGTAGACATTGTTCACTAGCATGTGAATGCTTAATGGAGAAGGCTTGGTGTCGTTCTTGTGAATGTGTGTTGTAACTCTTTATAAAAATATAGAATTTTATAATTGTAATTTTCACTTCATTGATCTATTTGCAGGGGAAGAGTGGTACCTACAGCTCTTGAGGTGCATGAGGAAGAATGTGGAAGTGATGATGATGGTGGTCATCAAAGACCAACACTGAAGAAGTGAAATAAGTGTCTCCTCTGAATTTTGTTGCCTTTTTGGGTGCTTTTTGTTGGAAACCATCTCTGTTTCTATCTATGCACTGTAATTCACACGGTAAGATAATATTTAATTTAAGAAATCTGGTATATAAACTATATATACTCCTACAATCTAAATATAATGGATAAATATTCAAAATTTCAAACTCATGGATTTCTTTTAGGAAAAACGTTTTATAGATGCTTTTATTTGAGGCATACTTGTGTGTTAATTAAGCATTCAGATTTCTTTGCAAAATTATTTTTTGTAAAATCTATGTATTTCTAACTATATTTCAATTAAAATTTAGATATATTAAAGTTATAGCATCTTATAGCTTTTAAGTTGCACTAATCTATCATAAAACACTAGTAAAAGATAATATAATATGTCAAACTCAATGCCATTTACTGTGTACAATGGGATTGCCACATTCGTGCTTTACCCAGATCCCGTTTGTTTTATATGCATTCTATATCATTGGTCAAGGCATGAATGCTTATAATATATTGAGCCCTAGTTTCGAACTATCCTCTCTTCAATTTCTTTGTAAGGATTGAATACAATCTAATTACATAAATTACAACTGGGGCAGAGTAATAAATTGGTATTAAAAGACACCATAAGCATTAATTGCTTCAAAGTATTATAAATGAATTTTAATATTACTTGATTTTCCATGCTTATGTGGAACATTTTCGAGAGAAGGAACTATAACAACAATGGATTTGCATGAAAGCTTTATAATTTTTTCAAACATGAAAGTTGTGATGCATTAGTATGTTTCTTCATTATTTTATAGATCATTACACATCAAACCGACTTTACTCCTTGAATGACATTGTATTCAACATTGTGCACAAGTATGATTTACATGTATCAATCAAAAGTATTATTTTATCTATATTTGATAATGCAAGTTGAATACATCATACAATACATAGGAGCGCTATGGCTATGAAGTTCAATATGAAATAATCTATTGATTGCTACTATTACTATTATATATGGGGTGCTCTTCCAATGGCCATTTATTAGCTACGTGAAGAAGGCTTTGTGGAATTTGTATTTACTATAAGATTATGCATAGCTGAGTTGCGGAAAAATAAGTAGAATTTGGTAGGAAGTTTGGAGTATGTGTAATTCATAATGATCTTGTCTTCTCTTCATTGATGAATTTTCAATGTGTGAGTTTTGACCTAAGCCATTGCATTATCAATGTTTCAAGGCTAAAAAACCTACCTATATGTCAACTACTTATGATCGTTCCTAGGAACATGAATCCTAATTTTTGTAGGTTTAAAATTTATCACAAGTTTTCTCTATTATGGTCGAATTTGTGGAGGTTATCTCAAAATTTATTGAAGGTACCATGGATCTAAATTTCTTATGAACTTTCAACACTATAAAAAAATTTGGTGCAAATTTCTCATCAATTCTCACTTGGTTAGGGTTATAGATGTTGATGAAAATTTTGTGTGCATGCATGAGAGTTGGGTGCGAATGCACAATGTTGTGTAGCATTAGTGTGATAAATATGGGATAGTGAAAAGCATAGTTTTGAAGATTAGTCTGAGTTGACTCATACCTAATCAACTCAGTCAAGTTAATTGTTGGTTGAACGATTAATTGTTGGTTCAATGGACAGAAGATCTTGCAGGCCCAAATACCAAAGGCAAAAATGAAGCCCATCATGGGGTTCTCTTTCTAATTCTCCACCACTGCTACCTTCCATTCTTCCTCAACCTCCTCTCCAACCTCAATATCAGTGCTAGTAATAGCATGAGAAACAAAACTACGCTTAGCAGAACTAGAACACGTTTTCCAAACTGTAGGAAACTACTTCCCTCACCAGTCACCATGTGCCATGATTGGTCTCGGTGGTTCACTTCTTTAAACTCCTAGTTCAACTACAATATCTTCATTAGAACCAACACCTCGACCTCCACTAGACAAAGATTCACCATTTTGTAATAGTGATTCGCCATTTGTACTGGTGATTCGCCATTTGTACTGGTGATTTGCCATGATTTTACAAGACAATATAATCTCGTGAGAGATTCGCCAAAAAAATTATATATACATATTATATTATTAATAAAATCGCCTTCCATTTTTCCTATGTATCATGGGGATTCACCCATTTATTATACATATAAATTTAGGGGGGTTCTTCAAATTTTCCCTACTCACCTCACCTCCAGCTCCAACGCTTAGCCACGGGCGATCTTCCCTCATCAGCTGGCCACCACGACTATCAAATCCTATCACTTCCCTTGAGATTTATAATCTTTCCAAGTGTTATGAATAGAAATTTTCCACGTGGACTGTACATCTGGTATAGACTGGTCCAAGTCAACAATAATTACATTTCCTATTGTATATGCATAGGTGTCACTAGCTAGTAGATGGAGGGTAGAAGTCAATGTCGGTTCTATGTCTCCCCATGTTTGTAGAAGGAAAATATTTCTTGCCATAGTGTTCAACCAATATTTCTCCACCAGGCCTGTAGTAATTTAAGATCTAAAGAGTCCTGGTGCTACAACATTAACATGAGTATTATACATCACAAGCTCCAACGACATAACCTCTAAAGCCAACATTATTAATAAGCGCATTGATTCTTCCAAAAAATTGCCAAGTAACTCCCACGGCCGCATCAATAGCCGCATCACTTTGGCTAACATAAAGCTCCCCTGACATGGCTTTGACAGGTGGTTTGTTGTTGGAATCCCCCTACGTTGAGGCAGGCGATGAAATATTGAATTTCTCAATCTCCTCGCAGAGAGAAATCAAGTGTTGGGTTCTTCGAGTAATGGCCATGATGTGGCATCCATGCCTAGCGAAACTCAATGAAAACTCCCTTCCAAGCCCCGACAATGCGCCAGTCACCATAAACACCTTACCTTCCAATCCCTTCTGCGGGCTTCTCTCGGCCTTTGTTTCCATCAGAATGCCATTTTTATTTCCTTTCGCAGAGTGAATCAAGAAATTGATAATATGAATGTGAAAGGAAATCCTTGTCAACATGATTACACTTATTAAATATCAGGGATCCTACTTCTCCGCTTGTATTTAACTTCCATAAAAAATCCACTCGAAACTAACAACTCGACTTGCAGGTCTCGAAGGCATAATTAATTTGAAATTTGGGGCGATCCCACAAAATCCGTAGATGATCTCAATGACCTTGGTGGAATTATGGAATAGAATTTTTGCAAGGAAGAAATCCAAAAAAATTCGGCAATAATCACGACCTCTTATGCCAACTACCCCATATTCAAGTCATTTTTTCCACTTATGTCAACATGGCGGAAACACATTCTGAATACGTGTTCATCGATGATCCAGCTGATGCTCCATTGTCACCTCCCGTTAATGTTGAAGGACTGGATAAAAATACAATTATATGTCGCAAGGGAATAGCTCAATAGAAGGTTAACAGAATACATCACGCAGGTCCTCTATCGATACCACCTAACCAATGGCTTCCCATAGAGTCTCAGTGAAGAAAGTAGTTGTAAGAATGACTTGAGGAAAACTGGTGGCTCTAAGAACTGGTGCTGCAAACCATGTTATGGGACCTACATTAGACACCCCATACTTTGGAATTCTGATCCGGGGAATGGTTCAAGCCTCATTCACAAGCTGCTAAATTTTTTCCTGCAGAGTCAGGCATCGAACGATGACCGATGACCCTGCTTGTCAGTCTTACTTGCATTTACTTGGGATCTTACTTGCATTTGCTGGGATCCAGAGATCTTAGCTACAATTTCTATTTTTTTTTCTATGTTGGACTAATCTATTAATATGAAACATAGTTTACAAAGTGATACTTACCTCCAAAACTGCATAACTATCCAATTCCAGAGGGAGTCTTGAGCAAAAAATAAAAAAAGAGACCACCCCTAGCCAGGAAACCGGCCCAAAAAATGTTGCTCATAGATGGGAAACCAGCTATCAAAGAGTTATACAAAAATACAGCTTTTATAGCCAGCTTGTCCCAAAAATATAGCAAAGAATTAGAATAGACCAAAACAAGGTAAGGAGACCTGTCAATGCCATGGATGCCCATCAGGCTAGTTGTCGAGTTTTTTTGGAGGAGGCTCCTCCACTATGGGACATCTGTACTCCTCATCAAAATAATCATCGTCTCCCTTGGACTACTGCGTAGTGTGCTCACGAGAGGAATTTGAGCGGCCTTTCTTCAGCTGCCTGTCTGAATGCGCAGAACTCTGGCTGCCATTGCCCGTGCTGCTAGAGGACTGCGAACCAGATTTGACGGGTAGGGTAGCAGATTTTCTAGAATCCTAAGGAGGGTCCATGGAGATGGTGGATTTGCTCATGCGCAATCTGGAGCCTCAGCCAGTGTCGCTGCACTACACCTCTTGAAACACAACATAAATAGTAGCAGTGATTCTTGGATTGTCCAAGACGTTGTCGAAGTGGATTTGAGCCACATTGTCAGCCGGAAGCATGGTGTTGCGATCTTTGTGGATGGAAAGACGCGGGCGAGAGCGAACACCTTTGCCACTACCTCGCTTACACCTCATACGGTGATGTCTCGTCATACTGGGGATGGAGGGTGAATGAAGAGACTGGGAGGGCGAACAGGAGGGTGAGTGTGGGAGATGGGAAGGCAAGCATGGAAAATTCGTGTAGTGGTAAAACCGCTTAAATTCTGCACTAGAGGGATGGTCAGTGCTAAAGAGAGGGATGGGGTGAATAACACAATGAGTAGACAGAGGGCTTTCAACGATGGGTAACTGCTTGGCGAGGCAAAGATGGAGATGGAATGACGAATCAATGGAGCTCAAGAGACGAGCAGAGGTGAAAGACATAGACAAAGAATGTCGGACAAAAGAAGTAGTTATGGAGGTGAGACACATCTCCATTGAAGGATGGGCCGAGCAAGTTGCAGAGCGAGAGTTAAGGCAGAGTGTGGGAGCGTTGAATGCCAAACGTGCCTTACAGAGAAGATTTAATGCTGTGGTACAGTCCTCTGGGGTGGCCAACTGACTTGGGCAAGTGTCAAGCCTTGGGCCAGCCACTGCTACATTCTCATAACTCACCTGCATCTGGGAAGCTGCACTTTCTATTAAAATTTAGTGGATTTCCTTTTTTAATTCTATATACACATAAAAAAAAAAATTAAAATAAATCGAGAGCATGATCGACAAATTCAGTTTATAGGACATCCATCCATTTCTTGTTGAACGACTTGAATGGACTCCCTTTCAAATTCTTGACAGGTACAACATGTTTCATCACAGATGTTTCGATCTCTTCCTTTATTTCATTTTGTGATAGAATTTTTTTTTCTCTTTGTAGATACTTGCATGGTTCCCTTTATTTGGTTGGGATGAAGGTGTGAATGAAACTTAGAACACTTACCAATCCAGTGACCACTCATTTGGTAATGAGTGAAAAAATTCTTTCTGCTACCCTCTTTCTTATGACGTAAAGAATTATCCCTTTTATTTGTTGATTGGATCTCTCTGTCCAAAGATATTTTTTTCAAACATCTTGTAGTACAATGATTGTTTAACCCACAAAATGTACAAGGTTTCTTATGCCATAAATTCTCCTTTGTATTTTTAGTTTTCTTATAATTGAAAGGAATCCTGGCATACATGTGTGGCTCATATGTCGAAGACCACTCCATGCTGCAAACCCAAGAAGAAAAATTGGACTTCGCTCCTTTCATGGATGGTTCTCTCAATGGATTTGGAGCTTCTACTTCCTTCGATCGCATTGGTGATGCTTGATCATCGGCTTTGGCCAACTCTTCTTTGTTGGTAGAACAACTTCTAATTTGTTCCTCCACAACTTGCTCTAGCATAAGCCTCAAATTTTTCTTTTCTTATGCATCTTGGAGAAGCCTTTGAAGCTCTACATTCTTGGCTTGAATGCAATTTTTTATCTCCTCCAACTCTTTAATTCTTCCTTGATTTAATTATTTACCCATGATGATATTCAGAATCCTGGAAAAATAGTAAGACCACTCTGATACCACTTGATTCGAGTGATTTTTGCTAACACATACTTAAACAACAATAGTCATTACAAGATATTTTACTGACATGATTTTGTAAACATGAATGCCACATTATTTAAATAAGGATTTACCATCATATCAAGAATTATTCAAAGAAATACAGACAACTAAGAAACAATCAACACAAAATACCATGAACACTCATAACATTGATATGATAACGGAGTTCACCCTCGGGGCGAAAAGGGCTACATCTCCGGATTTATTTGGAACTATGAATCAATTTATTAATTCTGATATAATCTCCTCCTCACTATGGGCTGAAACATTTCAAAAATATGTGGATCATTCTCCTTTTGGAGATGCCTTCTCACAAATGGGCCAAAGCCACTCACATAAGAGATATTTCCTCATCACCAGAAGGGATACATTTTCTCTTCAAACAATACTGGAAGCTCAACCAAACTCACACCAAAAACTCTCCAAACACCCCCCCCCCCCCCCCCCCCCACCACCTGCCCCCCCTTCAAAAACTCACATCATGAGTTTATATAGTTTTCCCTCATAACTCCTCAATCCACAATAGTAGGATCTCAAGGAATTTTAAGGAAATACAAGCTCCATGATTCTAGGGTCTAAAACTTACTTGGAGAAAAAATGGTAAAATAACTCGTCAAGGATCTCAACCATGCCAACAGACCTTAACCTCTCATTGAGAAATAGAAAATTAGTTGTGATTTCAATTCTCACATAAAACTAATTTCTAAAATGGACAATAAGTGAATATTTTCTGATTCATTTTCTACTCACTTACACATTATCCATTTTATAATTTTAAATGAAATAAGGCATAAAATTATTAATACCCTTTATTCTCTTATTCCATGCTTTGTCACATATCATAAAAAAATTTCATGGTGTACAAAGTAAACTTCTACGTGTGTGTATGGAGATCCTCCTAGATCAGATATTGCAACCAGTAGAACTATTTTCTCTTTTTGGTCACGCAATTCCTCCTACAGTTAATAATCTCTCTGAGATTGAATTTGGTGAGAGAATTAATAACAATCTCCAAAGATGTAATTATATGAAACCCACTTGTGGTCACTTGAAGGTGAGCCAACTCTTGGAGAGTGTTGTTTATCAACGCAAAACTATATCGATTAACCAACGAGCTGGTGAGATTTGTGAACTTTTGTTTGGGATGATTATTTTTTTTAAATCCATTTGTGGTGTGCCAATATGGGAGAGTAGAAGCAATTTGGTAATCTATATAGTGTTTGGAAGGGGCCCATTTACTGAGAATTTGTTGCAGTTGTAGATAATTGGAGTGGTGAGGAGAAGGATCAGTTCTAGTCATGATCGTTGGAGTGTAGTATCTATGGTTTGTGTGTTTCCAAGATCGCCTACATATTTTTGTGAAGAGGCCATCGAATTTGGTTTGGTGGCGAATTTAATAATGGGTCTACAAAGGATATTGAAAGAGTCTCGAAGAAAATTGAGGAGAAAGCATCAAGAGATAGTTGCAATATATTTTTTAGTTGAATTTGGTGCAGTTTTTTAGGGTGATGTTGATGGACCGGTAGTTGATTAAGTTAAGGATCAGAATGCAGATCTAGAATTTTATGAAATCAGTAAAAGGTTAATACCAGATCTACCCTCCTTTTAAGGTATGTATTATGAAAGTTGGGCAATCGAAATGAAAATAATATAATGGAAGGTAGATCTAGTAAATTGTGTTGAAGATGATTTTGTTAAATAAAACCATGATATGAGTTCATCATTACACCTTATAATAATTGCATTAGATGAAAGCATCTTATTCAGTATACTGCATGAATATGGTGAGATCCACAGTGCAAAAGTATTGTGGGATATTTTAGAAATGAAGTACAGTCTAAATGAGGCTGAAAATGATGAAAGTATTTTTCTTAAAAATGATGGTTGTACTCTCAATCTCATAACTGATTGTGTGCCTATAACTGATAGTAAGACATGTGATGATGAAGAAACAACCATTGCTGTAGAATCTGAAATTTTTTATGAAGAAATATTCCCTGATGCAGAGACTTATGAATTAAAATTTGATGAGAAATATGTATCTCATGACTAATGGATCAATTTGATGCATGAAAATCTTCTTATTGATGAGTTGTTGTTCGGTGAGAAGGAAATCCTATCTCCTTATACACATCAAATTCATGAAAACATGTTTGCAACAACATAATTGATTGAAGACATACATCAACAAAGTATGTTGACATAGAAATATGTAGAAATTAAATCTCCCTTAAAGCAGCGGGATGAGGAGAGCCAATATGGTCCTCTTTATGAATCTAATATTATTTTTTAGTGTGAAAATATTGGCATCCAAGAAGAAATAATTTCAAACATTAAGGAAAAGGATAAGTCCCAAGAACCTACAACATTAAATTCAAAGAATGTTAGCCTATAATCGAGATCAAGAAGGAGGAGAATAAGAGTTCAACTGTTCCAAATTTGGTGTAGAAAAAACAAAAAGAAGGACAAGCTCCACCACTATCTAATGGAAAGAAAAGTGAAGATTAAACTTCACCAAAAAATTAACAAGCACAGACTCTTTATCAGAAAGACAAAAATGAAAGCTCAGTTATCAAGTACCATTGTAAGCCTAGCTAAGACTGAGACTGAAAGGTGTATATTAAGCCAAGGAAGGAGAAATATAACTTTGGGTGAATTTCTCCATTAAGGGGGAGTGATAGAATTAATGGAGAAATATATATTAATGTATTTGGTCATGTGTTTTTAGGATTGATATCCTTTATAGGTCATAGACCATATTATTTAGGGAGTGGTTCAAACCACCAGGCTAATGGGTAAGTTTATATGTATGAGACTTTGAATGAATGAATAGTGTGTGTGTGTTGAGTGCTTCAACATTCTCTAGGTGGCTCACCTGGAGAGCCTATTGTTTATCTCAGCATTTTTCTCTCCTTGGAATTTTATCAGGATGACAAGAAAGTAAATTCCTAGCCATTCATTCTTTGGAGAGATCCTTTTCTTTTTTGTGTGATCGTTTTCTCTTTTATGCAGAAGAAATTTTTATTTTTCTACTCAAGAGTGGAGCTATGAGGGTTTATGGAACAAGATACTTTATGACAAAAAAAAATTACTTAGCATAGTTCAATTTTTTTGTATTTATGAAAATTTTCTCGTACGAAAAAGGAAATTCTAAGACCTACATTTTACCAAACTCAACTAAGAGCGCTTTCTTGAATATTGGGAGATAAAGGAAAAATACCTACCCTTCTTGTCCAACTATAGTGGATAGCTAATGTGTTCCACTCCTTGAATGAGGGTGGGTATATGGTCGGTGTGTGACCCCTTGATGCCTAATGGAGTCATCGATTTTTTATAGTTTGATTAGTTTGAATCCATTACAATTTTTTGATTCTTTTCAATTATTTTACCTCACTATTTTATTTTTTAATGAAAATAAAATATTTGGATCATGGTAACCCTAGGGGAAGACTCCTTGAAAGAGAGATGTCATGGTGCACTCAACCATAGGGGCCACTAATTTTTAAAATATGAAAATGATCAGGAAGTTGTCAACAGTATGAAAAAATTCTTGATTTCTTCATTTTTTTCAATAAACTAGCCTATTTATTCAAGGTATGTGCATATCATCGCATATACATCGAGAAAGTTGTATGTCGTGAGATAATTGTATAGTTTGGGAAAGGATTTTTATTCACAGAAAGAGTGTACTTCAACCAATAAAAATGGATTTGGAATGTATGGAACCCTAATTGGAATATGAAATTGGACCTCGATATATCAGTTTCGAGTCGCATAGTTTTATAATAATTTGGTAAAGCTTCCGCATATTCTCCTTCTGATTTAGCTTATCATACACATATCAATAATAGATTAAGATGGCACAATGATTTTAAATAAAATGCTTAAATTCATGGTGTATTGAATTAAGTCTTTTAGATATTTTTTCTATAATCATTATTTTAGGAAATTATAAAATATTTATTTATTTATTTATTTTAGTTTGTGTTACTATTTATTTATATATAAAAAAACAAATTAATACATATTTATTTTAATGTTTTTTTTAAATTAATATTTTGATTATATATTTGTAAGATACATTTTGTTATTTTTTTAATATATATATATATATATATATATATATATATATATATATATATATATATATAATTATAATTTTTTAAATTTAATTTTTTTTAAGTATTGACCTTTTACAAATTTATTAATTAAATATAATATAAAATTCTCTAATTTAATAAATATAACTATAAATTATTATTATTTAATTTCTATATTCTTATATAAAAATTATGATTTTTTATAAAAAGAAATAAATATAAATACTATAATATTTTATCATTGCATCATCTTTACCTATATGATAAAATGCAGAACATTCATAAAAAAAATTCACTTACATCCCTCCGATTCATTTAAAACATTAGACCTTAATGAAACCATGTAATGTTTAATAAATCTGGAATTTTCTTGTGTCTTCTTAAAATTTCGATCTTTTAAAATGCCAAAACCATATATATATATACTTATTAAATGGAAATGTGAAAAGATAACAATGCACAAGAATTTGATATCAAGAAAATAATCTAAATAAAATAAGAGATATTTTTAAATGTCTTTACTTATGGGCATGTAATCAGGGAAGGTTATCTAGTGATCACATAGAACAAACTATCTCTAAGCTTATTGGATTGTTTAGCATGTTTCATCTCTAGCATTTTGGGTTGTTTTTTTGGTAACTAGGCACATTCTCGACGAGTTATGCTAGTGAGACTGAATTATTGTTTTATTTATTTAATAATATTAATCTATATTAAAAATATAAAATTTATTTATATTAAAATTAAATTAATAAAGATGATTGGATTCAGAGGTATATTTTATAGCCACTAAAAAGATGTATAATTTCTTCCATACTTAACATCAATTTTAGTGTCTTTAAAAAATATATATTAAATGAATAAACAAAACAATGTATGTTATAGTAAAAAACATAAATAAATATATATATTTGATTAAAGAACAATAATCTCATTCTCATTGTTTTCCTTAGATTCATAGTTTATTGCAATCCAATATAGGAAATATTCCACTTTCACCCTCATGAATAAACAAAATATGTTGATATCCACGGGAAATAACAAAATCTAAAATATGTTGATATCCATATGAAATAACATAATCTTATACCAACTTTAAAGATAGATAAAGTAATTAAAAGTAAAATAAAATTTATATTTTCACTTTAAGTATTAAGAATGTATAGTTCTTATATTTTTAAAAATATCTCTATACAACACTTAAATACACTATTTAAATATCATTCCAATATATATATATATATATATATATATATATATATATATATATATAAAATAATTGAAAGTTGAAAAATAATTATATACTAATAAGTATAATAACTATATATGGTATTTAAAAATTATTATTATTAATTGAAAATCTCAATATAATCTATAAATAAGATATTTCAATAAATACAATTAAATAATATTCATGTAAATTTAAAAACATATTAATAAAAAAAATCTGTTTTAAATAAATAAATTAATTCATAAAATCTATTTTAAATATATAACTTAATAAATAAACTATTTTAATTATGATGTTAAATAAAATATTTTAATATTAATTATATATTTATTAGTAATGATCATCTCTTTTATTGAAAATTACACATTCTTGATATTCATTACAAATTCCAATCTTATGGTTGAGAATCAAAGATATTAACATATTGTCATCTTCTCTCATAAATCCACTGACGATGTTATAAATAATTACTCCTTTGCAAGTCTAAATTCATACTTGAAATTACAAATTTCCTATATACGATTGAAAATTTACCATGTAAAAAGTGGCTTGGATTATAAAATGTGAATTCATCTGCACTGAATCGTGTAACGTCTCTCCCATTCAAATTCCTAGATGTGCCATGTTTATAAAGTCTGCATTCACATGCCTAGCTGTGGCATGTTTATAACCTAATTGTAATTGAGATATATATGTATTTTATGGTATAGTTTTTTTTAGATTTACTCACTTTAGTGGATGACACCTTTTTTTTCATCATCTCAATGATCAGTCTCACTCCATTAAGTTTACTATGGAATTCGAAGTGGATGGTAGCCTTCTTTTTCTTGATGTCCTTATTACTAAGAATGAATAAGGCTCTTTCTTTCATCGAGTCTTTAGAAATAAGACGCACATTGAACATTATTTACATGCGGGCTCTCATCATTTCCCTGCTCAAAAGTTAGGGGTTCTCAGCACCTTAGCCACTCGTGCTTTTAGAATTGTGGATGAGCACCACCTTGAAGGTGAGAAATCTCATCTTATTAATGTTTTCATTAAAAATGGTTATAGCAAGGTTCAATGTCTTAGAGCTTTCCAAAATGCTGAAAAAGGTCCTAGGGTTAAAATTGATAATTGTGACAGGTCTTTTGGTGTTCACCTCTGTTTTATCTAGGGAAAAAGTGATAAGATCACTAGGATACTAAGGAGACATAGTGTTTCTTCAACCTTCAAGCCCCTTTGCACTATTCGGAGTTCGCTTAGATCGGTCAAGGACCCGATTTGCCCGAAGGAGGGTAAGGGTGTCTACTTGATTCCGTGCTCTTGTGGGACACCTTACATTGGTGAAACTGGTAGATCCATCAGTCAAAGAATTTATGAACATGCCGTTGACCTAAAGAATAATATATTTCACTCCTCTGCCTTAGCAGAGCACGCTGAAAATACAAAGCATCACATTTACATTGAAGATGCTGAGGTTATTTCGAGGGTGGACCATTTCCACCACCGAAAGTTTAGGGAGGCACTTGAAATTGAAAAGAGGCAAGTCAACCTTAACAAAGATGATGGATGGAGTGTGAGCAGATGCTGGATCCTTGCCCTTCATTCTTAGTTATTGGATTTCTTCCCTTTTGTTTTTCCTCGTTTTGTCTTTTCTTTTCCTTTCGTCCCATTTTACTTTTCTCGTTTTTGATTCATTATTATTGTTATTTATCTATTTATTCATTTATTATTTATTATTTAGCTACTTATTATTTATTTATTTATTTATCATTATTATTTTTACAATTTATTTTTAATTGCATTTTAATCTATTCATATTTATTCAATTAATTAATTGATTTATCTATTTAAATTAAATAAAAAAATTAAAAATTAATTAATTAATTATTTTAGTTTCAAATACATTAAAGTAATATATATTTATTTATTTTTAATATATTTATTTTATTATTATTATTTTCATTTATTTTTATATTTTTATTTATATTTATATTTTGTATTATTTATTTTTGTATTATTTATTTATTTATATTTTATTTTGTTTTATTTATTTATTTTTATTTTTATTTATTTTATTTTTTACTATTATTATAAGAATTTAAATTAAATAATAATAATAACAATAATTATACGACTGTTATTTTTATTTTTATTTTTTATATATATTTTATATTTTTATAGTCAAACTAGCTGTTATTCTACAATGGCTAATTGGAGTTTCATTATCTATTTAAGCTGAGTCCTAGATTAGATTTCTCATTTTGCCCTAATGATGAACCACATTGACTAGTTTGAAACACGTCGACACGAATTTCTCCAATTTGATTTTGACCAAAAAATTTGATACATAATAATAAACTAATAAAATTATAATATTAATATTAACTTAATTTTAATATTAATACTAAATTATTAATTTAATATTTTCATAAATATATTTAATATTAAATTAAAATATTAATAATATTTTATTAATAATATGAAAGATATAATAATAATAATATTAATAATACTAAAGGTTATATAACAATAATGTCATATAAAATTAATATTACCTCTGGTCTTTATATTTATCATATATATTTTTTTAAGTTTCTATTTAGTGCTAGGGTAAATCATCAACTAAATAATGGTTATTTTTATTGGTTAGTTATTCAAATAAAATAAAATAATAAAAAATAATAATTAACAATTAAATATATCTAAATTTTAGATTTTTATTTTTATTTTTGGTAATATTAAACGATTATATATTAATATTAGTATTATATTAAATAGTTGTTTTGCATTAAATTATAATATTAATAAATACTTTAAATTTTAAATTATAAAATTATTAATATTAATATTATTATTAATATGAAAACATATTATTATATATTAATCATATTAATATGAATATTTTCATGATAGGAAATTTAGTTGAGAAGTGTTAGTGTTGTATACTAAAAGTCGACATTTATGAAAAGGGCATATCTAGGAACCTAGGTTATAAGGTTATAGTGGTAGTTAGTTTTAGCTTTTTTCATTCCTCTCGTTGCAAAAAAAATAATTGTAAAAAACATTAATATTAACCAAAATAATTTTAATAACATCATTGACTAGATTACATATTGATATATTTTTAATAATTTTAATATTATTTAAATAGTGAATGTTGAGATATTTTTAGGTAAAAGTTATATAGGAAATTATTAGTGCAAGCTTTTAGAATCATCTAGTGTGGCTATGAGTGTGGTTTATCTTTAAGACTAGATGAAGAACTAGATAGTGACATCCAATTAAAATGTTAATATAAGGATGTTATAATACTATAATAATATTTATGTTAATGCTTTTGTTTTTTTTTTTTTTTTTTTTTTTTTTTTTATTCGTAGTGTCTTACCATTTTCTATTTATCAAAAAAGAGAGTAAGTTGCAACATATACAAATTTGGTAACTTCAACCTGCCCGAAGGAAACCATGTCTGTTGGCCACCTTAAAGTAGTAAACACCATCTAGTACTGAAATTGTTTCTTTTGTCTACTAGCCGTTGTGTCCATTTTACTGTAAAAAGCAAAGTATAACTGAAAACATGAAAATTAAAAGCTAGCCGCAAAATTCATGGAAACTTAGAACATCATTGGTTAACTGTCTGAAGAGTCTATAGGCGTTGGGTATTTTGTAGTGGAACTCGACATGTCAGCTTGTTGCATAGATTGAAGTTGTTGTTCAATACTTCCAATTCGAGATGTGGCATGATACTGAGATACTCTTATATCCTGCATTTATTTTTTGATTTCCTGCAGAATCAAGACAACATTGGGATTTCCTTCATTTTGCTGTAAAATTTGCAAAGCATTAGCCAACGCACATTTGAGAGTCCAATATGTATGGATGGAATGGTGAAAGAGCGATAGTCTACCTCTTGTGTTCCTAGTGTCTGAAACGAAATCTATGGCATCCTCGTATACTTGAATATCTTCTTCCTTGCTATTACTTTCCCTCTCCCAGCCTTGGATTACATTGCGAATTTGTGGTGGATTGCGTGAGTAAACATCGAAGAGATTCTCCATGACCTCTTTCTTCGTATTTCTGCCTTTATTAATAACAATTAAATAATAGCATTAACATTAACATTACAAGAATAAAAACAACAACAACAATAATAATATTAATGTTAATAATATTAAAATCAAAAGTATTATTTTAATAGCAAGAACATTACTAATAATAATTATATTAATATAAATATAAATAGTATTAAAAATATATTATTTATATTCATACTAATAAAATTAATATTTATAATTGTTTAGAGAGGTGCTATGTCATAATATTATGTAAATATTTTGACTCTGTCAAATTAAAATTAAAAAATTATAGCAAACTAATGCTTATAAATGTTGTTACACTAGTTCAAGTAAAATCAAGGTCATAGGGAAAGCTCATGTGGTGATGGCCATGTAAGTGAAGTACTATGTGTGAGAAGGCTCATGGTTCAAATCCCTCAATTCACTTGTGCAAGCAATGGCATACATACATGCTTAGAGGTTACAGTGGTAGCAGTTGGAATTGACGTTGTTTCACGTGAGTACAAGAATGGGCCAATTGTTGAATCTTATAGATAAAAACTACCAAAAAAAAAAAATATAGAGTAAATTTACTGTTGGTAGTTTTTGGTCCATGATTTGACAATCCATGGTTTTGCCAATAATATTCTTATGTAATATAAACTATTTAAAGGTTTCAACACTTTATAATTTTCATTTAGGACATGAAAGATCACACACACATATACACACACACACTTTAAACATCCTAGGTCCATATTAACTCTAGATCTATGAAGCAATTGAGGTGGGATCACATTTCTCAAGAAAAAAAGAGGTTTGCACCTTCAAAAATTTGATCCATCTTTTTTTTTCTTCTAAATAAGACTAATTTCTATTAATGTAACATAAAAATACAAGGAGGCTCGGGCCTCTACAGTCCTAGCCTATTTTGAAGACATAGTTCTCAAAAATAACAAAATTGGGACTGCCTACGAAGGGGAAATCAGTCCAATAAGTTGTTTTATTGCTACCTACAGAGAGGAAAACAGTGTTGCACATGGAAAAAAGATAATTGTCTGTAGTCCTCAAACATACCTTGAAACCAGAAACTATATAAAAAGGCCCAAAAAAATTGGTACCAGAAACTGGAATCTAGAAAGAACCTCAATGCTTAGGTGTCATTTGGAGAGGGAGGTGTCTCTTCCACAATTAGACACCTATACGCATCGGTGTCATCTGCTAGCTTGTCGTGGGTGGCGTCCTCTGCGTTCCGGGACTCCTTAGTGTCACGAGCTTTTCCAGAGCATCTTTACCGCTCTTCCAATCTTCACTACTACTGTTGGAGCCTTTGCTTCGGCTGCTGGAAACAGTGTCGCTCTTCTCAGCTGCAGAAGGAGCGCTTTGGTTGGAGAATTTCTGCAGTTTTCTAGGATGAAGGCTAGCCACACTAGTGGGCTCCTCTTTGAAGGAGATGATGATAGTTGTAGTAACGCGCGGGTGGTCTAAGGTGCACAAAAAGTGGAATTGAGCAGAGTGGGTGGGTTGCGGAGAGGCAGTCATTTCTAGCTAAGACATCGGCGGGGTTATGGTCGTGGCAGGAGGATGCAAAGAAGGAGAGAGGGACCGGCTAGAAGTTCCAGCACGACCACACCCACTTCGAGTGCCTGGATAGCATCCATGTGAGTGCTCCAGAGAAGAGGGAGGAGTATCAGAGTGGGACAAAGAGGAGGAGTGAGCAGCCCAACCTCTATTGCTACCGTGTCGGCAGTGCATGCGATGGTGAAGATGGGGCATGGTGGAGAAGTGGGGAGAGTGAGAGCTCTGAGCCAAAGTAGTAGCAGGGTGAGGGACCAAAGGAGCCGAGAGCGCAGAAGTTGGGGAAAGGCTATCCACATGGATGAAATTCAGACGGAAGAGAAGACTCTGAGAGAAGTGCAGGACAATAACCACCTCAATGCAGCAGAGGAGACTGTAGTGTCGCTCTGTAGGCCTCCGGGAGCTTGCCTCTAAGACTCCATGGTGGAAATTGCAGCTCAATGGCAGAGGCGAAGGAGGAAGATGACCAAGTGAAGGAGGAAGACAACCAGGTGCATTCATTTTGAAGGACTGACGATGGCATTGGAAAATGGGCAAAATTAAGTTGCAAATGTGGGAGTGGTTGGGGAAATTTAATGCCCACCGCTAAGACCTGTGGGTGGCCATGTGGCTAAGCCACTTTCCATCCCAAGAGCCCACCAATTGATCTCCCCTTTTAATCACCTGCATCCGGGAAAAAATTGATCCATCTTCATGTATGAAAGACTTATAATTAAAATGAATCTAGGCCAACAATATTAATAGTAATATGTTTAATAGCATTAGCAATATGGGTTGGTAGGAGGGGGAGGGATTTTCATTAATATAGAAGGAATAATAGTTGATTATTATGCATGGGGCTTGGGAATGAAGACCAACAACCAAGAAGAAGTATATTAATTATATCCTACGATAATTTGAGACCATCCAAGGGGAATTAAGGAATTGAAAATTTTGGGCATCTCATTCTTGATCATAAAGCACATGAGCTCCAAATCTTGAGCCCATAACTACAAGGTCAATGAGATTCTTAAAAGAGTGCTTAGCATTCTACCTTTGAGAAACTACAATTTCTTCATATCTTAAGAGGCCTAAATATGGAAGCAGATACACAAGCCAATAAGGCATGTGAAATGAACGAAAGCCATACTATGATAAATGAAATTGAGGGTTTCCTACACATCCCCTAAGTTTAAGAATGAAAGTCTCTAATTTGATGTTAAATATCCACCCCTCAACTAAGGTATTCTTCCCAAAGTTCCTAAGAAAAGTGCATATGGATTATATAGTAACTAAACTATCACCCTCCCTCCCCTTTGTCATGCTCACCCTCCCTCCCGTCATCCACTTCACCCTTCCTCCCCGCCTCCACTTCACCCTCCCTCACCACCTTCACTAGGCTTCCCACAACACATCTTCCATCTAGAACCATCTGAATCCCCCCTCTCACCTCCCCCGACATGAGATAGTTATTTTCAAAGCATGCGAAGCCACTTAACGTGGTTGAAAGGTTAATTGTAGGAAATATCTATTATCTCCCTCCATGCGAAGCCAGTTGACGTGGTTGAAAGGTTAATTGTAGGAAATATCTATTATCTCCCTCCTATTTGGGTTCATTACTCGAATGATCAGGTGAATGACATTTGAAACCCCTCTATGGGAAAGTCACATTCACTCCTCCTGCTTCTGATCAGATGGTTCACCCACTTGAAGGCTCAGATTTTTCAGGTGAAGGTCATTTCATATAACAATGTAATTAGGGAAGCACAGTGGGATCCAGGAGGCATGCAGGCCTCTTCTCTATGTCGTACGAGGTTCTTATTCGGCTCAGTATATAAATTTTGGGTTGCTTATTCGAATTTATGCATGGTGACAGTGCCCGGATTCGTCCTATGGGTAGTTAGTGTTAGGCATCTTTGGTGGGGTTTCGGTTTCCACTTGATGGTCATAGTGAATGAAAGATGCCCATATCCCTAGTCTAGGGAGAGTTTGCGATCTAAAGCTCAAGTTTTAGCTAAAACTTGAATTTTCTTTAAATTGCTTCAAACTTGAACGACTAGATATAGTTCGTCGCCAGGATTCAAGTGCAACTTGTTTCATCAAAATCTGAGTTCGTGTGGCTGAGTTATCATCTGTTGTTCGTTTTCCAAAACATGTAAAAAATGAGCAGAATAGGTATAGTGATGATGTGGTAGGTACATTCAGAAGTTGTAGGTATATCCTCCAGAAACAACCAATGATATTGTGGCAAGTGGCACCACCTGATTCGCTGATGATGACTAGGAAATGAAAATTTTTAGTCCTAAGTATAAGTGGAATTTGATTTAAGTTGGCATTTCATTATATGGTGGCCAATGGGGAAGGACCACATGGCATGCCACGTAACCCCCCCCCCACCCCCCATGGAAGGCCGGTTGGAAGGTCGAATTGGGGTCATAGAAATTTTTGGGACAATGTTCTTGGCCGAAAACACAGAACCAGGCACCAAATACAGTTCGACGAGATTTCTTTAAAAGCGGTTAATTAAACTTAAAACGTTGTTAACCTGCGTTAACCCGTCATTAATCTCATAAAACAATGCTTATCACTAAAAATGCTTATCTTCCCTAAACACGCTTAACAGTAATTAATCCAGAGGTTATGTTAGGGGGGAATTGAAAGGCAATGCTAATTTTGGTGGGATTGCCAATTTTAGAAATTTAACTAGCAGCTTCTCCGGTTTTGGAGGAGAAATTGCGGCAAAGTTAGTTTTGGTCATAACTCACTCAATTTTTTACCAAACTGAGCTTAGTAAAAGTTATTCCTGGCTAATTTTCATTCTAGGAACTCAATGAAGTAGGCTGTAGAGGCATAAAAGGTGATCTACAAGTGTTTTAATATATTTGAAGTTTTTTGAAGGTCAGGGCCAACAAGTGTTGGGGTCATATTCAGAGCATCCATAGTCCAATTACATCAAATAAATATTCATTTTTGGGAGATTATGATGTTATAGATGCATTGGAACATGTTGCAAAAGGTTCTAGAGCTTGTAACAACAATTTGAGCATACTTAAAGCTAATATAAAGTTCACACTATGAAGATGAACCAAGGAGATGTAGCCCAGATGGGGCAAAATCCTTTATAAAAAATATCTATGTTAAGCTCTGTTATATGTGCTTGCTGTGTTTATTATTGCTTCTATTCTACCATTTACAATTATTCTTTTTAAGCTTGTGACAAAATCATAATTTCACTAAGTACATTGTTTTCCAATCACATGCTCTTAAACAAACTCATGAAGGATAAGTAAAACAATGAAAATAAATGTTTATATATGAAATGAAACTAGCACAACATTAACTAGCAAGTAATTTCAGATCAAGTTGGTATCAGAGCACAATCTTGCTTGCTTGTTTTATTTGAATAATTTTTAATAGTGCAAAATTACTGATGCTTACAAGATTGAGATTGTAGAGAGGAGAAAGGAAACTACTGATAGCTAGTCCAGAAGTTAGGACAAGATGGAAGAAGGCTGCGATAGCATAATCCTTACCCAAAGGACCATTCAAGGAAACACTTGAAGCATAAGAGGAATTAATTGCACAAGAGGCTAAAGTGGTTGAAGAGATAGAAGCTATAGAGATAGAGCTTGAATCAACAGCCAAAATGTCAGGCCATGAAGGATCTCATGAACATTCTGAGGAAGAGGATTTAAAGAAGGATTTCAAAGAAATTCAAAGGAACCTGGAACTTATTTATGAAGATTTTATGGCAAAGGAAGATGGAGAAGGTTCAAAACACCCTCATAAAGAATAATCTTCAAATAGTACAAATGAGGAAGAGAGGAGCTCAAAAGCCAGTGGTGGAAAACCACCTCCTTCTCCACCGTCATCATCATTCTCATCCTCATCCAAATCTTCATCTTCCAAATCCACTACAAAAAATTATACCCATACTCATTCCAAGATCCAAAATGGTAAGAATCCGTTACTCAAATTGGACATCAAATTTGAACTTCCTACATATAATGGAGAAGTTAATGCTGAAAAACTAGATAATTGGATTCGTCAATTAGAATTTTACTATAAAATTCAAAATCTGCAAGAAGATATTAAAATCCAATTGGCTTCATTAAGGCTAGAAGGAGCAGAATTAGTGTTATGAAACCAACTTCAAAAATAGAAGAAACTAGAGATTAATGCCTTAGAAATCAGCCACTTCGAGGGGGTAATCTCCAATACATTACATAAATGAAAAATTATTGGATGATACAAATGACAAAACCTACTATATATAGGAGTCCATGGGATCACAATATAATCCTATCCGACAATAAAATAATAATGTAAGGGAACAATAATAACAATATTGGGGTTACAGGGGTACAACAATAACAATAAGGGGGTTACACTAACAACAATAAGGAACTATAATAGTAATATAGGGACCTAACATGCCCCTCTCCTTCAAAAAAAGTGTTGTCCTCAATGCTTGAGTAGCTCCAAATTCTTCTGTATAAAATTCTCATCCTCCCATGTAGAACGTTCATTTGGTAAGTTCTTCCACTTGATGGATACTCTGAAATTGATTGATTTCGTAGCTGTCGAGTTCTTGTTTCCTTGATTGCTTAAAATTCAAATATGATCTTTCCTTCCTCATAAAGTTTTGGAAATATTGTTTGAACTGGAAGTTTTTCACCTATAACCTTCTTTAAGCATGAAACATGAAAAATTGGGCGCACTTGCAAAGAAGCAGGAAGCTCCAATTTGTATGTCATAGTACCAATCTTTAGCAACACCTTGTAAGTACCATAGTACTTTGGTGATAATTTTTTATCCTTCTTAGTTTTCTTAAGGGACATTTGTTTGTATGGTTGTAGCCGTAAAAATACCTAGTCCCCTACATCAAAAATTCTCTCGCTACGATGTTGATCTGCTTGTTGTTTCGTTCGACTTTGTGCCAAATTTAGGTTTTCCTTTAAGAGCTAGAGAACTTCGTGTTGATGCTCGAATTGATCTTCCACTTCTTGAACCTTAGAATTTTCTCTTAAAGATAATGTGATGGACGGTGGTGGATATCCATAAAGTGCCATAAATGGGGTCATTTTTGCCGCAATATGGAAGGAAGTGTTATACCACCATTCAGCGAGAGGTAACCACTTGACCCATTGTGTTTTCTTATCAAATACAAAACAACAAAGATATCCTTCCAAAATTTTATTCACTATCTTAGTTTGACCATCAAATTCTAGCTGACAAGATGAGCTATGAGCTAGTTGAGTACCTAAACAAGAATAGAATTATGTCCAAAAATTTCCAGTAAAAATGGGATCTCTATCACTTACAATAATATTTGGGTTTCCATGTAGCTTTTGAATTATTTCCATAAATGCAGTAGAAAATGTACTTGCTTTAAATGGATGAGATAATGCACAAAAGTGTGCATACTTGGTAATTCTATCAACTACCACCATGATGACACTCTTTCCTTCGGACTTAGGTAAACCTATGATAAAATCCATTGAAATATCCTCCCAACGTTGACTTGGAATGGGTAAAGGTTGTAGAAGACCCGGAGTCTTACTTGTCTCAACTTTATTTTGTTGCCAAACAAAACATTCTGCCACAAAATTTTAAATATCAGATTTAAGGCTATCCCAAAAAAATTCTTTCCTCACAGTGTGGTAAGTTTTTAATAATTCTGAGTGTCTTCCTAAAAGAAAATTGTGTAATTCCAAAAGAATATTTTTTTTTAGTTGGAAATTCTTACAAATATATAAGCGACCTTTGTACCATAAGGAATCATTTTTCCAACTAAATGTATCAGATGTAATAGGATCTTGCTGCAACTTTTGAATGAGTGTCCACACTTCTTCGTCCTTCTCCAATTCATCCCTTTCTTCGGTTATCCAATCTGGCAGGATAATAGAAATGACAAAAAGCAATGTTTCCACCTTTTCATCCTTTCTTGAGAGTGCATCTGCAAAAACATTTAACTTCCCCTTTTTGTAGATGATTTCAATGTCATAACCAAACATCTTTGTGACCCATTTTTGCTACTCTTCTAAAGATAGTTTTTCTTCCAAAAAGTTTTTAATATTATCATGATCAGTTCTTACCTTGAAGTGTCTTCCCATTAGGTAAGGTCTCCATTTCTTTAGTGCATGTGGTATTGCCAACATTTCCTTATCATAAATAGCTTTTTGTAAATACTTTCCTTTGATTAGATGAATTTTAAAAGAAATGGGTCTTCCTTCTTTCATTAAAATAGCACCAATTCCATTTCCTGAGGCATCACATTCCACAATAAAGGTTTTTGTGAAGTCCGTCGTAGCTAATACCGGTGCTAGGCACATTGCCTCTTTAAGATGTTCAAAGGCCTTAGTTGCTTCAAGAGTCCATGGAAATGCATCTTTCTTCAATAATGTTGTTATAGGTTCTCCTATTTGCCCACAATTCTTAACAAAATTGGATAATAGCCTGTTAACCCAAGAAATCCTCGCAACTTCTTTATGGTTGTGGGGACTTTCCATTCCTTAATGGTTTTAATTTTGTTAGGGTCTACCTTAACACCCTCATGAGATACAATATGACCCAGATATTCCACCTCTTGTACTCCAAAGAAACATTTGGATGTTTTTTCATATAATTTCTTCTCCTCCAATAGTTTGAGCACCCTATCAACATGTGGAACATGATCCTTCCAAGATTTGTTGTAGATTAGTATATCATCAAAAAATACTAGCAAAAATTCTCTAAGGAAGGGTTTTAAAATGGAATTCATCAACCGTTGAAATGTAGAAGGTGCATTGGTAAGGCCAAAAGGCATGACCAGAATTCATAATGACCCTCATGAGTTTGAAGTTCGGTTTTCAGAATATCTTCCATCTTCATTCTAATTTAATGATATCCTGAACGAAAATCCAACTTGGTAAAATAAATTTCTCGATGTAATTCATCCAATAATTCATCAATCACACGAATGGGAAATTTATCTTTAATAGTGAGCTTATTGAGCTCCCTATAATGTGGACACATGCACCATGATCTATCCTTCTTGTGAACCAATGCGACTGGAGTAGAGAAAGAACATTGACTAGGCTGAATTATACCAACCTCTAACATTTCTACAATCATACGTTCAATTTCGCTCTTTTGGACATAAGGATATTTGTAAGGCCTGAGATTTGGAGGACCACTTCCTAGAATCAAATGAATAGCATGATCATGATCACGAATAGGTGCAAGTCCTTTGGGAGTTTCAAACAACTCATAATGATTTTCCAATACTTTTTGGAGATCTGGAGAAATAGATTATTTTGATGTTGGAACTTCTAGTGAGCATAATTGTGCAATTATGCCTCGTTGTTATTTCTTCAGAAGATTTGTCATGAAATTAGAGTTTATTGTCTTTCCTGGCTTCCCTACGATACCCCGTAATTTGACTTCCTTTCCTTTTGAATTTTTTTTTAAAGAAAGGTTCTTGAAAATTAGAAGATACCATCCCCGAAGATTGTAACCATTGTACTCCTATTACAACATCAGCACCTCCCATTGGAATGGAAAGCATTGGAATATTGAATACATATTACCCCATGGTTAGCTTGATATAATGACATTTTCCAAAGAAATTTATAGCTCCTCCATTTTCAACCATCACTTGACATTCTAGTGTTAGGTATAGGAAACAATGCAATTCCTTGGCTACCTTACAATGAATAAAATAATTGGTACTAACCGAATAAATCAACACTATTACCTTTTTCTTCTTGATATGTCCTTCTATCTTGAGAGTTAGAGGAGTGGTAATACCTTCCAATGCATTACACGATACGGTTGGACTCATTTCTTCTTCTTCTAGGGTTGGTTCCTGGTGTATATCTTCTTCTTTTGAAGTTTCTTGTTCATTTTCTTCCTCCTCTTCACAATCTATGTAAAATAATTTATTCTCAGCACACTTATGACCTTTAGGGTATTTTATATCACAATTGTACCAAAGCCCTTTTGCTCTTTTTTCTTCCAATTTTTGTGGTTTCAACCTTGTAGGTTGTGGAAGTCTAAGAGTAGCAACACTTCCATCTTTATAGATGTGACTGGTAGGCTTTCTTATCACCATAATTTTATATTCAATTTTTCTTGCCAATGTGAATGCCTTCTACAATGAATCAGGTTCCCAAACATAAACTTCATGTTGGATGCTATCCTTTGAAGTCCCTATGAAGACATTAATCCTGTGTTCCTCTGGAATATCAGTTACACTTATATTCGATTTTTGGAAGTCCTCAATACGCTCCAGCACTGAACCCTTTTGTTTCAGATTTATCAATTGGATAAAGAAGGTGTTGTTCTTTGTATCCTCATAATGTGCTATCATTTCCTCAGAGTAAACTGACCAAGTGACAATTTTTTTATGGGAGAAAAGCCATCGATACCATAAAAATGTATTTTGTTCTAAATGTAAAGTTGCAATGTGTATCTTTTGTGTGTTTTGCACATTATTAAGATCAAAATATTGATCCATCTGTAGTATCCATGTTACAGGATCCTCACCATCAAAATTCCTGATATCCATGTTTGGAACATGGTGGTTCTTCCATCCAACATTAGAGTTTATCAAATCATGATTAACATTTATTTTTTTGGCATCATGAATTTCCTCTACTATCTTTTCGCCATTAGGAAACATTTCTTGTCTCAAATTTGTCAAAAATTCTATGTCTATTTTTAGATCATTCTTCATGTTTTTCATGCTTTCTTTAATTTTTTCTTCCATATCATCCATATTAACTTCCATGCCATCCATCCTAGCTTCCATGCCTTTCTTCAAAACTTCCATTTCATTTTTTGTTGCTCTTTGCGAGAGAGACATTTGGTGCACTTTCTCTTGTAATTTTGACATGTTAGTTGCAGTTATTCATCTTCATGAGTCATAGTAGAGCCTTCTAAAGGCTTAATGGGCATTGAATTATTTTTAGGAGGCATTTTCGAACCCAATACTGATATCAATTCTACAATATGCCCTTGGAATCAATTCAAACTGATTTTTCACAGAAGACTTATGTAATTAGAAAACAATACACACATTTTTCTTTCTTTTAAGGAGCTCGATAATGAAATTGAATTGAATCTGTAATTTTGAGTCCTGAATATCTAAAATTTGGCCTTGTAATAGCCCTCCAAATATTCTTTCAAATGCCATAGATTTGACCTGATTTGGATTCTTCAAGAGAAAGTTATACCTAATCTCCCATAATGACCTAACTATGAACTGGTTCAATAGAGTGAATTGTACGGCGTGCCATGTGTCACTGTTTCTTCCTTCGGATCTGAAATTTATATAAAGGAAACTACATTATGTGTACTTGCGGACACATTTTATAGAATTCCAATATCATGCTCAAAGAGAGAGTTATGATGATTTTCCTACGGTCACCTCTTTGAGATGAAATTCAAGAGCCTTAAAAAACCCTAACTTCCATAGATCATAGCTCCAAAAATATTGTGAACCAAGATTTGAAATGTTTACAGGAGGTTCCTTAAAACTGCAACTTCACTTTGTAAAAAATTTAGCTTCTGAACCTTCGTAGAAAGAAAGTTATACTACACATGCCATGATGAACTATTTTAGGTGAAATTGGGGAGCCTAAAAAATCCCTAACTTCCACAGATCATATACCAAAAATATTGCGAACCAAGATCTGAATTTTTACACAACATTCCTCAGGATTTCGGCTTCGCTCTATAAACATTTTAGCTTCTGAACCTTCGTAGAAATAAGTTATAGAAAAAATTCCACAGTGACCTATTTGGAGCAGCGAAACCCTAGAATCCCAAGCTTTGATACCAAATTTTATGAAACCAACTCCAAAAATAGAAGAAAAGAGATATCAACGCCTTCTAAATCAACCATTTCGGGGGTGCAACCTACAATACATTACATAAATGAACAACTATTGGATGATACAAATGAAAAAAACTACTTCTATATATAGGATTCCATGGGATCATAATATACTCTTAGCCGACCTAACAATAATAATGTAATGGCACAATAATAGCAATATTGGGGTTACAGGGGTAAAACAATAACAATAATGGGGTTACACTAACAACAATAAGGGACTATTCTAGTAATATAGGGACCTAAAAATGAGTTTGGTGGGAGGCAAAGACACAAGAGGAAATGTGTATCCATGGCAAGATTTCCATTACTTGGGTCGAATTCATTTCTTCCATTAGAAGGAAATTCTATCCATTAGCCTATATGAAGAAAGCAGTAATGAGTTGGAAAAACTTTAGAAAACTAAAAGGTCAAAGTGTCCAAGAGTATACACAAGAGTTTAGGAAAAGGGATTTATTACTTGGAGTAGACTTAGATTCACAAGACACACTCTTGAAGTATATAGGAGGTATACATTCCTACTTAAAACATATTATTCTCATGGTTAAAAAAAATAACTTAGATGAAGTATGTGTGCAAGCCACACATCTTGAAGCAAGGGGTAAAAATATTTCTGAAGAGGGTAGTAAGAAGAAGCCATTCAAGGGTAAGGGAAAAGAGAAAGGAGGAAAATGGAAGGAAAGAAGAATGCAAGTGTGAAGCAAGAAGGGGAGAAAATAACATGGAAACATTGCTCCAAAGAGGGGCATGATGAAACTCACTGTTGGAAAATACATCCCAAACTAAGACCAAAGAAACCAAATAAAAAAGGGAAACAAAAGATGACTACCACCACACAAAAAGATATTTGATCTAAGTCAGGAGATGAAACCAAGATAGTTGCCATGGTTAACAAAGGAAAGGAAGCAATTGCAAGTTATAGTACTTCAAACGGTCACACTAGCACTTCAAATGAGGATAGAAGGATAGAATTATTCCATGTTAGAGTAATTTATAATCATACAAATATTGATACCTTATTTGATACAGGGTCACAAGAAAACTTTATTTTAGAAGGCTAGTTAAAAAACTGAACCTTGAAACTGTACCTCATCATAAGCCATACCCTTTGGGTTGAATAGTTAACAATGAAAATTTACAGGTGACAAGGGAATGTATTTTTAGATTTTCTATTACTTCAAACTTTTTTGATGAAGTTGAGTTAGATGTTGTACCCCTTGATATTTCAGAGATTATCTTGGGTAGTCCATATTTGTATGCCAAGAAAGCGGTATTCTACTGTTATGAGAACAAAAATTATTTGATCAAAGATGTAGTGGAGTATATTGTGAGAAATCATCGCAAGAAACTGAATATCTCTTTATTTAATGTAGGGAAAATGAAGAGGCTAGTAAATCCAAATAAAAATTTTGTGCTTCTTATGATCGAGAAAAATGAATATGTTAAATATGAATCTTTTGAAGGATGTTATGAAAAAATGAAATCTAATTTGTTTGATGTGGTAAGTTAGCATGGCGAGATGTTTCAAGAAGCAAAGGGGTTACCACCCAAGAGGGGAATTCATCATGAGATTCAACTACAACAGGATGTTCCACTTACAAATATTGGTATGTATTGCATGTCAATCATGGAGAGTTTGAAAGTCAAGAAGAAAATACAAGAGCTGTTGAATAAAGGTATCATACACCCATCTACTTTGCCATGTGGTTCTCCAATAGTTTTGGTTCCAAAGAAGGACGTGACTTGTCACATGTGTATTGATTTTTGTGCACTGAAAAAAATCACGGTAAAGAATCACTACCCACTTCCACGCATTGATGATTTTATTAATCAGTTAAAACATGCAAAGTATTTCACTAAGTTAGATTTGAGAATTGGTTATCATCAAGTTAGGATAGCTGAAGAAGACATTTGGAAAACTGATTTCAAGAGTAAACAAGGATTGTATGAGTGGTTAGTTATACCATTTGGCTTAAACAATGCACCATCTACTTTTATGAGAGTGATGAATGATGTACTTAGATCATTTCTATATGAATTTGTCATTTTTTACTTAGATGACATACTCATATTCAAAAAATCAAGAGAATAACATGTCATGCATGTGAACAAGGTACTTGATGTTTTGAGAAAAGAGAAATTGTTTCTTAAGATGTGAAAGTGCAAGTTTGGTAACAATTCATTAGTATATTTGGGACATATAGTTGGAGGAGGTAAATTGAAGATTGATACTTCCAAATTTGAGGTCATTTTGAAGTGGCCCAAGCCCAATACAATTATCGAGGTAAGAAACTTTTTAGGGGCAGCATAGTATTGGAGGAAATTTATTGCTAATTTATCTTCCATTGCAACACTGTTACATGCATTGACAAGCATAAATAAAGTCTTCCATTGAGGAGATTTGCAGTAGAAAGAATTTTATGCTTTAAAGAAAAAGATAAGTACGACACCGGTACTAGCAATTCCAGATCTAAGACAACCATTTGAGATCCAAACGGATGCAATTGATTATGCTATGGGAGCCGTGCTCATGCAGCAGGTAAGCCTATCTCATTTCATTCTGAAAATTTTAATGGAGCTGTGACTAAATATCCTACCTATGATAAAGAGTTATATGCATCGATACAAAGTGTAAAGAAATGGAAGCATTACTAAAAGAGACCATTATCCATATCGACCATCAACCATTGCAGTCCTTACAATCACAGTCAAAGTTGCAGCAATCAAGACATTTCAGATGGATGGTTTTTCTACAACAATTTCACTTTTTTATCGGGTACAAGAAAGGAATCTACAATAAGGTAGTTGATATGCTCTCTAGGCCTATTGTAAATTTAGTTATTATTCTCAAGCACAATTCTATTATGCATGAAAGTTACATTGAACAGTATGTGAATGATAGTGATTTTCAAGATGTGTATGAGAACTTGAGTAAAGGAAACCAAAGTGAAGAGTTATATTATCATGTGCATAATATTTTGTTGTATCACTTGGTAAACAATATCATAAGGGAGGCACACACATCATTGATTGCAAGACATTTCAGTGTAGGCACGAAAATAACACATCTACAAAGGTATTGTTATTGGCCACACATGAATGAAAGTGTTTCTCGTTTTATTAGAGGATGTTATTTATGTGCAACAAGTAAGCCTAGCAATAGGAAACTTGGTTTGTACACACCACTTCCAGTTCCTTCTCATCCTTGGGAGAGCGTCTCAATGGATTTTGTAGGAGGCCTTCCTATGTCAAGGAAAGGTCATGATTATTTGTATGTTGTGGTAGATAGGTTCAAAAAAATGTTCATTTTGATGGCATGTAAGAAAAATATTAAAGCTGAACAAACCTCTGATATTTTCTTTCAAAATATATGGATCCATTTTGGTGTTCCTTCTGCTATTGTGAGTGATCGAGATTCTCGATTTATTGGGAATTTTTGGTCAAAATTATGGGACATGATGGATAAAATTTTGAAGAAGAGTACAACATTTCATCCAAAAATAGATGGTCAAACATAGGTGGTAAATAGGATTGTTATTCATCTTCTAAGAGGCTATTGTAGCAATCATCCCAAGTTGTGGGATGAACAGTTACACTACATACAACATGCATACAACCGAGAAAAACATTCTTCCATAAATACATCACCATTTGAGGCATGTTTTGGTTACTTTCCAAGATTTCCATTGGACTTTATCTCTGAGAAAGATGTTTTTGTAGATGGACATAGTGACATAGATAAAACAAGAAAGTTCATTTAGAAAATTTAGTTGGTACATCACAAAGTGCAAGAGAAACTTGAGAAGAGTCAAAGCAGCTACAAGACAAGGCATGACAGACATCGAGTGAATCATAAATTCCAAGTTGGAGATGAATCTTGGTTGTACATAAGCAAAGAAATATTGCAAGGGGAAGGTAAAAAGCTCAAACCAATTTGTTATGGTACATTTAAAATTTCGGAAAAGATTGGTACAGATGCATTCAAGCTATATTTCCCTCCTTATATGAAAATTTATTTTTTCATTAATGTTGAGAATTTGAGACTGTTTGAGCCTCCTTTGATTGATGATCAAGGAGAACATCTTCAGCTGCCATCAATAGATGATTTCTTGCCATAATATCTTAATGAAATTTAGCAAGATCTCATAATTGACAGAAAAATCAGAAATTCAAGAAGAGGGGATGTTGAATACCTTAGAATTGGACTCAAAGGAAAAATCGTTGGAGATTGGAAAGTGAGGGAGCTGTACCCTCACTTTCTAAATAATTGATAATATCATTTGGGGCCCAAAAGGATTCTAGTGGGAAGGAATTATCTAAAGCTCAAGTTTTAGCTAAAAATTGAAAGTGCTCGAAATTTATTCAAACCTGAACAACCGAATAGATTTTGTCATTAGGATTCTGGCACAACTTGTTTCATCAAAATCTGAGTTCGTATGGCTAAGTTATTATCTACTGTTCATTTCCAAAACATGAAAAAATTGAGTAGAACATTGACAATGATGATGTGGCAGCTATAGTTAGCAGTTGCAGGTATAGCCTCTAGAAACAACAAATGAGATTGTGCCAAGTGGAACCAACTGATTTGCTGATGATGAATAGGAAGTGAAATTTTTTAGTCCTAAGTCTAAGTGGAATTTTATTTAAGTTGGCATTTCATTATATGGTGGCTAATGAGGAAGGGCCACATGGTATGCCATGTACCCCCCCATGGCCGACAGGTTGAAAGGTCGAATTGGGGTCATAGAAATGTTTTGGACAATGGTATTATGGTGGTATATATATATATATATATTACAACATATATATATTATATAGCTTTCAACCCACCTCACAATGGATCTAACCAAATCTGGAAGGTTACCTAACTAAACTAGCAGAGTTTCCAATTCTGGCAGCATTGATAAGTATAGCGGAGGAGTTTTAAATTTAGCAGAGTAAAAATTATGAGGTGGAGCAGGGGGTCGAACTCTTGACCTCTTGCCAGTAAACTGCACGCCTAATCATCTCTGTTGTCAAGTGTTTCTTACACATATCGCTCTCCGCATGAATTTAAATTATATATGCTCGACATTTGGGGATCGAAGGGGCCAACCCCCTCCCCATGTGGCCACAAACATAGAACCAGGCGCTAAATACATTCCGATGAGATTTCTCTAAAAGTGGTTAATTAAACATAAAACATGGTTAACCCACGTTAACCTGTCATTAATCACATAAAGAAAAACTTATCACTAAACATGATTATCCACCCTAAACACACTTAGAACTAATTAAACCAGAGGTAATGTTAGTGGAAAATTCGGATGCAACGCTAATTTTGGCTTGATTTCCAATTTTATAAATTTAACGCACAGTTTCTCTAGTTTTGGAGGAGAAATTGGGGCAAAGTTAGTTTTGGTCATAACTCACTCAATTTTCGACCAAAATGAGCTCAGTAAAAGTCATTCATAGCTAATTTTCATGATAGGAAGTCAATGGAGCAGGTTATAGAGGCGGAAAAGGTGATCTACAGGTGTTAGTACATTTTAATATTTTTGAAGGTGAGGGCCAACAAGTGTTGGGGTCATTACTAGAGCATCCAGAGTCTAATAAAAGCAAAAAAATAGTCATTTTTGGGAGACTGGGATGTTATAAACTCATTGGAATAGGTTCCAAAAGGTTCTGAAGCTTGTAACAACAATTTGAGCACACTTGAAGCTAATACAAAGCTCACACTATAAAGTTGGACCAAGGAGATGTAGCCTAGGAGGGGTGAAATACTTTATAAAAATTCTCTGTGTTAAGATCTGTTATATGTGCTTGTTGTGTTTACTATTTCTTCTATTCTGTCATTTAAAATTATTCTTTTTAAGCTTATGAAAAACTCATAATTTCACTAAGTACATTGTTTGAAAATCACATGCTCTTAAACAAACTCATGAAGGATAAGTAAAACAATGCAAAGAAATGTTTATATCTGAAATGAAACTAGCACAACGTTAGATAGCTTCAGGAAATTCTAATTTGGTCTCCCAGGAAAAATTGGGCAACGAATTCGGTTACGTTCTTAATGCCTTTGAAAGTGAACGAAAGCCAGGTGCAAGGTCACATTGATTTAATTACCTTGGATTGTAGTACCTGGAGATACCTTTGTCTACACTTGGGTAGGGTGGTAGGTCACACTATGTAAAATTGGATAAAATTCCCTCATCTTGCCACTTACACTCCCCATTCTTGTGGAACATGTTCAGGTAAGCTTGCTGAGTTAAGAGCTAATATCACCGGGCTACAATTGATTTTTCAACAACAGAGGATCCATTTAAGTGAGGTGAAGGAGCTGAACATGGAGAAAAGCAAGAAAATTGGCCAGCTCGAAGATGAAATTGGGGCATTCAAAATCATGCTTGAGGACCTCCAAATTCATATTTCCAAGTAGAACTCCCAACCAGAAAAAGAAAGCTTTAGCTTTGACCTCAGTCACCATGTCATTCTAGATGATTAGCCTACTCTACATATGTCTCGTTTAAACTTATTTTGCTCCTATTGAAATTCTGTAAAGTCTATACTAGTATTATAGTTTTTTTTCCAGTCTTGTTTTGAAAATTTGAGGAAAAATTGGGCCTACTTAGTGACGTTGCTCTTGCAGCTTTGAAGCCCAGAATCGACATTGTAATGAAAATGTAAATCTCATGGTTCTATCTCCGACGGGGCACATATTAATACACCTAGTACTCTTTCATGTTAAAAAAAAACATGTGTAATATTATATTATTAACAATAGTATATTAATTATAGTGAGTACACTGATAGTATTATTAATATAATAATATTGTTATACCTAAAAATAATTTATATTCTAATATTATAAGGTTATCGTCTTCTTCTCTTTTGGTTTGACTCGTGAGACATGTCCAAGGGGATTGAAATTTTGATCACTTGGATACACAAGGTCTTGCCAACATGCCTTTTGCCAATTGTTCTACGACCCACACACATAATGTTATCACCTTAAGAACATTAATATTAACATTAAAATTTGTAATATTAATAATATTTTTTATTTTATTATTAATATTGTTGTTATTAATAGAAATTAAATAGTAGTATTGAAATTATTATTAAAAATATAAAAAAACTATAATAATTCCATTATTAATGTATTTAATAACATTCTAAGTAACAATAATAATATTAATATCCTTAATAGTATTATTATTTATTAATAATAACTTCATTATTAACATTAAAAATATTATATTATTAACAATAATATATTAATTATAATAAATGTACTATTAGTATCATTAATATTATTAGCCCACGTGGTGTAGAGTAGTCGGTGATGGGGTGCACTGTTAAGGGACTCCATATGCAAGGTCACTCGTTCGAAACCCATGAGTTTACGATTAGTCTAAACTACCAAAAAAATCATTAATATTATCATATAATTATATTTAACAACTCACCTTATTATAATATTATATTATTATTACCTTAATAATATTAGGATTAAGATTAACAATATTTTTAGTGTTCAAAATAATATCAGTGTGATTAACATTATAATTATTATTGTTATTAATAATAATTTTTTTGGTAAGGATTTTATTTTTGGTAAGTTTATAAACGGTGAGGTTACATCATGTTCATGTCCAAGAATAACACCCGAATAAGGCGGGGAATTGAACCAATGACTTAACATCTGGGAATTTGTTAACACCACACCAAATAACCATCTATCCAAGACCCTATGGAATTTTTGGTAAGAAATGTTGTTAATGTGACTAATTTATTATTATTATTTATAATATTAATATTAACATTATTAATAATTATAACGTCTATGATATTAATTTTAGTTTTAATTCTATTAATACTAATACTATTATTATTGTCAATTTGAATGTTTATAAAGGTATTAATAATAATAATGTTGTTATAAATGTTATTAATATTAATATTTATGTTGAATTTAATCTTAATATATAGTATATAATATAATTTTGTTTTTGATATTATTAATACCTAAATATTTTGGTATTCAATTTCTAAAATCATTTTTTCTAAATATATTATAATACAAATTTAATATTACTTTAACAATATATTGTTAGCCGTATAAATTTAATAATTTTAAAGTTGTTTGCAATGTTATGAACAATAAATTTCATCGCAATAATGACCAACAATATAAATTTAATAAATTTAAAGTTATTTGCAATGTGATTAACAACAAGCAACGTTGCAATGTGATGTATGATAAACATTATCGTAATATGATGAACATTAAAGACCATTGGAATGTTCCAAAAAATATATGCCATTTCAATGTGACCAATAATATCCATCCTCATAATTTGACAAATAATAATTTTCGTTGTAATGTGAAAAATAACAACCAATGTTACAACATGATGAACAATGTCACAATGTTACAAATAATTAATACTGTCAGAATGTGTAAAATAAGAAATGATATGATAATTTGATGAAAAATAAATATTATTGCAATGTGACCTACAATATAAATTTAATAACTTTAATTTTTTTTGCATTGTGATGAACAAAAAATGATGTTGCAATGTGATAAATGATAAAAGTTGTCACATGTGACAAATATTAAAAGTCATTATAATGTGACGAATAATGAATGCCATTGGAATTTGACGAATAATATCCTTAATCTTAATTTGAAAAACATTAAATTCCATTGCAACGTGACAAACAATAAATCTCACAATGTTATGAATAATCAACATTGCCACAATGTTATTAACAATAAGCATCCTCACAATGTGACTAATAACAAATATCATACTAATGCATCAAATAACAGATGGCATAGGCTAATGGAATATGCATTGCACTATGGGTTGAACATGGTTAATATTCATTAATATAGTCGTTATTTAAAAAAAAATCACATATGTACATAAATTCTCAATATCGCAATGGTTAGTGATGGTCACAATGGTCAAACATTATGGCAATGATGAAAATTTTCAACATCAACACACAGTCAACACAGTCGGCCATAGTAATCACATTCAACATAGTCAACCATAATCAACGTCTGCAACATATGATATATGACCATCTTTAGTAAACCTACTTAATCTTGGTCAACCATCTTCGACCATCCGTGAAACAACTCAACAATGGTCACCCATGGTCACCATAATCAACCATGGCCACCAAAATCAACCATGGACATCCATGTTCAACCACTTTATTAAGCACGATAAACCATACTTGTCTATTCTTAAACATTTCCAACCATGATCAACCATGTTCACCCATAGTCAACCATAATCGACCATAATCAAGCATGATATTACAAGCTCATCAGTGGTTGAACAAGTTGAAAATGGTTAAATATGGTTAGTAATTTCAACTATAGTCAACTAGATCAATAGTGGTCAACCATGGTCAACATGAAAATTAGTGTTTTACCATAGTTAACCATAATTTAACATTATAAATGCTTGTTTGCAATGGATTTCCATGGTTACATATGCCCAATTCTCATAAACCCTCGGTCAATCATAGTGAATCCTCATAAATATTTCCAACCATGGTCAAACATCATCAACCATCGTTAACTTTCTTCGACCCTCTTCAACCATTATTAAACATGGTCATCCATAGTCAACAATTGTAAATCTTAATAAACATTTCTCAACCATATGTTGACCATAGTTAACCACTGGCAACCATATTCAACTATAATAAACATTTGTTAGCAATAAACAACGATCATACAACATAAAAAACTTGGGAAACCGTGTTCAATTAAGGTCAAATATGGTCAATCAATTTTGAATAATTCCCTATAGGGTTAGCATGGTTATATTGGTCACCCAAGGGGAAGAATGGGTGAACATGGTCAACCATAGTAAACATGGGAATTATGGTCAACCATGGTTTTGTTGATGGGTGTAATTGACCAAATGTCAACAAGTTAAAACATCTCGGTCTAAGGTTATTTGAATTAACCCAACGGTTTGGTATGGTTGTTCCTAATGGGTTTAATGGCTCCTTTAGCCAAATTATTTCCTTCCCTTATGAGAAATAAAGTGTTAAATATTCTCTAAGGGTCATACACTAATATTTATAATGTAAAAAATTATATAAAAATATAAAAGTTATAAAATAACTAGAAGAAACTCTAACTAGTGAGGGATGATATTTGATATAATCTCTAAATAGTTTTGAAAGAAGTTTAATTTCTAAGTAAGAAAAATAATTCTAAACTAAAAAGGAAATTGATTTCAAATGTGAACAATAAACTTGTTAATCATCTAATCAATCTAATTTTTCTTTTAGATCATTTTAGTTAACTCACATTAACAATAAGAAATGAAATTGAGAATCCTAATTAACTATCTTGGCCAAGAGATTAAAAAAAATGACTTATTTCACTTCATTATCGATGGGATAATCATTCGTAAAGAATGAACCAAGAAATTGAATTCATGGAAATGAAAGACCATAACATAACATAAGGGAAGAAAAATAGTCACGATGCTAAATATTTCTACAAAATTCATGTGAGTATGACATTTAACTTATGAAAATTGTTTCATGAATTATAACAACATATCACATAGATTAAAACCAATCCCTCTAAGAAACAAGCTCCAGGAACTAATATACTCTTTTATATAAGAATAAGAACCAACGAAGGTAAGAAATATAATGTTAATTAAACCATTATTTCTGAAACATAGTTAGATATATAACAATAACATCATTTCTAATAAATTCTCTTAAAAAACAATTATTAGAGAAATGATGTAAATGACAATGAAATATTTAGATGATAAACAACTATTTTCTTTGCATTAAAAACATTTAATATAAAAAGTTACATAAGTGGTTCAACATAGGTATTTTGTTGCCATTCGTTAATCAAGATTCCATTCTTTTCTCCCCCCATCTTCTCTCAATGTTTCACTCTATTTATATTGGATAAAAGTATAATAATACAAAATTCAGAAATGTTTCAAATAAAGATATAGTTCCCCAAAAATAGGAAACATTGTTTATCCAATGAGTTCTACCTAATGTATTATATCAAAGCTTTTCTTAAAAATAAACAAATAAAAACGACATAGTGTAAAAAAATATTTTGTCTCATTAGGAAGTACTAACAATATTCAATGTTATTGGAAATAAAATATCGATTGTACGCTTATAGAGAAGAAATGTAGAATAACATGAAATAGATAAAATCAATATTCAATATATATATATATATATTTTTAAATTAGTGGCTACAAAATCTTCGATTATGCATGTACTAAAGAAGTCAATAAAACAAATAAAAATATGTTCATACCTCAAAAAGATACCATAACCTAAAGAAAATTATATGAACATACTTTACTTAGCACCATCTAGACTTTGTAAATATGGGGTGATTATGAAATTAATTATAGAAGATTTAACTATCACTTTATTTTAGTTAGTTGAAGTTTTTCTTTCAATTGAATGACCTGTTTATTATGTTTCTGAACCATAGATTAGATTTGCAATTTTATCCTTTGGTTTTCCAATTGTAATTCATTGATTTTATGCTTGAGATATGGCATTATAATACTGTATTTCTCCATCTAGAACCATATTTTCACACACTCATGTGAATGTTGTCCATTCTGACAATCATCCATAGACCTAGTTGCAACATCATCAGTCTGGTAAAAATAAAAGTTAAACCTGAAATATTCATCCAATGTTGACCTAGGGGTTTCCTTTCAAGTTTTAGTTATTTAGGAATATCTATTTGAACAGGTGTAGAAGAAGTTGAAAACTTTTTAGATTTGTTTCTTTTTAGCCTAAACATATTTCATGCCAATTGTTTTGTTTTAATTTCATTGAGCTTGATCAAATTTTCCTCATATTTAATTACTTCACATACGGAGTTATGTTGGACACAATGCATAGATGATTTAGGCTCAAGCTTTGAATTTTTAGGAATTATAGAGTCAAAATTTTGTCCCCATAGATTGATTTTAAACCTTTTAGTTGAACTATGAGTAATGCAAGTAAAAGCTAGTTTTAGGAACTCATCATGAGTGTCATCTGACATGCTCAACTAAAATAGTTCTATACGTATTTTTGGAATGAAAATTTGATGAATGTATGAGGCTTTGGTTTCAGAAGTATTTACATAAATATCCCTAGGGTATCATCGAACTGTGGAGGAATTGATTTATTTTTCTTGACCAAAAAATCATCAAAATTATTTCTATGGAGGATTTCCTCCCAAGAATCCCCTAATTGTGATAGTCGAATTTTAACAAGAACTTGAAACATGCCATAATAAAATATGATCCTATCTGGGTTATTAAGCCCTCTATAGTAAGCTTTTTCCATTTAAGTTAGGCTCTTCAATAGATAATAGGGAATATTAGGTTGATATCAAAGAAAAACCATAAGAGGATGAATATGGAAGTAGAAAAATATACCATAATGATGCTCACATGCTATAAAATACCAAATAATCAAAACAAAATCACATCATTTTTTCTTGAGTTGTGTTACAAGCCTCCCTTTTGTATTATATGACAAGTTGTTGGATAAAAAAAAATTTCTCAATGGGATTTCCTTCACGGGGTACATTTTGGACCATTTTTATCCCTCAACTAGAAAGTGAGTAACCTAGGCTACAAAGGCCTCATTTACCAACACTTTGATATCTCCGACTTGAGAATTTTTCCCATTGAAATTCAAATAAAATGCTTTGGATACCACCATAATATTACCATGAAAGGCTACGAAGAAATCCCACCATCCTACCTTATTAAAAGAATAAAAATATTCTTCATATGATAAACAATATTAGTGCCTAGAGGTTCAAACCTCAACATAGGGTCCTTAAACAAGACGCTTATCTCAATCACTGTTGGTCATACATAGAGGATAAGAAGAGCATACAATTGTGTGGTATAGCATGGAAAACCTCAATGCCCCTAGAAATGTCAAACGCGTTGGTGTTATGAATGTTAAACAAGTATGAAATTACACAATACCTTCAAGTACCATCCATATAGGGTAAGAGTAATGAAATTTGTTAATCAACAATACAGATGATTAGTTCTTGGGATGATTTGACTCATAACTAGAGTCCAGGTGTAAAAAGAACAAATTTCCATACAAGTAAGTGTTTCCATGACACCAAGTATGGAGAATGAGCTCCATTAATATGTTTTATCTATGAATACTCAAAGGTTGTAGATGTAATTGTGATAGATCACTTAAATTACAATAATAAGGTTGGCATAATTGGGAATTTAAGTTTGGAAAACATAGATCTGTAATTATTTAAAAACGTAATATACGACATCAGTAAAATTTAGACCCTCATTCATTAATTCCTCCCAACGTTTGAATTTCCACAACATTTATTAGTTGCAAGGATTGAATCGTAATCTACATATTGACAACATGAACATGGTATTTGAGTTTTTTTTAATCAAAATGAACTTGGAATAAGAAAAAATATAAATTCCATTATAACTCTTAGGTAAGAATAAGGTTTAAGGATTTGAGAAAAAAAGAGCACCATCTAGTATATAATTCAAGGCTGCAACTAAGAATGAGAGTACAATCCTTCAGTCATTAGAGAAAATAAGCTTACAAAATTGATGCAGGAGCATCAGAGCACCTTAATTAAAATTCAAAATCAATGCTGTGAAAGACGAGATGTGGAAAAAATTTTTTTTTTGTTGTTGTGAAAGTCAGGGAGGTGTGAGGAGTAAAACCTGAGTCAAATGATGGAAGCGATAAGTCTCTAAAAGACTTTATTGATTGTTTTTGCCATGTAATCAAACAAAGAGATTTAGGGGTTTAGTTGAGCAATTGTGGGAGAAGAACTCGTGGATCTTAGATGATCCACTTGCTTGTAATTTCTTTATAAAGTGAGTCTGTGTTGTATGAGTGAGGGCAGAACACAATGTAGCCACAGAGAAAATTTGTGATTCAGGCCAGAGTGGCCTTAGCCTGTATTCGAGCTCGAACAATAATGAAAATTGTGTATTTTTAAGTATCGAGGGTAATCTAGAACTTACAGTATCTATGCGTTGTTTATTTTGAATTCTTAATATATGTGTGTGTTATTCTTGTTAATTGATAGACTATGTGAGTGTGAGTGGTTAATGGAGTTCCTATGAACTTCACATAGACGAACTATGGCAGAGCATAGATTATGGAATGAAAACCCCATCGACAAGAATTAGAGTAAAGGATGAATCGATCGAGAAGAACCACGTGCAGGTGAGAAGGTGGTCATGATTAGATCGCAAATCTGAAAGGGAAGAGATCGATGGATAAGATGACTTCACAAGTTAAACAAAATTACTCACGATGCAATGTGATGAAGGGTGAGCAGTGAGGACTGTTAGATATGGGTGCAGATCAATGATGGACGACAAATAGAAAATTTTAGCGGATAGTGTTAGGAATTCGCTCAGTAAGTTATATTTATTGGGATGTGATTAGGAGAAGGGCCACGTGTCGACATTGCACATTAGTGGACATTGCATGATTTATGGTTCAACCATTATTGTATAGAGTTAAACTTGCGGGTAGTGATTTGTGATACGACGAGGAAGTTTTGATGTTGCAATGCGACATCGTCATCGCAACTTTGCATTGGTAGAATTATATGTTTGCTATTAAGGTTATTTGTTAAGTTTGTCGATATGTGATGCGCTGTGATTGGTCCCCAGATTTTGGGACCCTAGAACCACAGTTCCTTGTGTATGTAAGGGGTTTGAGCTTATGTGAGATCTGTTTTAGAGTAACCGCTATTTGATTGCTAACATATGTATGTTTATAGAATTCCAATATTATAATCTATTGCGAGTAAAGGTAGTTTATATGGGCCCAAAACCCACAGGTCCACAATATTGTTTAAAATGAAGTTTTGTGATGCATCAAGTGGTATCAGAGCAAGGAAATATTTCCTGAGGAAATAGATTGTGTGCAAAGGAAGAAGGAGGTACAATTATGTTAAATATTGGTGAGTTTGTGGTCTTTATATTGTTGTTTAGGTAGTAGAGGAAGGTGGGAATATTGTAGCAGCCTAGAGCCAGGAGTGCTCAAATGGTTCCAAAGAAGAGAGAACCAGAGATAGGCTAAAAGACTAAGCTCAGAGGAGAGAATACTGGTGAGGTATCGTGTAGCAGGGAGGACTTGTTATTGCAAAGGTTTTATTGTAGCTCACAGAAATATCACAAAGGAAATTCCGCAGAGGATGTGAGTAGAATTGTTGAATAAGAATATTTGGTACTGATAGGAAGCAGCAAACTTGTTATGGAGATGAAGAAGGCATATAACCAGGAGGTCATAAGAATTTTTCTACCGTGGGAGTCTGATACAGGATCATCAGAGCACCTTACTTAAAATTAAAATTCAATGCTGTGAAAGAGGAGACGTGGAAAACCGTTTGTAAACAGGGGAGAATTCTGTGAAACAGATCTAAAATGATGGAAGTGATGAGTCTCTAGAAGACATGATTAATTGTAATTATCTTCCATGTAATCAAACAGAGAGATTTAGGGGTTTAATTGAGTAATTATGGCAGACGAACTCGTGGATCTTAGATGATCCACTCACTTTTAATTTCTTTACAAATGTGAGTATGTATTGAATGTGAGCACAGAGATAGTGCAATGTAGCCTGACGGAAAAATTTGTGGTTCAGGCCAAAGTGGCCTTAGCCTATATTCGAGCTCAAACAATAATGAAAATTATGTATTTTTAAATATCCATGATAAAATGGAACTTAAATTATCTATGTGTTGTTTATTTCGAATTATCAATATATGTGTGTGTTCTTCTTGTTAATTAATAGACTGTGTCAGCATGGATTATTATGGCAGAGAATAGATTATTAATCAAAATTCCATCGACAGGAATTAGAGTAAAAAATGACTGGATGGAGAAGAACTATGTATAGGTGAGTGGACGGTCATGATTAGATCACAGATTTTAAAGGGAAGAGATCAATGGCCAAGATGACTTTGAAAATTAGACAAAATAACTTGCGATGCGGTGTAATGAAGGACGAGCAGTGAGGACCATTAGATCTGGGCACAGATCAATGGTGGAAGGGAAATTGCAAATTTTAGCAGATAACATTAAGACTTCGCTAGGTAAGTTATATTCTTACGATGTGATGATGAGATGGGCCACGTTTCAGCATTGCGCATTAGTGCACATCACATGATTTATGGTTTAACCGTTATTGTATAGATTTAAACTTGTGGGAGGCGATTTGCGATAAGACGAGGAAGTTGCGATGTTACATCTTCATCGCAACTTTGCATTGGCAGAATTATATGTTTGTTGTTAAGGTTATTTTTTAAGTTTGTCTATATGCAATGCACTGTGATTGGTCACCAGATTGTGGGGCCTTAAAACCATAGTTCTGCATGTATGTAAGTGGTTTGAGCTTATGTGTGATCTATTTTAAAGTAACCAATGTTTGATTGCTAACGTATGTATGTTTATAAAACTCCAATATTATAATCCGCTGCGAGTAAAGAAATTTTATGTGGGCCTATAATCCACATGTCCATGATATTCCTTAAAATGAAGTTTTGTGTTGCATCAAAAATCTATGGATTCAATGATGGGATTGGAAAACCATAGGAGAAATTGTCACATTTTTGTCTTAAAATATAGGTTGTCATTCATAATAATTTGGAAACCTAAAAGGATAAATTTTATGTTTATAATTAACAACCCAATCAACTAACATAAGAAATTTTTATATCGGGGTCCCATTTCATTTGAAGAAAAATGAAGGCAATATATTGGGAGGCCAACAAGCCTACCACAATTATTGATAATAAATATTGACAAATTTCTTCAACCACATACAACCACATCAAACCATATGCTAACCATATTGAACGATGTTTTACCAACTCAACTATGGTCATACATGGTTAAACGAACTCAACCACAAGCATACATGGTCAAACATTATTTCTCATCATCACCCATGTTTAACCACACATAAATTTGGTTATCCATAGTCAACCATGGTAATCTCTAGTCAACCATAGTCAGCCTAGAACAACCCATGATCTACCTACTTCTAATGGATATCCATGTCCAACCATGGTTAGAATCTTAAAATATGGTTAGCTAAGGTCTCTTGGTTGATTATGGTCAACCATTGTCAACATGGGCAACCATAATATATCATAAAAAATTATGGTCAGCCATGGAAAAATATATCAAACCATGTTTATCCAAGGTCTACATGGTTAAACTATGGTCTTCATGCCCAACTAAAGTCATCATGCCCAACCATTGTCAACCATTATCAACCATGAGTAATCATGGGAAACATGGTCAACCTTTCTTAATCATAATCTATCATAGTAAATGGTTAACCATGGTCAAAATCTGCAACCATGTTAGATGGTTGACAATGATCATCCTTGGTCAACCATGGTTGATAATGGTTAGTTAAAGGTCAACCATGGTAAACCTACCTCAACAATACCAACCATAATTAACCATTGTCAATTATGAGAACTCCTCTTTATCCTTTTGTTGTAGGGAAAACCCAACACCCCCCACTTTTTACTCCTTTACATCAAAAAATGGGGACCCTTTCCATTAATTTTTGGCTAAACAAATTTTATCATTTTTATTAATTTAATTGTCATACAATTTTTCCATTTTTTTGTTTTCGTCAAATTTTCATTTTGATCGTTGGATTGAATTCAATTTTTAGCAAGTTTTCCATCGATACTTGTTTCACCTCATTTGGTCAACCAATTTGTAAAATGACACTCCTTTGAAGTTTGATCATTTTTGCCGCTAGTGCTAAGAAAATGTTTAAAGTGTATAATGTTTTAATTTTCACAATTAAAATAGTAATTCATTGTCAATATTAACTCTTAGTTAATTTTTATTAATTTTTTAATGTTTCACTAGCAGTCCTACACAATGACCCAGCCAAATTGTAAAACAGTTAAAAAACTTTTTTTCTAGATCTCTGTAATTTATTCCAATTTCCTATTTAAAAAAAAACTTTCCAAACCTGAAAACTCAAAATTGCAAAGTGGTTGTAGTTCATTTCTTTGAATTCTTAATTCCACGTAGCCCCACTTTACATCACCTCCTCCCTTCCAAAATCTCAATTTAGATCATCTTGAAATAAAAAAAATGTGAAACAAAAAATGAGATTTAAAAATGTTGAAATGAAAATTGTAATGTGAAATTATTTTGCGATCTGATATAGTGATAGCAATACATCGCATATCGCAAAAAATAAAACCTTGTGTGCTTATTTGAAAGACGCCGAACTCCAATATGCAATTTGGGTTTTATGCGTCGTGTTTAAATTTCTTAAAAGAAGGTTTTATCATAAACAACTTATACCTCCTGACACCATGACATCAACCACCCTCCACCTCATCTCCTTATCGCTCCATTTAACTCCCTCCTCCATAAAAGTCAACACTGAAAGCATATATGTTCGTCTTTGTTTTTTAAATTTGCTTGCCTTGCTTTTAAATTGTAATATGTAATATTATGTCTTTATTATAATATATTATGTTATAATTATAATTTAATTATTATAATTATAGTATAATTAAATCATAATATTAACATAATTATATTTAAATTAATTTTTATATCATTTTTTATATATTAATAAATTTATGTTTATGATTAATTTTGTTAATAATTAAGATTAATAAAATAGTTTTAATTTTTTTTTTGGTAGTTTAGTCTATTCTATTAATTCGATAAAAGAAACATTACATATGCTACAAGTGGTGTTGGAAAGTTGCACTTAACCAATCCTAGCCCTTGTTGCTCGGTTTCGAGGTTGCCTCAGAGGAGGAAACCAACCTGGACAAAACTTGAGACATAAATTTCAATATACGCAGTAGTTTTGATGTATCTAGATAGTACAAAATATGCAGAAACAAAAAAGCATTTATGGTGGCATGCTTGACATAAAACATGGAAGAGTTGTGCAGCTGCGCATGCCTCAATATTCATATTCATCATCATTATTGAGGACCTTCTCCTCTATGGGGCAAGCGGGTAGCTGCGATGTCGCTTCCGCAGAGTCTTCCACTGTATGCTTGGGCTTAGGGACATATGGGCAGAGAATGGGGGACTCTGGATCCTATGCATTAGCGACACACGTCCAGTTGCCTCTAGATTCCATCAACTAGACATCTGATTCATCGTATTCCTCCACCTGGACCAACAACGGATCAATATTGCGTGATAGGTGGTGTGCCTAGTGTGCTATGGTGGACTTCCGTGGACCACACCTAGCTCTTTACAGAGCATGTATGAGAACTTCTTCCTCCTACTCAGGATCGGGGTTCTGTCTCGCAAAACTACCGAAGGAGGAGCCTTCCATCGAATCCAAGTGACTGTCCTTTTCACGGTGATAAAGGCCAGGGAGAGCACCTCTCTTACCACATAAAATGGTTCTCTAGCGTAATCTAGTTTGTGTGGATGTTTGGAATTGGGGAAGTGCGAAAGCAGAGTCAAAAGGAAAGGTAGAGGGAAATTACTGTGAGTTGCTTGGGGCTGAGGGCTCATCCTTTTAAAGGGTCTTGGACACATGTGAGGGGTATGGAAATGAGTAGGCCTCGCACGCAGCTGCGTGCCATGACCAATTTCCTGAGCAGGCTCGAGTGAAGGGTGATGGCTTATATACAAATCAATCATGATAATCATTTTTGGTGATAGTTACAGGGGGGTACCCTGGATAGGGTGACGTTGTACCCAACATCTCATCATCATACCTTATCCCATTTGTCTCATATGGATGGCTAATGGTTTAAGGATCTGCAACAGGTGAGGCTCTGCACAGAAGATCTCCATCCTCCTAGGTGTGTGAGAAATTATTATTGTTTGTGCCAGTTCCGTCACTCACATTCGGGGAATAAAATAGTTAAAATTGTATTAGCATTAATTAATCAATAATTATAATCTAATTTAGTATTTAATTTTAATTAAAAAAAATGGATTTTTAGTCGAGGAAACATAATTTTCAGAATTATGCGAGTTTTCATTGTTCAATTTTAAATGTTCATAAGTTGATTTTTACTTGGCCAAATGAGGCCAAATGAAGTAGTTTCATTATCGTATTGCATCCTTTAATGGATCTAAAATTCAGCGGAATCAAGCTCTCAATTTTTAAATAAAACTAATTTTCTGAGTTTAATTTTCTCCATTCTCATTTTCCCACAACTTTTACTGAGTGTAGATCCATTAATATATGTTCCCATAACCAATTAAATCTTCATAGGAATCAATAAAAAGGTATGATTTATTTTCATATTATTTATTTAATTAAATTTTATTATATTTGTTTTAATTCTAGAATTGGTATTTTTATTTTATTTTTGAATTTTGATTTTGATTTTTTTTTATAGGAAACCAATTGAAAATATGAGGAGAAGACTATATCAATAAATCAAGATACTCCGGAAATTGAAGAATATAATTTTGAACAAAATATAGTTGATTGAGTAGAACCACTCTTCAACAAATTGCTTATTGACAATTATTTTTGTAAAAAATGTAAATAGAAAAATGTAGATGTATTCTAGAGGCCTTCTCTTTTATGCAATTCTTGAACTCTTGAAAAGCGCTACTGTAATAAAGGATTTAGATTTTTATGGGGATGGGGATTTGAATCGTAGGGGAAAATGGCTCCATATTGTTGTACTCTATATGTTTGTGGAGAAACTCTTGTTTATTATGCACTATTGATGTAAGGAGGAGGCCATTTCTGCAAGTAGAGATCAATTAAAGGCCCATTGGATTGTGAAATATTGTTGTGCTGTGAGGATATGTTATTTGATTTAATTTATTAATAAACTTTTATTTCAGTTAATGATGTCTAGCACTAATTTTTACATAGTTTAATTAAAACAAATTGTTATTTCGGTATTTTAATTTATATTTCAGATATATGAGTTAATAATCAAATTCATGCACTATTGTTGAATCTTGAGCATTTATTCATTTAAAATTATTCTTAGAATATTCTACAGGCTTAATTTCTATATAATATGAAAACAGAAGATTACATAGGAACAAATAATTTCAATCTTAGATCGGTAATATATATTACGATTTAGGATAATAATTGTTTGTTTGCATACATGATGTCATATTCGAACTAACTCAATAATTCATTACGAATATATTTAGTTCTTATGAAAGGAATTGGATATATTTTCAATAGGCTCTAATGTAACTATTTACTAAGAGTTTAATTGTGAATATTTGTGTTAATAACAAATCAATTCTGCTGAGCTATCTCCTTGATCTAATTCATTCATCTTAATTCCAATTTATTTAAAGCTTCTTTTACCCGTTAAGATAATTTTATCTTGATTGAGAGAAGGATTTCCATTTCCTTCAATTGAGATAGGTCAGATTAATTTCATCTTAGATCTTGCATGTTTTACTATAACGTTTGCATTTTATAAGTCCTCTTGTTAAAGAGGAAAAACTTTAGAGTGTTTTGGCTATGCCGTTAAAATAACTTAAGGGTCATTATCTTGCATGATCAACAAGAAAAGTCAATATGAAATCCCTCCCTATTGGTAACTAAAGACACATATTAAACTCATAGCAATAGGGAAAAGGTAATTGGACCTATTTAAACCAGTTGGAATCACCATTCCAAAATGAAAAGGAACTACTTTAAGGTTTGGACAGGGTGGTCTCTATTACAATGTCCACGCAAAGAATTTTGAGCCCTCAACATTTTTCACACTAGAAGGAGGGCCTGAGACTTGCTGTCCTTTGGAGTTTTTATATTTTAAAGTTTTATTTAGTCATGATGGCTCCTCTTAAAATTCCAATTTGGAGTTGTATATCTCAACATGAATCTCGCAATAATCCACCAGAAATAGTAGGACACTTGTCAAAGGTAAAGTTTAACGGTAAGATAAATGCTTCTATTTTTTATCATGCTTTTCAATTTATTCAAAATGTTACAAATTCTACTTTTCAAGGAATTGATGAAGGTGTTTCATGTGGGATTTTTACTCTTACATTCTCAGGAAAAGCTAGAAGCTGGTGTCAACCACTTCCGGTTGCCTCAGTTCACAGCTGTGATTAATTTATTAGAATTTTCCTATGTAACTTTGGTGGCTATGAATATGAAAAATTATGTCTATGAAGGCTTTATAATGAATATTTGATTGAATTTACCTTTATATTTCATTTAAATTGTTTAAAAATTAAAATTTAAGATAAACCTTCAAAAGAGGAATTATTAGTTTGGTTTAAAGATATTTTCTCTCTTCCTTCCATTCATAATCCATTTGAAATTATTTCAATCTTTTCTCAATATCCTTCCAATTTTATTAACATAATTGAGAATTCCAATATGGAGGTGTAAAATAATGATGATGTGGCCTCTATTATGTATGATGAATTCCTTCATTTAGTGCACACTTCCTAATGTGTTAATAATGATCAGGATGCACCTTGACACGTCACTGAATCTCAATCACAAAGATTGGAATATTTTACTATTAAAATGAAAGAATATACTAGGAGAAATAATGGAGAAAAGGCTTCCTTGAAATATCAAAATTATTGTGCATGAAATTCAGAAAATTAGAGCATAAATCAACAAGTACAAGAAGAAACTAACAATTCCATAAATATGCAGTCTGCTGCACAAATTTTTGAATACTTTCATGACAATTAAATTTCAAATTCAGGGTAGCCAAACAATATTCTTCAAGAGATCACAATCAATCAATTGAATGATAAAAAATATGAAATTAGTAATTATTAAAATACAAACACAGAATATTATAGATTCATTTCTTCAGATTCACATTTTTTATATTTATCCCAATATTTTTGGTGATAGTAATTTACATTCTCTTTGCATGAATGCTATTCTAGAAGGTAGTGAGACTGATTCAAATAAAATCCCTATTAGCTTTTATGAGGATAAAGAATTATTTATTGATCATTCTTCTAAAATTGATGAAGTTGGGCTTAATTTTTCTTCTTGTTTTGATTTTCCATATGCGAGTGAAGAAAATTTCAATGAAATTCATGAAGTCATTTAGGATAATAAATTTGATATTGATAAATTTGAAACATATTCTACTCAATTCCAATCCCATAATCAGAGATCAATCATATGTGGGAAAGAATAACATTTAAATTTATAAGTTTTTCCAATTAATTCTCATTCTCATGTAAAAATGATCTTCATGATTTTGACATTCAAGAGTCTTTTCCAACTGATAATTTATATGATCATAAAGATATTACATTTGTTGTTGGTTCATAATCATTTCCTCTTCCACAATTCAATACTAATCATCCTTCTTATTCTCTAGCTAATGCTTGTGAGGAGAATATTGTTTTAAACCAATTCTAGTTATGCTATAACACTAATTGTACCAATAATGTAAATTATGATTTAATTTTGACATTTTTCCTTCACTAAGTCGGTTTCATTTCAGATTTTTTTTCTATTTTCATTTTTTCATTTTTTAGATACTTTATACTACCATATTGAGCAGTTCATGATTGAACCCTCAATTAATGCATTTCCTGAATGGGAAAATAAAAGTTCAAATCACAACCATGAAAATCAAGAGTTATTTCTTTTCCAATGCCAATCAATTTTCATCTCTTATCAATTGCTTCTTTATTCTCAAAAGTAGTGCCAACAAGAGAGTGTATTATCACAATATGACCAACATTAAAATTCAAGTAATGATATTCTATTAAATTTATTAGATTTCCATCGGTTTTTCATTGACCCATTTGAAATATATTTGGAAAATTTTACTTCAGAAAATATTATTAATAATTTAACATATGTATATAACACTCACAAATTTTTCTAGGCTATGGAATCTAAAATCTTATTTCCACGATCTTAATTATCATCTTCTCTTTTGAACCTCCTCCAATAATTAATGTAAACCAATACATATTTCTATGATCCAAATTAAATTTAGTTGGAAAGGACATCTCAAGAGAAGGCAACTGTAACTAAATTTCTTTCTTTAAATATACAAGTAATAAATGTAGTTTATGCATTCACATTTAGTTCAATTAGTTCAATTATATTTATAGTTTTACTAATGTTTGATCTATACATACATGCAGGAACTTGAATGAGAGAATGGTTACATTGGAAGTATGACTATACCTAGCCATATTTCCTTCCGTTTAGTTAGCAATAGGAATAACTTAATTTAGATTAGATTCTTTTATGTTTTCGTTTATTTTATTATTCAAAATTTTAATAAGAAAGTAAAACATATCATAGTTTTCTTGGCGTCCATTTCATTTTCTGGAAAATTAGCTTAAAACATATCATAAGCTAATGAAATCCTCCATTTTATTGTCTTTTCGAAACTATGTCAGATTGACAAGATTTCACATTAATCATGTACGAAGAAATTACAAAATAATTGCTATGTATTTGGAATTCTTGACTCACTAATACTTTTGAAAATATCATTGTCACCACTCTTCTCCTCCGACGTAAATTTGAGGTGGATGCAATATGAAAATTCATTACTTAGCATTTTAGATAAAATAAATAGATGATGTTGAATATATGGTAATTTTTAGAAATACATGGGAGAGTTTGAAGATTCATGAGGTGAACATTATTCCCGGTATGCATTAACAAGTTCCTCTTCATCTATTATTAGTTTTTATTATTCATAGTTTATTTCTTATTTTTGTTCTATTTCTTTTGTAAGTCTTCATTGCCTTGATTTTGGAGACTAGAAGAAAGCATAAAACTATTTCTAGATCCATAACATGCTCACGAAAGTATTTTTTTTTGGTCATAATTTGAGTGCTCTTTAAATTTTATTATATTCATTGAAGTTCCATTTAGACTTTTAATACATTATTGGAAGATTCATATTGGATTATTACAATATCACAACCCTCCTCATAAGAAATTTCTGATAATATCCTTCTCTAATAAAATACTCTCGATGGTTAATTAAATTCTTAAAAGGGTTTTTTCTGAAAAGGAAAAGTTAAGTTGGTCCCTTCCTTTTGAACTAAATAATTTAAGAGTTTTTGGCCCCACAGGATTTCCACATAGTGTTATCATAGCTCTCTAATATCAGAACATTTCAATATGAACTTCATTTCTTTGATATCACGCTGAACATACATTTGTGATATCCCTTCTCAATAATTAACAAATAAATGACTTTTCTAAAATTGTGATGTCCACGCAACCCCGAACCCCATACGAAATTTAAATCCAGTTTCACAATATATCGTTTCCATTCATAAATCACAATTTTGGTTGGCGAATATGTTTAAAACTTCTAATGTCTCGGATCTGATATAAAATTAAATCCACATAATAAACTATCGGGTCCATTTAATATTGCGAGGTCATCCATCGCATTCCTACTATCGCAAGGATAATATATGTGTTTCCCTATTATTTAACAACTCCCATCTTCCTACGAGATTCTTTTCTGATAGCCCAATCGTTCCATCGCATTTTCCTTCCACATATGCTCCTATCGCATTTTTTCTATCACAAGCCTTACATCGCATCAAAAAACTTAAATGGAGCTTTGATTTAAGATTCCCCTATTCAAGAGACTCCAATATATGCCTCTCCACCGTTGTCTTTTAACTATTATAGAAGACTTGATCGCATATTGACAAAGGTGGAAGTCACAGCTTTTAAGCTATGCATGGAAAAGAAACTTGCAATGCGAAAAATCCGGCGAGGCATTGACCTATACAAAAGACCATATGAATACATTTTTTAATATTTTTCCTCTCATTGGTCCACCTAGAATGAAATGCTTATCCTCGCTTTTGCTCTAAATTTCTACAAACCAAGGAAATTTTGCATAAAAACGCTTGGAGCAAATGATCTTATCCATGATTTTGGTTTTACCTGTTCCAAATATTATAGTTTGAAAAGATGAGTTGAACCATTTCGTCACACTTGCCATATTTTTTCCCTTTAGTTGATATTAATTTCTCCCAAAGAGACTCAGAAACTCTAATTGAAGAATTTTGGAATCCCAGTCCTCTGTGTTTTCATTTTTCGATATTTTCCTCAAAATTTCAAAGTTGTTGGCTTATCACATTCTTGGGTTTGTATATATCGGAAATACCTAAAATTAATTCTAAAAATTTACCTCTCTATGATTTACATTTCATGTTCTGATACAATCTTTTTCATTATATTTAGTATAGGAAATGACCCCTATTTCACCATTTTCACTGAAATTTTTTGGTTTCGGATATTTATAAATTGAATTTTGTTTTAGAACTATTTTTTGAAATATTTAACACTTTCTTTATTCTCATATTTATTAAATATTCAATTCCTCTCCTAGAATCTTATCTCATAGGTAAATGTAAGTTCTCTTGCAATAGTTTTTCAAAACTTCAAATTATCTCATCATTGGAATGAAAGTCATTGCAACAATTTTATAGACCCTTACGAAATTTTTACCTCTGATATAAGAATGTTTGATGTTTTAGAAAGCAATGTTTCTACATTATACATTTATCAAACATTCCTTATTGGACATGATTAATGTGGTAATTTTCTTCGTAAAAGCTTTTGTTCCAAGGTCTTGCTTCTTTTCAATATTCTAAATACCGAGACTTCTTGTATCGGACATAAAATTCAATTAAACTTCTGAAAAAAAATGTCACCTGAACATTATGAGGGAAGGTTTGTATCTGTCGAAGTTTTTCCTATTAATATTTTTTGAAAACTTGAGCTCTTTCCTTTCACTTTGATTTTCTCATAAATATAGAGCTTCAAAATATCAGAATAAAAATATTCATAGGTCTCTGATCATTACATTTTGATATTTCACTATGTATAAATGAAGTCTTATTCAATTATCTTGGAATATATATGATACTTTCATGTTATCATGGTGGTCCAAAACTTCGATATGTTTCAATAATAATTTTTTCAAATCCAAATATTCATTCATAGGGATGATTTTATGAGTAAATTGATATACATTCTTCATGGTGTATGCACATTGGATTATTTTAATCTTCTCGGAAATATGCTTCACTAATATGGAATTTTGGAACAGATAAAGGGAATAGACCAATGGTTAATTCATATTTTAATTCTCTTTTATTTTGAATTTCACTCCATGCTTAAAATATAAAGATTCAAGTCCTCATCATATACATAATTGCTACATTATTTTTTATTTTGAATCAACTTCAATGTTTTGGGGCTGATATAAATTCAGAATGGAAGAGGAAAAGAGAAAATTTATCATTGTAATGCATAAAGAAGCATATCTTCATTCTCATTTCTGATGGATTTGGTTTATTTCAGATTCCTTGAACACGAAACATTGATTTCTTAGTTTATTTGGCTTTAGTTTAGATTTAATAAATGATGATTTTGGGTTAATAAGATTTCACTTAGTTCAACTTCTTCATGCTTTTAATTATAGTTAATGGAAAAAGTTAGCTAGTATTGGAGAAGATAATATATCTCACGTAAGATTAAATGCAATTATCCAACGGTAAGTTTCATGTGCCCACTTTCACTTATTTGCTCTTGCTTTAAATTTTGTTTTTTAGTTTTACTAGTCTTGAACTTTGTTTTTAAAGACCTTCATGAACCTCTCACACCTCTACCAAATCAGTTTTGAAGTTCATTTTCACTTTTCTTTGAGATTCTTCAAAGAAGCAGTAATAAACCTCATCAATTTAGTTAAAGTGCAGAGTTTCTAAGCCTTAAGTCTATTTCTTGAATGTCACTTTTGTTAGAAAATAGCTAAAATCCTTTTGTGCATATTTTACTTTGAAACAAGACAGTTTGCAGAAGACAAAGACTTCTCATTAAGAATATTATCTATAATCACTACTATTCACCCTCTACATTTTTAGAGCCTCATTTATTATAACTGTGCAAGATAAAAATTTGAAATCTCAACATAGGAAGGATCGTACATATGTTTATTTTCTTTTATCTCTTTTTTTGAGACATTTGTATAAGTAGTCTTGTTGGAGTTTATCTTTTCAATTTGGATTTTTATTTCACCTTTCTCCTTCTTTTTTAGTTTGGTTTGTTGATTTCTTTTCGTAATTCTTTTCCTTTTTATTTTTGCTTTGATTTGATTTTGGTGACTCTGCCATGATTGATGAGAAAATACTTTTCTCGTTCAACAATGGTTGGCATACATGTGAAATATTTTACTCTATCTATTTCAGTGAATTTCATTTATCACTAAAGGCATATACTTCTGGAACCATAAATTCTTGTTACTTAAATCTTTTTATGGAGAAAAACACATACTTTCTAAGTGATTGAGTTTACTTTTTCAAGGAAAGAATTGATTTCAGCATAACACAATCAATCTCTCCCACCCCTCCACTTTATAAATCCATTGTTTAATAGTCGCGGGGAAAGAATTTGGATTCCAAATTATGAAATTATTATGTCCATTAAACATAAGCCTCTATTACCATCCCAACTCTTTCACTGAAATTCATCCTAAACTAAAATCTTACAAATGTCCATATCAAAAGGTTGATCAAAAGAGTAAGCATGAAAAATACAAGTGAACTCGCCATGGCTATGAATGCTCACTGGCAGTGGGGCCAAACTTGTATGGTATAAAAGACAGCTTCACTAGGGTAATGTTGAAGCTCACTGGCAGAGAAGCGATGTCAGAGACTACTCATGCAAATGGATATATGCTATATCAAAAAATCCTATATGTATCTTCTTCTATCTTTCATAGCAGGTAACTTTGAAATAAAATTTTCGAAAATATGGATCCATCACTTTTAATCGAGTCTGCTTTAAGTACTTATCTTTAGAATCTCATATTACTTAATCTATTTATGTGGGATCTATCAAAATGATTTACTGTTAGACGATTTTATGAACTCCATTATTTTTAACCTTTGGGTAAATTACAGTTCATTACCTTCAATCAGATATAATTGGTTCTTCTCTCACGCAACACCATTGTTGCAGGGAAAACCCAACACCCCCGATTTTTTGCTTATATACTTCAAAAAATTGGGACTCTTTCTATTAATTTTTCGCTAATCACCTTTTATGATTTCCATTAAGTTAATTGACCTACAATTTTTCCATTTTTTCATTTTCATCATATTTTCATTTTGATCATTGCATTGAATTCGATTTTTAGGAAGCTATCCATCAATACTTATTTCGCCTCATTTGGTCCACCAGTTTGTAAATTATACTCCTTTGAAGTTCGATCATTTTTGCTGCAAGGGTTAATAAAATGTATAAATTGTATAGTATTTTAATATTCCCAATTAAAATATTCATTTATTATAAATATTAACTCTTAATTAATTTTTATTTTTTCACTAACAGTCTTACAAAATGACCCAACCAAACTGTATAACAGTTAAAAAACATGTTTTTTAAGATCTTGATAATTTATTCCAATCTCTTATTTTAAAGCAAATTTCCAAACCCAAAATCTCAAAATTTTAAAGTGGTTGTAGTTTATTTTTTTGAATGTTTTATTCGTGGGCCCCACTTTACATCATCTCCTCCCTTCCAAAATCTCAATTTAAATCATGCCCAAATAAAAAAAATGCGAAATAAAAAAAGCGATTCAAAAATGTTAAAATGGAACTCTCAATGTGAAATAATTTTGTGATGCGATATAGCGATAATGATACAACACATATCGCACATCACACAAACAAAATCTTACACGCTTATTTTAACGACATCGAACTCTCATATGCAATTTGGTTTTTATGCGATTTGTTAAAATTTATTAACATAAGGGTTTTTTGTAAACTCGTTATACCTCTCGACACCATAACCTCACCAACCATCCATCTCTTCTCCTTATCCCTCCATTTAACTCCCTCCTCCATAAAAGTCAACACTTAAAGCATATATGCGGGTCTTTCTCTTTTAAATTTATTTAGTTTGGTTTTTTAATTTTAATATGGTATATTATAAATTTATTATAATATGTTAGGTTATAATTAAAATTGAATTATTATAATTATAATATAATTAAATTATAATACCAATATAATTATATTATATTTCAATTAATTTTTTAAATCATTTTTAATATATTAATTATTTTGTGTTTATAATTAATTTCGTAAGTAATTAAAAATAATAAAATAATTATCATTAAATTGGCTTTACTTAACTAATAAATAAAATCTAATCTAGGATTTAATTTTAATTAAAAATATATGATTTTTAGTCAAGGCAATGGAATTTCTCCATTCTTCAACATTAAATGGTCATAAGTTGAGTTTTACTTGGCCAAGTGATGTCCAAGAGGGCTCATTGGAAAGATAAAATCATGGAGAAAATTTCTGAGGTAGTTTCATTACCATATCTGATCATTTATTGGGTCTAAAATTTAGCAGAATATCAAGCTCGAAATTTTTAAATAAAACTATTTTTCTGAGTTTAATTTTATACATTGCCATTTTTCCACATCTTTTACTGAGTGTAGATCCATTCTTCTATGTTCCCATAACCAATTAGATCTTCACAGGTATCAATAAAAATCTATGATTTATTTTTAAATTATTTATTTAATTAAATTTTATTAGATTTTTTTTAATTCCACAATTGGTATTTTGATTTTATTTTTGCATTTTAATTTTGATTGTTTTTTGTAGGAAAATAGTTGAAAATATTAGGAGAAGAAGCATGGAAAATTTTAGGGGCTAATATTTGTAGGTGGGCTAATTTTCCATGGTTTTTCCAAAAAAAAGATTCGCCAATTTTCATTTTTTTATGAAAATGATTCGCCCAAATTTTACAATATAAAATTATTTTAGGTTAAAAATTGCCAAAATTATATAGATAATATATATAATATCATTATAAATTTGAATAATTTTACAAATACATCAATAAACATTTTATAGTTTGCATATTAGGGACTAGTTAGATTCACCAATTTTTTAAACTTCAAGATAATTTTCCATCCTTAAAATTTTCCCTAAGAAGAAGATATCAATCAATGAGGATGATCGAGAAATTGGAGAATAGAATTTTGGAACAATGAAACGCGATTGAGCATAACCGCTCTTTAACAACTTTCTTATTGATAATTATTTTTGTAAAAATTATAAATACCATATTGTATAATGTATTATGCGGGGCTTCTCTTCTCTGTAATTCTGGAACTGTTGAAAAGAACTATTGTAATAATGGATTTACAGTTATATGCAGAGTGAGTATTCGAATCCTGTAGGAATGAGGCTCCATATTACTGTACCCTATCTGTTTGTAGATAAACTCTATTTTATTATGCACTATTGATGTAAGGAGGAGGCCATTTCTGCAAGCAGAGATCAATTGCAGGCCCATAGGATTGTATAGTATTGTTGTATAGTGAGAATATGTAATTGTATTCCATTGATTAATAAGGTTTTATTTCAGCTAATAATCTTTAGCATTATTGTTTATAGAATTTAATTGAAATGTATTCTTATTTGAGTCTTTCAATTTATATTTCAAATGTATGAGTTAATAATCATATTCATGCACTATTTTTGAATCTTGATCATTGATTCATTTAAAAGTCTACTTAGACTATTCTAAACGCTTAATTTTAGATATAATATAAAAACTGAAGATTGCATAGGAACAAATAGTTTCAATCTTAGATCATAATGATATCGTACGATTTAGGATAATAATTTTTTTCTTGCATACATGATGTCTTATTCGAACTAATTCAATATTTCCTTATGAATATTTGTATTTATTATGTAACTATTTACTAAGAGTTAAATTTTGAATGTTTGTGTTAATAAGGAATTAGGTTTTGTGAGCTATTTTCTCGATCTAATTCCTTCATCTTAATTCCAATTTCTTTAAAGCTTATCTTTCCTATTATGTTAATTTTCTCTCAATTGAGAGAAGGATTTCCCTTTCCTTCAATCGATATAGGTTATATTAATTGCATCTTAGATCTTGCATGTGTTATCATAAATTTTTCATTCTACAAGTCATTTTCTTAGAGAGGAAAAACTTTAGAGTGGTTTCGCTATGTCGTTAAAATAACTTAAGGGTCATCCTCTTGCTTGATCAACATGAAGATTTGATTTGGTATCCATGTCTATTGGTCAGTAAAGACACATCTTAAAATGATAGCAATAGGGAAAATGTAACTAGACCTAGTTAAAACAGTGGGAACCACCATTCCAAACAGAAAATGAACTACTTTAAAGTCCAAACAAGGTGGTCTCCCTTACAATGTTGAGGTAGAGAATTTTGAGCACTCAAAAAATTCATCAACCATGTAAATCATAACCAACCATAATAAAAAAATATCAAACTCAATAAACTATGGATTAATGAGGTTCATCATTATACCTCCATCAATTACGTAACATCCCTACTATAAAATACCGTAAAACCCATGTAACTACATATGGTGTAAATATTAATAAAATATTATTTATAATGAAATAAAATGATATAAATGAGCATCCGGGTAGTAAATCTCACGATGGAGTGGTTAATCAATTATAATAAATATTAAGTTATAATTAAGAATGAATTATTTCTAACTTTCTTTCATCCTTTATTCACAAAAACATCTACTCTTTGAAGATTCATGTAATTTATATATTTTCACACAATTTAATGTGCATTTTCATTCACAACCTTATATTACTCTTCATCATGTTTCCCCAATGGTTGCAATACACCATCGACAGATGGATGAATGGATCCACCACTCGTTAAGTTAAGGATAAGTAGTCGAAGTTTCATTATCTTCCCTTCGTAGGGAAAAGAAAAATTATGGGATTCTACATTTATCCAAGATATAATACGGAGAGGAAAACGTTTCGATCATTCTGTGCAAGGAACTTATACAAACCGAGGAGAGTTGAGGGAAAAAATTGTACAAGTATCAATTTTGTAGAGGCTCTTCAACTATAATGGTTGCTAAGATAATAATCATGCCTTTGATAGAATATTGCATAAGCATTAACATTATTTTATTTTTATTAATGCATTGGGAATAATTACATGGTTTTTATGAATTAAAAGTTTGCAAGGATTTTTGTGTAAAAAATATAAGGAAGTCATGACATTTTCTTGGAAAATATTATGCATATGCATGCACACTACTATACTAGATTTCCGTTGGAAAAAGAATATGCACATGAGTGCATATTTACTATGCTATATTGTTTTTGGAAAAAAATAAAGTTAATGATTTCTTAAATATACCAGAAGAAATGATAGTGCATAGATACTAGTAATGTTTTCTTGGAAATGATTTCAATGATTTATGGTGTGTATATATTAGTAATGTTTTCTTGAAACATATTTTCCAAAAACCTTTTCTTTAAAATATCTCAAGAATTTGGACAATGGTTAATATTTTAAAAAATATTGATGAATTATTGTGTGTAGAAACATAGTGTAAATATGTGTGTAAATGAACAAAAAGAATAGCTATTAGGGATAAAATTTCTTGAGACAAAAAAATACGTAAGGAATGCATTATGGTAGATCTCTTGAAATTGCATGCATGAGAAGAATAACTTATATGTTACCTTTATTTTGAAGAAGTTATAGCTATATAAGAAACATATAGCTATTACGTATTTACATGTAAATATAATAGTTATTATTCATTGGATTTTTCTTGAAAAGAAATATATGTTTGCATGCATGAAATAAAATTCCACATATAACTAATCATTATTATATTAGTTTCTTGGGAAGAAATTTGTGCACAAAATTAATAACTAATGTATAAGTTTCCTAAAAGGAAATTTGTGCACATAACTAATAATTATTATATTAATTTCTTGGAAAATAATTTGTGCATATAAATAATAAATATTATATTAATTTCTTGGAAAATAATTTGTGCATATAAATAATAAATATTATATAAATTCTTGAAAAAGGAAAAATGTGTTTTCACGTTGTAATTGTGTTAAAAAAGTTATTGGAAAAACATCCATTGTCCTTGTATGCATGAAAATAGGTTAAATATATTTATTTTCTTAAAAGTAGTTATTGTTAAATTCTTGGGAGGTCTTTATGGTTTTCCTTTCTGGAAAATAATAAATTATCTAAATCGTTTTCCTTAGAAAGGGGTACGTTTGAAACTTTCACAACCAAAAAAATAACTAATTTCCTATATCTTTGGAAAAATAAATATATATTTACATATACAAAAGATTAGGTTATTGTGCTAAATCTCTTTATGCAGAAAAGACTAATAGATATTGCGAAAAAAAATAAGAATCTTTATGCACATAGGCATTAGATGTTGTGTTAATTTCCTCTTTGAAAAGAAATTTGTGTTGCATGAAGGAAAATAATAGATGATTGAGATAGAAACTATTGAGATAGATTTATTGGGAGGAAATGTACTTTGCATGCATAAAATAAATAGCTATATCAGATTTGGTGCATAAAGGAGAAGTTATTATGATAGTTTCCTTTGGAAAAAAAATTATTTGCATGCAAGTGTAATAGCTATTATGTCCATTTAGTTTGATTAGTTTTTCATATATGGAAATTAATTAATTAATGAGTTAGTTTCTTGGAAAATAAATATACATGTTTCTTGCAGAAAATAATGGTTAATATTATGCAATTTAATAAAATATATTATGCTAGAAGGATGCATACTTCTATACATCAACTAAGATATTAACTTTCTTTTGGAAAGGAATATTTGTTTATAGAATTTATTTTCAAGAATGTTATGTATGCCAAGGAACAATAAATTATATGCTAATTTTCCTTTAGAAAGATTATGAATTTGCCAATAAGATTATGTTAGCTTTCATCTGGAATGATTATGCATTTGCATAGAAGATCTTGTTCAAATTTATTTTAGGAAAGACTCTCTTGGAATATATATATTTGCATGCATAGGAACAATAATAGTTTTTTAGCTTTCTTTTACATATTTTCATACACGAAAAGTTATAGCCAAGGGGCTAGGTTCTTTGAATAAGTTTTATATAATTTCATACACAGGAAAAATAGGTATTATGTTTCACTTATTGAAGAGGATGATTTATAATACGAGAAAGTGTATTTTCACGTGTAAGAAGAAAAACTATTTTCACGATAGGTACCATGTGTTCACATGAGATTTGTTGATGGGATAGGTCCTTTTGGATAACATTGACGTAGATGCATGCAAATAATATGAGTTGTGGTTGTTCTTTTGAATAATTTTATACAAATACATTCAAGAAGATCAAAACTGAGATGTTAGTATTCTTTAAAATAATATGGAAAGTTGTATTGGGTTTCGAGCTTGTGCGAGGGGAATAGAAATTAATGTGGTATATATCTATAGATGTGTTTGATAGCTATATGTGTTAATTAATACGTGTCGAGTGATGTTAAAGAATGAAAATCGTGATATTTTTTTTATAATTTATGGATGCACATGAACAGATGTTTAAGTTTCACCAATAAATATTTGCTATTGTTTTTATCTCTTTGATCTAATCATGATATCAATTTGTTGACAGTATTAGTTGGAGAAAAATGTTGTGATGAATTTGAAGGATAGGTTATGTTTAACAATGTTAGAGGTGAAATACTAATGCTCCATGCTTATTGAGGAGTGTCGGGTGTAGGATGACCCATTCATGGAAACATCTAGGCCAGAAAGACACAAGATACATGATTTTTGGATAAATGATATCACGATGATTTTAATAAAATTTAGCTAGATATGTTGTATTTAAGATAAAATTTCCTTGTAATATTTTTTGATAATAGTCAAGGGTTGGACTCATTACAATCCATTATGTGAGGGGTGAATACCCTCACATGTGTTTAATAATAAAATTACATGCTTGTTGGTTTTCACCCTATGGGGTTTACAACGTATATCAGTGTCAAATGATGTGATTGCCTATGGCATCATATTTATGATGTTGATTCCTTGCATAACATTCCATTTACATTACCAATGATGTGATTAACTAAATTGGTTAAAAGAATCGTGGAAATGACGTAAATTTAAATCATGATGTTTATGATAATATTCAATAACAATGGAAGTTATGTTATGTAACTTCTTATTCCTTTACTAAATATTACTTTATGTAATGATGACAATTCTATCTAATAGTCATCAAATTAAATCGAATAAGTAATTTAGAAAGATACTGGTATAAATTGTGCCAAAATTTTCTAATCCTATGTGTTTGCATGTGAGGTTTATAGGAAAATGTTACAAATTATGGCTTTCCTCAATGAAGGATGGTCAACCACAGTCAACCTCATGAAGCTTCTTCAACTGGTAATGAAACCACTTTTGTAACCTTAATGTAACATTAACATTGACCAATGTAAAATCAGCCATGGTTAACATTAATGTAACAATATAAAAACTAACAACATTAATGTTATATTGTTAGATTAAAGTAACATAAATCCATTGTTATATTTATGTTTTATTGTGATAAAACTTAGTCAACAATATTGATCCATAGTAAACACTCTCCATCCTCTCTCAACCTCATCAACCATTGTCAACCATGGTCAACCAATATCAACTATAATCTTCCCATTAATTCCTATTCAACCATGGTAATAATTGTTAATCATGGTTAACTAAGGTCAGCCTTGGTAATCATTGTCAATCATGGCCAAGTGGGGTCATCCAAGGTAATCATTGTCAATATTTTTCAATTGAGATCAATCATGGTAATCATTGCCAATCATTTTCAATAGATGGCAACATAGGTATACCTTAACAAATATCATTCAACCCTATTCAAACATTACCAACATCGTCAACCATGACCCACTTCAGCCATGACCAACCTAGTCAACCTAATTAAACTATTAATTCAGCCACTTTTTAAATATTAATGTAACATAAACATTACATTAATGTAAAATCAATAATTGTCAACCATGGTTGATGACGATAAACCATGATCAATATTTATGTAGCAATGTGTTAGATTAGATATTAAACTGAGAGGGGGGAAAATAAGTGTATCAAAAAACTTATAATTTTAAAACATTTTGTCATTAAACGACATGTAGAAGTCTACCATAAAAATTTGCAGCATAACAATAAATGAAACCATGCACCAAAAACCCATCAGATCAACAAAAGAGGATACAATATTTTACATGGAAACCCTTACAAGAAAAAACTACAAATTATTATTCTTCTTATTTAATCCATTACATAGATTCTTAGGAATTGACCTGCTAGAAGCAACTTCCTGCAATATGTGCACGAAACTACTTAGAATATGCTACAAAGGAATTGAAATACCAACCTAGAAAATGTCCAACAAACCACTTGCAGTAGGATACAACATGATTGAGCACCAACCTCAGATATGTGCAAGCTTTGATTTTTTTTAGGCTTTAACCTAATTTATATTCCAACCTTAGTGGAGGTAAATACTTCCTTCGTCAACTTATTATGGACCACTTTTCACAATATTTGAAATTGGTTACACCTGATCTTCAAAATATGTCTTCAAAATTGATCGTGCTACTATTGTCATAATGTTTTCAATAACCTATTGTATCCTATACATACTTTTTTACAACTTGTTCATCAACATTTTCACATAAAGCATTTCCAAGAACCTACTGTAACCATATACACCATAGACACTACAACCTACTCATAAGCATCCAAAATATATAAAATTTATTTTGAACATAAAAAATACATCATCAAGGCTTCTCATCCCTTAATAAAATTTCACGACTAAACATTGATGATAATTCTTCTTCTGGAATTGAATTTGGCTTTGAAATGAGCCCATAAACCTCCAAAACCCATACAAAACTATATAAAATTATATAAAAATTAATCATTTGAAAAAATGGCATAATATTGGACATTATATAAAATGAAAAATTATAGGTTCTACGGAAACATTTAACCATTATAGAAATTGGTAAAAATAGCATGTTAATAACTCTATAAATAAAAAAATTAGTTGATTATAACTTGGATCGAACCCACAAACTTCACTTAAGACCTGATCAACAAGTTGTTACCTATCACAAAACATTATCTATATATATATATATATATATATATGTATAGATAGATAATGTTTTGTGATAGGTAACGACTTGTTGATCGTGTCACGCTTGTTAAGTGAAGTTTGTGGGTTCGATCCAAGTTATAATCAACATTATATATATATATATATATCTCTGTGTGTGTGTGTGTTCCAAAAACCATAACCAAAAATAAAACCAATTTGTCATAGCCCGTTGGCACTCATACTATTAAGAATAATATATATAGAAATGAAAGCTTGTAAGGACTCATTCCACTAACCAACCATAACATAACAAATTTTCAAACCCAGCACCACTGTAAGGCCTAACCATGAACTTTTAGTCATATATGTATATTCATTGATTAAATTGTGTTCTTAATTGAACCACAGTTGTATGAATTTAAATGTGGTTATGTGGTCCCATGCTCATATGAGCCTACCATGATGCTAATTTTTATACTTGTAGAACGAAACTTTCACCATTATAACTATACAAGGCCAACATGTGACCATTGATGTGACCTCGCCCTAAACTTTGTGTTATGGTATTTTGGACCTAGCCCTCATGTGACTGTATGTCATTTCCATGTGACTGAGTCCTAGGGTTACATGTTCATAGGCATGCTAACCTCACCATGACATCATCATGACACATGGAAACCTGGGAAAGGTTCCATGGGTAACCCATTTTTATCCTTTTCACCAATAAAAAATCATCAGTTGTGCCTGCCATGTGGTGAACCCTGTAGGCACCATGTCACCTTATTGATGTCATCAAGATGATGTGTCAATCCACATCATCTCCTTGCTACCATGTCATATTTTCTAACCAACTAATATTCTCCGCTTCATTAGGACTGCCATGTCAACTCCTCTAACCAACCACACTTACCTTTTCAGGACAATAATAAGGTTAAATTATATTTTTATGTACAAGAATCATGCAATATTTTTCAAGAAAATAACAAGGTTAACTTATATTTTTATACACAAGAATCATGCAATATTTTTCAAGAAAATATGGTTAACCCATTTTTTATGCAGAAAAACCATGCAACATTTTCAAGAAAATAACAAAGCTAACCTATATTTTTATGCACAAGAACCATGGAAGCCTTTTCATGAAAATAACAAGGTTAACTTATCATTCTATTCATAATAATTATTCAATGTTTTTCAATAAAATAACATGGTTAACCCATATTTATATGCACGATAACCACACAAACCCCTTCAATAAAATAAAAAATTTAACCTACATTTTTATGCACAAGAACCATGCAAACCTTTTCAAGAAAATAACAAGGTTAACTTCTTTTTTTGTTCCATTCAATGACTGGATTTTGTTGATGGCTCTAATTAGAAACACCTTTAATTGACATATTATTTTAGTGCGATCTCTTCTATAGACACAAACTTCAACATAATAACTCCTCACCCATTAAATATCAATTATTTAGTCAAACAAGTTCATGAAGGCATTGCAATGAAAACATCTAACCTCCCATTGAAAATTTTCCTTGAATCTTCGATATCATCACCCCATTGATAGAAATAAATAGACTCTTCCAAAAACTTAGTATACCAATACTCGAATACATTTTTCTTTCATTTTATGTGAATTCACTTAGAGACTGGGATTTTTCCATTTTCTTCTTCTACGAAATTCAAGTACCAGTGGAAGAGTTACAGTGGAAGGTTCTTTGCACCCTCACAAATGGCACTCTCAAATGAAATGAAGGATGGTGACAATATAATTGTAGCATAATCCATTTCTCTTAAAGAAATATTACCAACATAAACCCAAAAAACCTACAGTATAGTTATGTGTATAAACCCTATGCAGGGCATAGGTTTTGAATTCATCAATGAGTGGAAATTTGTTTCCAAGGGTGTCTTATTTCCCTATCAATTTCCACATACACAATCCTATCAATATTTTCCATAGCACACCACAACTAAGAATCGCCCTTGAATCTTATTTTCATAGCCATTTTTCTCTTCACGAGTTCTATAAATCATTTTGATAACTAATTATTGATGCTAACCATTCAAATAATAATGGAATGTGATATGTGATTCCAACAATTTAGAGTGCCATGAAAATTTGAAATCAACGACAGATATTGAGTTACTTGCATTTCAACTTGAACTTGCATATTCGTTGAATGGGACGATAGGGATATTACACTATATTTTTATTTTCATATTTTTTATTTATTAATGCTAGGTAATATTGATGTATTTCAATTCGATAGTTTAACTTAATTATATAAAACACTTGATGCATTAGGTTAGTTTCTTAAAGTATTTGATGTACAACTTATGTTATGTATGATTTACCTTATGTATGCCTTACTTGGATGTGATTTATCAAATGTAATATCTATTTCCATCAAGTTGATATTAAATAAAAAGGAATTGTGTACGTGGATACCAGACTTAATAACATGATGATTATGGTCACTTATATATATATATATATATATATATATATATATATATATATATATATATATATATATATATATATATATATATATATATATATATATATATATATATATATATATCGCTATAATATAGTCCCTTCAAATCAGGTTATCTCTCATCCATGCATATATATATATATATATATATATATATATAGATATATTTGTTATGTATATGCGTGGATGAGAGATAACTTGTAGATTCGAAGGGACTATATGATAGCCAAGATCCATGCAATCGGTTGGGGGATTCTGAGACATCTAATGAGGAATGGTATGATGCACCTTGTTCTATTACATTAATTATCTACTTGGTATGCACTTCTATGACATGGGTGAAGTGAAAATGGAAGGTGACATGACTGTTTGACTGGATTATTTAATGACAAGCATTTAACTAGCATCATAGTTTGGTCCATATTAAGGTGTTGACCCTAGTTCTTTGAGGAAGGGTGGTGGAATTTCCCACCATGTGATCTCCAAACCTAGAATTGTGGGAGGGAAGTGATGGGCATGTTACCCTCGACATGTGATAACGATTTTGAGTTATCTGGTGGGGAATTTATGTCGATATAGTTGACACTTCCACCATCTTGGTTCTATCAGTGGTTATATAAAGATAGATAATTCTATATTATATTGTAGCATAAGATGGATAGGATGGGATTATAAGAACGTTAGGGAGCATAGGAATCTATATGTAAGCTGGAGACTCTATATGGGAAGTGGAAATCTTATTTTGGCTTACTTAATTTGACTACTATATCTCTCTTCCTGTTTTTTATTCCTTATTTTCATACTACTTCTAGACTACTTATGTCCTTTTGGCTCTAAATTAGGGACGAAAATTTCTAAAGGAGGGATGTATATAATTCCCTACCTGATCATATTATCTTGTATTACCTTATTAGCCTACTTTTTCAATGACTAAAGTTTTGTGCTTGATTCCAATAAGTATTATTAGTATACGTACTAGGTATGTGTATGCTAGCTACTTACCCACACCTAGCATGAATACTCTAATATTCTAAAGATTAAAATTTTAGATGAATAAACAAATAGTTTAGATTTATTAATACATAATTTTTATTAGTCTTTAATTAATCTTAAAATCTTGGTTTATAATTATTAAGCTATATTGGTATATACTTATTAATATTAAATTATTAATTTTTTTATGAATATGTAATTTTACTATAATGACTTAATAAAAAATTTCATTATAATAATTTATTATTTAACTATTATTTTTATTTCATATGGTTTCACAAGTTGTCTCTTTAAATTTAATTCAAAATTAAACATTAATATTTCACTTCCCAAAGTTTGGCAAGTTACCTCAACAAAATTGATTTAAATTAAATATTAATATTTCATTTCCCAATGTTTGACAAGTTGTCTCCAAATTTATTTTTGGATAACATGTAGGGGGGAAGTCAAGGTCATCGAATTAAAAGGATGGGGGATATTCATGCCATTAATGGTAGGATGTTGAGGTGGATGAGGATGGGAGACATAAAGGGAAGGAGGATGAGAGGAGAAGAGGGATTTTTGGTCTTTATTTTTCACATTGGAGGAAATAATTGGGAGTGAAGGGAAGTAACGTGAATTAAGGATATTGGTTTTGTTGTGAGCTTTATTTTAGTGGTTGCTGAAGATTTTTGGACCTATTTTTGGACACATAGTGACATTTTTTGTTGGACTTTAGCTCGGAGAGCTAATCAACCTATGGAGGTTCCCTGGGATAGATATTCCTAGTTAGTAGAGTGGAAAATTCAGTCGATTATCCCTAATAGGAGCACCCAAATCGAGCCACTGAATCGATTATTCCTTCATTTGTTGTTTTATTTATGTAAAATGCTATAAATAAAATTCCTTACATATTTAAGATGTCCTAAATCAACTTTTATTTATATGTTATTGTCAAATAATTGCTTTTCTATGAACATGTTATTTTCCTTGTTGTAAAATTGGTTTGATTAAATTTAGTTTTAGTTAGAGGACCCTACGTTGGGTCTTCACATAAATCCAACTTCTTTTACCTTTCATAAAAGCGTTACCTCCTATTTTTCTATGTTTAATAATGTTCAATATTATATAATATCATATAATATTAAATGTAATATTATCTACTACGATGTTAAATGTTGTATAATATTTAATTTTTAGTCATTATACATTTATTTTTAGCATTATAATATTATAATATTTGTCTATTTTAAAATATTATTATGTTATGTTAAGTTTCACATCAATATATATATTATAATATATTAAACTTAATAATATTGATATAAAAATATATTCATATTAAACATTTAATATTAATGTTAAATTAATATTATATTAAAACTTTATATATTATTTAGATACCTAAACTTATAGTTGTATTTCAAGTTACACAAAGGGAAAATTGGATAAAATTTTCTAAACATGTTCTCGATTGCAACCTTCACCTCATTTTCTATCATTTTGAAGTTTATTTCTAACAAAATTTTCATTGATTCCATAATAAGAGCATCAATTTCATATCTAAACATACACCAACCTTATCTCACCTAAATAACTTACTAGAATATAAGATGTTAACTTTATACCAAGCAAGATATCTAGCTTATATTAAATCTATTATCATAATATCATAAAAAGTATAACATAATACTTGTCAGAAAATAATAATTAATAATAATTTCATGTTATTAACATATATTGATAAGTGTGAATCATCATTTCCTTGAAATTTAATTATATAAATTAATAAATAAATCAATAATTATTATTTTATTTGATATATATTTTTTAATCTACAATTTTATTTTTAAAATATTTCTTTACATAATTATATATTTATTTATTTATGTTAACGAATGTGATAAAAATAATTTTCATATGGAATTCTAAAACTAATATTTATTAAGTCCACATTTAAATGTTTACACTTGTTTAGTAACATTACAACATCTCATCTATTCTCGATTTTTATTAGTATCTATCTCCTCAAGGACTATAGAACTCATCTCCCTATCGAAGTTTGTTGAATCTCAATTATGTTTCAAAGTTTTGGCAATTTTAATTAAAGTTTTAAGAAAATTTTGAATATTCCAATTTTTCCATAAATTAAAAAATATTTTTCTAATCTCTTGAAATCTTATTTTAATTTTCCATTTGTTGAGTGAGCCTTGATGTGACATAATTCCTCTAGTGGATGGAATTTTATTTTTTGTATTTGTGAGTTCCAAGAAAATCATTTTAAATTAAAAAATACAAATAATGAAAGTGTTCATTTCGTTGATGCATGCTCTGACACTGAAACTAACACTATTATGTCTGAGGCTGCTATTACTATGCCCAATCATTCCTAAACTGATGGGGTTCCCGGTCAATTATGTAGGCGAGCAAGAGATTGGAATAAATCTCTATAAAATTGATACATTATGCAGAGTGGGGAGGTGTAAAAGAAGAAACAAGGGGGGTGGTTTGGACAAATATCCATAATTTGAATACATTGTGAGGAAGTGCGGAGGAATTTTTCTTCCTTCGCACTCTGCATAGTGTATCGACGTTTCCTAATGGTAGAAATAATTCATTTCAGCCATTGTCTCACAAGAATTCCTTTGAAATTACAAACAATAAGAGATCAAATTGCTTTTCTCAATTTTACCCAAATTATCATGATAAAGTGAAATATACAATATTCTTTTTGTTACAAATGTTAAGGTAGAATTCAACCATGACCTCAACCAATAGTTGTTAATCAGCCAAGACTAGGTCATAATCAAAATTCAACTTAAGTAAAAATTCTCCAAAAATACTATAGCCTCTAGAGAAGTGAACTTTAACTAAATTTAATCCCAACAAATTATCAAAGGCATAGATCTTTGGCTTCATTCAATTTGGGAACCAAATCACCTTCAATGTGCAACTTCTCTTGTGTCTGTATGAATTGCAAGGGTCGATGGTCTGTGTGGATGACTATTCCTTCCCCAAAATGTAATGCTTCCATTTTCAGCAAGCCTGCACAATGGAATACATATCTTTTTCATAAGTGGGGTACTTTCGGACTGGATCTGAAAGTGTCTCACTGTGATATGGCACTAGATGTCCTTATTGAGTAAAGACTGCACCAATAGCATAGTTAGAGGCATCTTTCTTGATGTCAAATTGTTGTCACAAGTCTAGTAATGTGGCCACTAGTGCAGAGAAGTGGCTATGTTTAAACTCTAAGAACTCCTTCTGCTGAGATTCATAACAAAAGAATTTTTCTTTCCCTCTGCCGTTGGTGACTTGACTCAAGGTCCAAGTGATATGAGACAATCCCAACACAAACTTGTAGTAGAAATTGGAAAGACCCATAAAGTTGGGGAGCTCTATTAGAGTGGTTGGGGCTGGCTAATCCCAAATGACTTGGATCTCCGCTAGATCCACATGCACCCCCTACTCATCAATAATGTATCCGAGATACTGGACCTAGGTCATGCCAAATGTTCACTTCTCCAAATTGGTAGACAAGTTATGTTATTGCACTGTTTGGAGGACCTATCGAATGTCGTGGAAGTGCTCTTCCCATGTCTGGCTGAAGATCAGGATGTCGTCCAAGTAAAACACTGCAAATGATTTGGCGAATGGCCACAAGATTTCTTCCATCAACCTCATGAAGGTTGCAGGAGAATTTTCAAAACCAAAAGGAAATATTAGCAATTCCAAAAGGTCCTCCTTGCCTTTGAAGGAAACCTTCAACATAAAATAGGTTTCGATTGGTACCTGGTGATACCTAGACTTCAAGTCGATCTTGCTAAAATATTTGGCCCCCCTAACTTGGTCTAGGAGATCATCTATCGGTGGGATTGGATACCCTTTTCGAATTGTGATCTTGTTCAATGCCCGATAGTCAATACTGAGTCTTTGGGTGTTGTCCTTCTTCTATACCAACATGATCGGGCTCTCGCAGGGTGAGGAGCTTGGCCTAATGTGCCCTTTCGGAACAGTTCTTGGATTCGTCTCTTAATTTCATCATTTTCCAGAGTAGAGCATCAATAGATCAGCCGATTAGTCAGTGGCGCGCCTGGGGTTAGATCAATGGAGTGCTTGACTTGACATTCTAAAGGAACCCTTGTGGGTGAGGAGAAACTGTCCTTGTATTACTCCACAACTTTATCCATCTACTGCTTCCATGTAGAGGAGCTCTGTTTAGAGGCTACAACCATAATCTTCTTCTTGACGTGTGGACGGATCGTAATGAAAACAAATACTTCATGTGGTCGTGACTTGGTCATATTATTTTCGTTTTGCACGTATGATACCTAGTTGGAAATATATCTCCGAGGAGTACAACTGATGTCATGTTTTTTTTTAAATCATTGAAGTGATCATTCGAAGAAAATGTTGTTTATGGCCTCAAAACGACTCTGGAAGTTCAAGACCCAAAAAACTGTTAAAAGTAGTAAATAAGAAAACTAATGAAATTGACTGCGTGAAATAAATAGGTGGCCACAATTATTGACCTGAATCAATTTAAGTCTCTAAGGTGGCTTCTAAAACAACCTTCCACATTTTCTAGCTCATTGTATTAAAATATCTTTCATTATTATCTTGTTGCTGGCAAGTATTACGCATTCGATATGTGTTGACTATGAAATAATGTGGGTTCACAAAAATAATTAAAAAACCAATTTCCAAAGTTTACATTATAAAAAGATTTAATTTATTTTTCACATTTTTTAATTTTGTTTTTATCTGCACTCGGATTCATTAATTGGCTTATAGTATTATTGTCTAATGATGCTCTTGTGGCCACTAACATTTGCAGGTACAAAGGTTGGTCATTGCACATAGCTCAAGAAACCACGTCATCACCGACGGAGACTCACACGCATAGATCTAATCTACATATCAGTAAGAACTCTACAGAAAACTCTTCATTCTTGAAACGTATTTTGGCAAACTCTAAATCTTGCGCTCTTAACAAAAAAAAAAAATCCAATCTCTCTTTGTGTACCTAATATTTTTTCCATGAAAACTACGCCAAATAAAAAACAATTAGCTCCATTATCATGAAAAACTAATAATTGTTTGAATGAGGTTGCCATCGAGGGTTCGAGGCGATCGAGGGTTTGATGCGATCGAGGGTTTGAGGCGATCGAGGGTTTGAATGAGGCGATCGAGGGTTCAAGATAACAGCTACAGAATAGCATCACATTTCTGAAACAAAGCACAGTGACTGACGGGTCGCTCCATGGCTGAAAATATCAGTTTAAGACATTACTTTTTCTCAAATAACTCGTGGATCCAATCACTAATACGTTCTTTGTTCAATCACACATGTGATCATTGAGATTAAATGTTTCCAATGTGAAAAAATTCAGATTCCTATATCTTAGTTATAGATTTTGTGCAAAATTATTTATTCTTTTAGATAATTTATGGTAAAAAACCAACAAAGAAATTAAGATGTTCCATGTCATTTTACAGGTCACGTTTTAAAATTATAATTCCTTTGCATCTCAAAAATTTGAGCACAATCAAAAACCTTGGAAAATCTAAAAGAAACCTAGAAAGAGAAAGAATTGTCCAATGCCCCAAATACATATCGTCTTACACGACAGTCGCGCGTGGAAGTGTACAACCGAGCCCTTCATAATTGTATTTGATTACTTACGGAAATCCGTCAACCTTAACTCAATTGTTGCAGGATTTTAAATCTACAAGGTAGGTTAAATGAAATTAATTTTATAATTGGATTTCAATTGTTTTAAATTAAAAAAAAATGTTTGCATGATTTAAAAGTAATTTACCCAACTACTATTACACGTGGTCCGAATTAGAAAACCATACATGTTTATGGATAAAATTTTAGTACCTTATTAAGGTAGTTTTATTTACTAGTACAATCACATTTACTAATGTATTTGATATATCTCGATAATCCTATATCCACCATCTACCACATATATTTTACAAAAATAATCATTATATATTTATGAATATAATTACCAATATACCTTATATATCTACTTGTAATATATTAATAATATAAATTATATTGATACTATATATTAAACTAACATATATATATATATATATATATATATATATATATATATATATAATATTTTATTATTTGATAAAAAAAATATAATAATAAAATATTACTAAATTTTTGAATACATTAATAGTTATAACTCAAACTATACTAAAATTAAAATATAACATAATACTAGTATTTTATTACTATTTATAATAAGTATATATCTCTTACATATATACGAAAGGATTATTAATATTACAATCAAATAGAACTAATAACCCTAATGGTCTAATATTATAAACCCAAGGAATTGGTGAACCCAAGAGAAAAATATTAAAAAGCTAAGAGATCAAGAAGTCCAAGGGATCCATATTAAAAAGAGAATAGATTATTAAAGCCTAGGAATTAGTATTTATAATACAAATGAATGATAAAATCACATGATTATTAATATTATAAACCGAACAGAACAATCAACTTTAGGGTTTTTTAATATTATAAACCAAATGAATTAAAAATATAAAGAATTAATAAACCCAATAGATTGATATTAAAAACCCAAGGAAATAATAAAACCAATGGATCAATAAGGCCAAGGGATTAATATTAAAATGACAAGAAATTAATAAACCACAAGAATTAATATTTTAAACTCAAAAGATTAATAAACCCAAGGGATTATTAATATTATAAACCAAAAGAACAATAAACACAAGGATTTAATATTATAAACCAAAGGAATCAGTGAACCAAAGAGATAGATATTAAAAACATACAGGACCACTAAGGCCAAGGGATCAATATTAAAAACACAAAAGATTACTAAACCCTAATAATAAAGTTTTTAAACTCAAAAACCTAAGAAATTAATAAACCCTTAAATTAAATAGATTAATAAACACAAGACATTATTAATATTATAAACCAAAATAAGCAATAACCCCAAGGGTTTAATACTATAAACCAAAGTAATTGGTGAACCCAAGGGATCAATATTAATATTATAAACCAAGAAATTAATAAACCTTAATAATTAATATTTTAACCTCAAGAGATTAATAAACATTAAGAATCAATATTTTAAATTCAAGAGATTAATAAACCCAAGGGATTATTAATATGATAAACAAAAAGAACTAATAAAGCCAAGAGTTTGATATTACGAACCAAAGAAATTTGTGAACCCAAGGGATAAATATTAAAGACATAAGTGATCAATAAGGGCAAGGGATCAATATTAAAAACACAAGAGATTAAAAACTGTAAGAATTAATATTTATAACTCAAAAACCTAAGAAATTAATAAACCCTAAGAATTAATATTTTTAACTAAGGAGATTCTAAGACGCAAGTGTGGTTTAATATTATAAATGAAAATAACTAATAAACCGAAGGGTTTTATGTCATAAACCTCAAGAATTGGTGAACCCATTGCATAAATATAAAAAACCTAAGGGATAAATAAGGCGAAGGGATCAATATGAAAAACATAAAAGATTAAGAAAACCTGCAAATTAATATCTTAAAAAAAAAAGTTTGATAAACTCACATGATTATCAATATTATAAACTCAAGGGAATGATATTAAACCTAAGAGATTAATATTATAAACCTGAAGTATATAAAAACATTTAGATAAATATTATAAACCGTAAAATAAACATGGTTGAGCATGTTTGACTTAAACATTGAGACAATTATTGTCATAATGCGAGGTTGGACGAATAATGGCAATGGTTTACCATGGTTGATTTTCATATTGAGATAATCTTTGTCAGAATGTGACATTCAACCATGGATGACCTTGATTTAATATGACTAACTATGATTAACAATGGTAGCTCATGGTTGATTTTCATATAGAGACAATGTTTTTCATAATGTAACATTGGACCATGCATTAATATTAAAGTGTATGACTAATATTTAACGCTTAATATTACCAACCCAAAGAACTAGGAAACTCAAGCGATTAACAAACCCTAATAATTAATATCTTAAACTCAAAACCTAAGAAATAAATAAAATCTGAGAATTAATAATTTAAACTCAAGATATTAATAAACCAAAGGGATTATTAATATTATAAACCAAAAGAACTAATAAACCCAAGGGTTTAATACTATAAAACAAAGGAATTAGTGAACCCAGGGGATAAATATTAATATTATAAACCAAGAGATTAATAAAGCATAAGAATTAATATTTTGAATTCAAGAGATTAATAAACCTTGAGACTTAATATTTTAAACTTCAAAGATTAATAAACCCAAGGGGTTATTAATATTATAAACCAAAATAATAAACCCAAACGTTTAATATTACAAACCAAAGGAATTGGTGAACCGAAGGGATAAATATTAAAAACCTAAGGGATCAATAAGGCCAATGGATCAATATTAAAAACACAAGATATTAATAAAACCTAAAAATCAATATTATGAACCGAAATTTTATAATCCCCAATGTTATAAACTGTAAATATTAAACACAATATTATAAACCCTAATATTAAACCCAAATATTATAAACCAAATACTAACCCCTAATTATAAACACTATATATTAGAATATATATTATAACCCAACATATTATTCCATAATGTAAATCATAATTTTAAAACTAAAAATATCAATAAACCCAAGGGATTATTAATATTATAAACCAAAAGAACTAATAAATGCAAGGCTTTAATATTATAAACCAAAGGAATTGGTGAACCGAGGGGATAAATATTAAAAACCTACATGATCAATAAGGCTCAGGGATCAATATAAAAAACAAAAAAGATTATTAAACCCTAAGAATAAAATTTTTAGACTCAAAAACCTAAGAAATTAATAAAACCGAATAATTGATATTTTAAATTAAATAGATTAATAAACCCAAGATAGTATTAATATTATAAATAAAAAGAAGTAATAAACCCAAGGGTTTGATATTATAAACCAAAGTAATTGGTGAATCCAAGGGATAAATATTAATATTATAAACCAAGAAATTAATACACCATAATAACTAATATTTTAAACTCAAGAGATTAACAAACCCTAAGAATTAATATTTTAAACTCAAGAGATTAATAAACCCAAGGGGTTATTAATATTTTAAACATAAAGAACTAATAACACCAAGGTTTTGATATTCTAAACCAAAGGGATAAATATTAAAACCCTAAGGGATCAATAAGGCCAAGGAATCAATATTAAAATCACAAGAGATAAATCAAGCCTAAGAATTAATATTTTTATCTCAAAAACCTAAGAAATTAATAAACCTTAACAATTAATATTTCCAACTCAAGAGATTATTAGATCCAAGGGTGGTTTAATATTATAAACAAAAGAACTAATAAACCCAAGGGATTTATATCATAAACCCAAGGAATTGGTGAACCCAAGGGATAAATATTAAAAACCTAAGTGATCAATAAGGAAAAGGGATCAATATGAAAAACATAAGAGATTAATAAAGCCTAAAAATTAATATCTTAAAACAAAAATGATTGATAAAATCACATAATTATTAATATTATAAACTCAATGGAGTAATATTAAACCTAAGATATTAATATTATAAACCTGAAGTATATAAAAACCTTTAGATAAATATTATAAACCTCATGTATGTAAAAATATTTAGATAAATACTATAAAGCATAAAATAAACATGGTTGAGCATGCTTGATTTAAACATTGAGACAATTGTTGTCACAATGCGATGTTGGACGAAGAATGATCATGGTTTTCCATGGTTGATTTTCATATTGAGACAATGTTTGTCACAATCTGACATTCGACCATGGAAGACCTTCATTCACTATGGCTAACTATGATTAACAATGGTAGCCCATGGTTGATTTTAATATTGATACAGTGTTTTTCATAATGTGACATCGGACCATGCATTAATATTAAAGTGTAAGACCAATATTTAACACCTAATATTACCAACCCAAAGAATTCGAAAACTCAAGGTATTAATAAACCCTAATAATTAATATCTTAAACTTAAAATGTAAGAAATGAATAAACCCTAAGAATTAATAATTTAAAGCGAAGAGACTAATAAACCAAAGGGATTAATTGATTTACGAGCTGTTTCGAAGCGCTCTGCAAGTGAACCTTAGCTCATGACCTAATCCTTGGGTTCCTCTACGGCCTCTGCCTCTAGCTGCTGCAGGCTCTGCAACTACAGTCCTGGCATTGCTATCCATAGCTCCTTTATGTGGTCTCCTGCTATGGAGCAGAATGTTAGCCATTCGGCACCCTCTCTCAAAGATCAAGTTGTGGGCTCCTCCCTTTCACCAGCTCTTTCATTCTTCACGTGCCTTATAAAATCTTTGGCCTCTCCCTATTCTGATCTGGAGCTCCGTCTGAGCTCCCCTCGTCAGGAAAAAGAAAAAGAAGTTCTCGCCCCAAAGCTGGATGGATCTACCAAAGGACCCAAAGGTAAGACAAGTGAGCTTGAGCGGATGACACACCAGAAAAAGAACCCTGATGGTAGAAAATCTACAGCTGCAGAGAAGGACCAGGAAAAGCATCAAAACATTAACGTATGCCACCAAAAGTTGCGAAGATCCTAGAAATAGTCATTCAAGATCAAAACATTGAGGTATACAAAGAGTACATGAGAGAATATGCCATCATATGCAAATTTATGGGAATATGGCCATCTAAAGGAGCTCTTAAAGGTTGGATCCAAGCCAAATGGAACCCCAAAGGTGCAATAGAACTCCAACTTAGGTCGAAAGGATTCTTCACCATATTTTTCGCTCTCGTGGAAGACAAGGACAAAATTTTTGAAAGGGGACCGTATTCTGCTGGTCTTTACATGAGATTTTGGAAGGAGAACTTTACTCTTGAGAAAGAGGATTTCACTCATGTCCCATTCTGGGTTAGACTTTATTCTCTCCCTACAAACTACTGGGCACCTTCGGTTCTCCAAGAAATTGGAAACAATTTAGGAGAATACATCAAGATGTTAGAAGGTACAAATAATGGACATTATATCTCATACGCTCGCATCTGTGCCTATATTGATGTCTTTGGAATCCTTCCAGAAGCCATCAATCTGAACTTCAGAGATGAAACATGGAATCAAGTGGTGGACTATGAACACATACCTTTTTGTTGTCCGAAGTGCCACGAGCATGGTCATCTCTTTAGAGACTGCCCACAGAACCAGCCATCCCCAAAATAAAATCAAGTTGGCAGGAAGGACGAGCATGGATTCATCAAAGTGAGTCACAAAAACAAGAAAATCAGAAGGATAAACACAGGAAGAGAAGATCCAAAGCAAGCACAACAAAACATATATGACATTCTCTCCTCCATAACAGAGGAAACATGACAACATAGTAATAGAAAAGAACAGAACAACGAACAAAACAAGGACATGGACACAGACATGGAGAACAAAATCACTCTCTCTCAAGAAGAACAACAAAAACAGGAAGAAAACGATATGGATTTAACACAGGACCTACCATCGTCAGAGGAAAATGTGATAGAGGATATCCTGATGGGTATGGACCTACAGAAGATCTCAAAGGAATGGACAGCAAAATATTTTGAAGGAATACCAGAAGATTACGTACAAAGAATTTATGAAGCATATACTCTACAAAAAAAAATTCAAAAGCAAGGAGAACACCAAAGAAAGGGGAAGAACCAAGCTAGCACAATCAAAGCAAACCTTCAAGCCAACAACCAGATCATAAAGGGGCAACCAAAGAGAAGGGGTCGGAAAACAAATAGTCAACACCTCCAAGAGCTCGGCAGTAGCCTTATCAATGCGGGCAAGGTAAAGGTTCTATCTCTAACTCCCAATATTTTATTATGATCTGCACATATTGGAACATTAGAGGACTCAATAGTCATACAAAAAAAGGATCCTCAAATCTAAATTTACCTCAGGAAAAACTGATGTTCTAATGCTACAAGAAATACAAATTTTGACTATCTGAAATGACGGCCATTCAACAAGCCTGCTTTAGGAAGAAGTACATTCATTTAGCTATTGTTTCCTTTGGCACTGCTGGAGGCATATCAATGTTCTGGAAAGACTTAAAGTTTCATCTGATCAACTCCTTTTCTTCCAGGCATGCCCTCACTATGATTCTCCAAATCACGGGAACTAAAGAAAAGCTATGTATCACCAACGTCTATGGTCCTCATACGGTTCATGAGTGTTATGCCTGGCTTAACCATCTCAAAATATTTCTCCAGCCTCTCAGTCATCAGTACCAGTTCCTGGCTGGTGACTTCAATATGATCCTAAATTTGGGTGAAAAAAAGGGTGGGCTCTAGAGACTGGACTCGAACTGTCTGGCTTTCCAAAGCATGATAGATGACTTGGGATTTATAGATACCCCCACTAAAAATGGCATCTACACCTGGACTAACAAGAGAGGAGGTGAGCATCAAATTGCCTCCAGACTTGACCAATTTCTCCTCTCGGAAGAGTTATTCCTCTCCTCTCTAGAAATAGAAGCCAACATAGCTCCACAAGTTGGTTCAGATCATTGGCCGATTGTTTTAACCGTTAAGATCTCTGAAAGGCCGAATAATGCACCTTTCAAGTTTGACGTGTTCTGGCTCTCCCATCAAAATTTCCAAGATAGAATTAAGGAATGGTGGACCATATCACTCCCTCAGCATGGCAGCAAGATTCAAGACTCCCATAAAAGACTAAAATTCATCAAGAAAGAATTAAAAAAATGGAACCCGAAAACCTTCAGAGATATCAAAACAGAGAAAAAAGTGATAGAATTAAAAATGAGAGCACTTCAACAGAGAATCATTCAAAATGGATTGAAAAAGGAAATCAAATAGGTATAAATGGAACTTCAGAAACAATGGGAGGTAAGGGCCTCCCAAGAAGAAACCCTATGGAGATAGAAATCTAGGATGAGCTGGCTCAAAGATGGGGAAAAAAACACTGCCTTCTTCAACAAATTAATGATCCAACATAGAAAGCACAACATGATTCTCAACCTAAAAAACAAGATGGGTCTTTTGCTTGATACCCATAAGGAAATTGAGGAAGAATTTCACCAGCACTTCTCGAGTATCCTCAAAGAAAGTAGTCAGCACAACGAGGAATACATCAAGAAGATCACCAAAAACATCCTGCCCATCTTTGCTAGAGAACACAATCAGATGTTGTTAAAAAAAATAACCATGGAGGAGGTGGAAGAAGCAATATAGTCAATGCCAAATGGCAAGGCACCAGGGCCTGACGGCTTCACCATTGACTTCTATAAAGCCTGCTGGAGTACGATTAAGGAAGATGTCTATGACATGGCGGAGGAATCAAGGATGAAGAAATCCATCTTTCCTTCCCTCAACACCACTTTTCTGATGCTCTTACCTAAATCAGACAGGGCAAACTCTCCTGATCACTTTAGACCCATTTCTCTCTGTAATGTGATATACAATATTATCTCCAAGTTTCTTTCCAATCACATCAAACCTCTCTTCCCTCTCCTTATCTTGGCTAATAAAACGGGGTATGTTGAGGGCAGACAAATCATGGACAACATCATTCTCTCTCAGGAAGTTATTCACTATATGAAAGACCAGGGAAAACAAGGTATGCTAATTCATCTTGATATGTTCGAAGCTTTTGACAAGATTAACTAGAATTACATCAGACATATGTTGGCCGCCTTCGATTTCAGCAATGAATGCATCAAATGGATTATGGCTTTGGTCTCAATGGCGTTTTTCTCCATTCTCCTCAACGGTTCCCCCACCTCAATCATCAACCCTTCGCGGGGCATCAGACAAGGAGATCCTCTCTCCCCATTCCTCTTTGTCATCATGGCTGAGGGTCTTGGCAAGTCCATCTCTGAAGCCTCCTCCAGCAATCTTATCTCTGGCGTCAATCTTTACCCCCCCCTCTCCTCCCATTTCCCACCAGTAGTTTGTGGATGATATGCTCCTTATGGGTAGCCCTACAACCAAGGAGGCCAATGATTTTTGAAAAATTCTAGATGACTTCACCCTTGCCTCTGGATCCTCAGTCAATGATTCCAAGTCTGAAATATTCTTTCTCAACACTCCTACTGCCATCCAAAACCACATCCCCAGTATCCTGGGATTCCAGAAAAGTAGTCTCCCCTCAAAATACCTGGGCGTTTCCCTGAAATACAAACCTCTAGCCTGCTCAAACTAGGAACCCCTCATTTCCAAGATCAAGAAAAAGAACTCCAATTGGACCTTTCACTCCCTCAATCTAGTGGGAATATTATTCCTTGTCCGCTTTGTTCTTCAAGCCATGCCTCTATACCAACTCTCAGTCTTAGCTCCTCCCTGCTCCATCTCGAACTAGATCAGAGCCATTCAAAGAGATTTCCTCTGGAAAGGTAAAGCCAACAATGGAAAATGGGCCTTGAAGGCCTGGGAAAAAGTTTATATGCCCAAGAAACAGGGCGGTCTTGGACTTCTTGATCCAGACATCCTGGGAAAGACTCTAGGCATGAATACCTGGTGGCGCTAGCTCAATAATCCTTCCACCCCCTGGGGCTTGTTCTGGAAAGCCAAATATTCCCCCACGCACCATTGGGACTCTCATATTAGCCTCTCCGGAAACCTTAGAGGCTCTCCTATCTGGAATCAGGCGTGGGATAATAGATCACTCATTCAAAATCACAGCTTCTAGGAGATAGGTAATGGTGAGAATGCCCTTTTCTGGGCAGATGCTTGGGAGAAAGGCCCCAAACTTGACTTGGAGATTTACAGGCTAGCCAGAAGGCAGCTGGAAGCTCAAAATAAGCATAATGTCAAGGAATATTGGAAACTCTTGGGAGTCTCTGACTGGAGTGAATGGGTGAACTTCAAAGACATTATCCATATCCCATTCCACCAGCCGATGAAAATTCTTGCAGAGGAACTAAAAAATAGGAAAATTCAAAAGGAAGAAGGATCAAGCATTATGCATTGGGGCACAAATGTGGCAAGGAGATTCAATATCAAAGAAGCTTACAACATCTTGCAAAGTCCCACCCCTGTTCCACAAGACCGCAAATGGAAAAGACTCTAGAACAGGAACTATTAGTCGAAGATCACACTCTTTTTTTAGTTGGTTATGCACAGGAAAATTATAACATGGGATAATATATTGAAGAAAGGTTTCATAGGACCCTCCATGTGCACGTTGTGTCACTCTGATACAAAAACGACCAATCACATCCTCAATACCTCTCCTTTTGCTTCCAACATTTGGTCCTGGGTCCTTCATGTCTTCAAAGCCTTTGATTACATTCATGATTCCATCCACTCCTCTTTCGAAAATTGGCGTCTTTCCTTCTCTAAACAACCCCTCATCAATTTAGCTTGGAACCTCCTCCCGAGCATCATCTGCTAGGCCCTTTGGAAGGAACAAAACTCTCGCATTTTCAAGAGTAAGGCCTCAAAGGAAGAACAAATTCTCCACGAAATTAAATGCACTCTATGTAAATCGGCCTCCATTGCCAAAATCCAGAACCCTACTCACCCTCCCTCGGCAGATGAATGGAGAATCCTTTCCCTTCTCAACCTCCCCCCCCAATCATGCACCCTTTCCCCTGCCGACTATATCCCTTCCCTGTCGTTGTCCATTTGGCAACCTCCGATCATAAATTCACCAAGCTCAATTATGATGGAGCATCCAAGAACAACCCAGGCATGGATGGTTCTGGTGGATTTTTTCGCAACTCCTAGGGCTCCACCCTCTATATTTACTATGGAAATCTGGGGCACACCACTAATAATGCAGCGGAGCTCCACATGCTGGCTTACGGATTGGCAATTTCCAAGAAAAACAACTACTGGCCCCTTCTTGTTGAGGGTGACTCAAATGTTTCTACTGAAGATTACAGGAAGCTTCAGCAGGGGCATAACTTTGCTTAGGTTTCTGATTGCTCGCGTATCAACAAAATATTACATAAAATCAAAGCTAGTATAGGGGAAGCAAGAGGGGTTTCTTTCACGAAAGTTAGAAGGGAGGTAAATAATTTGGCTGACTACCCTGCTAACCAAGGCATAAAGACCTCGACCAGACTTGTCTCTCAGGATTGGAACGCAATGGAATATCCAACGGTAAAAACCGCTTGCACAAACATTAACAAAACATACCTTCAAAAGGCATTGGTCTTGTTAGAACTGCCATCTCCTATCACTCATGATGACCTAGTACATAGTAATCCGTCTCACGGTTTATCGTGGTGGTGGCTTGTCCTTGGTTTTCTCACCTTGGTACACCTCCACACAAGGCCATTGCTCCAAGCCAGCCTCCATCATACTTGCTTACACGCGAAACAACGTTTCGCACGCTCCTCACTCCCCTTGGCCCGCCCCCTTAAATTCCACTCACCTCGCCTTCATCCCTCATTATTTCCCACTGTTGGGCTCCCCTCTCACCTTGCACAGTAGTTACAGCTTCCAGCTCCGGCCGCATCCCTCCATCTCTCTGAGCAAGCAGTCGTCTATGGTTCCCCATCGTTGCCACCCTCCACCGCAGCCTCGCCGCAGTCGCAACACCTACTGGGAGAATCCTTCCCGTCACTTGGTCACAAGAGCAGAGACCTTGGCGTGCAATGCTGCTCACATATTCATGGAGAACACTTCAGAGCTGGTGCAGGAAATTCTGGCCGGTATGGAAGCACAGGCCTCTGCCCATCGCAGGTCCACCCCCTCGAAAATGGTTGACAGTTCTTTCCAATGGATCCCAGACCCCGCTCCGACCAAGAGCTGCGAAAAAATTTATATATGTGTCATCCATCTGCATTGGCACACCAAAACTTTACTTGCTATTGTGATCCAGGAGCAGAACTGTGTTAGCAAAATGCTGGAAAGGAAGATGGATGCGCTGTCGGACAAATTGGAAGCTTACGTGAGAGCGGTTCACCACCTCTGCTTCATTGATAGCTCCTCCCCTCACTACGATTTTCTAAAACGTAGCTCGGTCAAGGAGCATCAGCCGAAGCCCAAAATGAAGGAGGAATTTCATGCCAAGGGGAATCTGCAGGAAGCTGGTCTGTCACACCGCAATCTCCTTGACCTAGAGGAAGGGACCCCGGATAGCCTGATAAGTGTGGAAGACTATCTCAATGATGAAGAAGAGGTGCAACCCCCCTCGGGTCCATGACTCTCTCAGTTTCTCCTAGTATTTTGTGTTTTCTGTTTGTATGAAGCTCACTCAGCTCGCGAGATCAAATGATATTTTTTCCAGTTCCAGGAATATGTCTATCTTTTGCAGTTATACTGTGTTTTTATGTCTCCCCACTCATCTCTTCTCCCTTGTATCCCTCTCCCTGAGTGTGGGCTCGACTCTACAAACTTGTTAGACTCTGGTCTTCAGCCTCTGAGGCTTTTTTGTACGTTATGTTTATCTACTTAATATGAATAGACCTTCCAAATTTACAAAAAAAAAACCAAATGGATTATTAATATTATAAACAAAAAGATCTAATAAACCCAAGGGTTTAATATTATAAACCAAAGGAATTGGTGAACCTAAGGGATAAATATTAATATTATAAACCTAGAAATTAATAAAGAAAAAGAATTAATATTTTAAACTCAAGATATTAATAAACCCTAAGACTTAATATTTTAAACTTAAGAGATTAATAAACCCAAGGGTTTATTAATATTATAAACCAAAATAATAAACCCAAGGGTTTAATATTACAAACCAAAGGAATTGGTGAACCCAGTGGATAAATATTAAAAACCTAAGGATCAATAAGGTGAAGGGATCAATATTAAAAACACAAGAGATCAATAAACCCTATGAATCAATATTATGAGCCAAAATATTATAATCCTCAATGTTATAAACTCTAAATATTAAACACAATATTATAAACCCTAATAGTAAACCCAAATATTAAACCCAATATTAACCCCTAATTATAAACGATATATATTAGAATCTATATTATAACCCAACATATTATGTCATAATGCAAATAATAATATTAAAACTCAAAATATTAATAAACCCAAAGGACTATTAATATTATAAACCAAAAGAAATAGTAAAAGAAAGGGTTTAACATTATAAACGAAAGGAATTAGTGAACTGAGGGGATAAATATTAAAAACCTACATGATCAATAAGACCATGGGATCAATATTAAAAACAGAAAAGATTATTAAACCCTAACAATAAAATTTTTAAACTTAAAAACCTAAGAAATTAAAAAACCCTAATAATTAATATTTTAAATTAAATAGATTAATAAACCCAGGACATTATTAATATTATAAACCAAAATAAGTAATAAACCCAAAGGTTTAGTATTATAAACCAAATTAATTGTCGAACCCAAGAGATAAATATTAATATTATAAACCAAGAAATTACTACACCCTAATATTAATATTTTAAACTCAAGAGATTATAAACATAAAGAACTAATAACACCAAGGGTTTGATATTAGAAAACAAAGAAATTGGTGAACTGAAGGGATAAATATTAAAAACCTAAGGGATAAATAAGGTCAAGGGATCAATATTAAAAACACAATAGATTAATAAAGCCTAAGAACTAATATTTTCAACTCAAGAGATTATAAAACCGAAGGGTGGTTTAATATTATAAATGAAAAGAATTAATAAACCCAAGTGCTTTATATTATAAACCACAGGAATTGGTGAACCGAAGGGATAAATATTAAAAACCTAAGGGATCAATAAGGTGAAGGGGTCAATCTGAAAAACATAAGAGAATAATAAAGCCTAAACATTAATATCTTAAACAAAAAGGTTTGATAAACTCACATGATTATTAATATTATAAACTAGAGGGAATAATATTAAACCTAAGATATTAATATTATAAAAATCAAGTATATAAAAACCTTTATATAAATATTATAAACTTCAAGTATATAAAAATATTTAGATAAATACTATAAACTGTAAAATAAACATGGTTGAGCATGGTTCATTTAAACATTGAGACAATTGTTGTGACAATGCGACGTTGGACAAAGAATGACTATGGTTTTCCATGGTTGTTTTTCATATTGAGACAATATTTGTCACAACGTGACATTAGACCATGGAACACCTTCATTGACTACGACTAATTGTGATTAACAATGGTAGCCCATGAGTAATTTTCATATTAAGACAATGTTTTTCATATTATGACATTGGATCATGCATTAATATTAAAGTGTAAGAGTAATATTTAATGCGTACTATTACCAACCCAAAGAATTAGAAAAATCAAGAAATGAATAAACCCTAATAATTAATATCTTAAACTCAAAACCTAAGAAATTAATAAACGCTTCGAATTAATAATTTAAAGTGAAGAGATTAATAAACCAAATAGATTATTAATAATATAAACCAAAATAACTAATAAACCCAAAGTTTTAATATTATAAACCAAAGGAATTGGTGAAACGAAGGGATAAATATTAATATTATAAAACAAGAAATTAATAAAGCATAAGAATTAATACTTTAAAATCAAGAGATTAATAAACCATAAGAATTAATATTTTAAGATTAATAAACCCAAGGAGTTATTAATATTATAAACCAAAAGAACTAATAAACCCAAGGATATAATATTACAAACCAAAGAAATTCGTGAACCCAAGGGATAAATATTAAATACCTAAGGGATCAATAAGTCCAAGCAATCAATATTAATATCACAAGAGGTCAATAAACCCTAAGAATCAATATTATAAATTAAAATATTATAATCCTCAATATTATAAACTCTAAATATTAAACACAATATTATAAACCCTAATATTAAACCCAAATATTATAAACCCAATATTAAAGCCTAATTATAAATCTTATATATTAGAATATATATTATAACCCAACATATTTTTTTTTCTCGGTAAAACTAATTCTATTTATGAAACAATATAGTACAAAACTGCTCCAGTCTTAGCTATGCAAGCCTGAGAGTTGGGCTTGATGTTCATGTTTTTGCAGAGATAACTGAATTGCCCTAAGTGGGAAACCAGTTCTTGAGAAATATAAAATACCTCCCTTAACTGGGAAACCGGTACATAGTGCAAACATATGTAATTACGTAAAGACTGGAAACTAAAGAAACCTACAACTGGGTCAGCTGTTAATAGCAACAAAAACCAAAAATTTCTAACTGAGATGTGAACCTGGACCATGTTGGGCTAAGGAAGAGCAAGATTACTGATCCGGAGTTGAGGATTCCGGTTCTTCCACAATTCTGCAACCAAAATGATCAGCTTCCTCCATCTTCACATCGCTAGGGGCGCTACCTTTGCTGAGGAAGCCTTCCTGTGTAGAATCAACATCATGGTTGGAAAGCCCAATGTCAATAGGAATAGTGGGATTAGGCGCATCAGTTTGCAGCTGAGTCTGGTGAGGACGCGGCAGAGTAGTAGCAGAGCCAGGGGTAGGAGCAAGACTAGGATGCACAGAGCTTTCACAAACAGAGATGGTCACAAACGCGGTGAGAACCGATTTTTCAAACGTGCAGTTAAAGCGGAATTCCACGTGCTGAGAGGACTGGTGATGAAATGGACTCGCGGGAGTCTGGTGAGCAGGGGACGGGGAAGGAGGAGGGGAAGGCAGAATACGAGGTTCAGGAGGAACAGATTGAGAGCCTCCGAAATGCATAGGGTGATTTCTCTGTCCTCTGGAACCAGAACGATGAACCCAGTCGTCGTCCTCCGCCAAAGAGCCAGAGGTTGGACTGGGAGAAGGGCGAGGGCGGTAAGGGCGGCCTCTGTTGGTTCCTCTCCTGCATCTCAGCCGATGCCTAAGATGAGGCATTTTTGCAGAGCAGAGCGGGTGATTCTTGAGGCAAGGAACACTGGCAGAACACTGCAAATCAGAGGAAAGAGTAAACTGACGAGAAGAGAGAATAAAATGGCTACTCTGTGTGAAATGGTACCCAGGCAAAGTTTCAAGGCAGCCTAATAAATTGCAGCGTCAACCTATGTGAGTGCGTGCATATGGCATAGCACAGTCGACTGGGCATGCTCCTCGAATAGGTGACGGAGGGCGGCGATGAGCACAGGAACCAAATGAATTTTCTGGAATGAAAGCCATATCAACATAAACCTCCAGCGGACAGTACTGAACGAGGGTGGCGGGCCGAGTAAATGCATTACGGGTAGGTGAATTAACTTCATGTACAATGGTAGTGCAAAGGGCCATGTGGCCGCTGCGTGCGAGTGCCCTCGGGAATCGCCGAGGGACGAAGGCCCCATCAGTTCTAGTTGTCAACTGCATCCGGTGATAACCCAACATATTAATCCATAATGTAAATCATAATATTAAAACCAAATATTATAATCCTTATATATATTAAAAATTCAATATTCTAAAGTCTAGTTTTAAAATGAATATTATAAGACTTATTATTAAACCTTAATATAAACCAAAATCATATAAACCTTAATATTATACCCAATAATTGTCTCAATGTTTAACCACCTCTCATGAGGTTTCATCTTCGCTCACCTTGCTGACTTTTCTATAAATATTTTAATTAATGTTAAACATTTTAATGTTTTTATAAATGTTATCAATGTTTCATATAATGTTAAAAATTAATTAATTAAAGTTATAATTAATTAATGTTAATGTTTTAATTAATTAATATTAATGTTAATTATTGTTTTAATAATTTAATTAATTAATGTTGTATTAATTCATTTCTTTAAACATGTTTATATTAATGTTATTAAACATTTTTAAATAAATGTTTTAAATAATATATTGTCAAAATTTTTAATTAATATTGTAAAGTTAAAAATATTTAAGTACAATTGCAACATATTATTATTATTAACGGAATCTCAATATATTCATATTCATGTTTAGATATATTTGAATAATGTAGTTAAGTATAATAATTATGTATTAATAATTTAATTAATATGTGAATGTAATAATGGAAATAAAATAATTATTTCACTTTATTATTAATTAATATTTATATATTTTTTTTTACAAATTTTTGAATTAAATTTTAATGTTATTAAACATTTTTTATATAAAATTTGTACTTACATATTATAAAATGTTTTAATTAACGCTATTAATTAATATTTTAATTAATAATGTTTAATGTTTCAATTTATTAATATTTTAATGCTTTAATTAATTAATTTATATTAATTATGGATTGTATTAAAATACAATTTACTCATCTAGCGTGATCAAGTAGATTTTTTTTATGTTTCCAAAGTTAAAATATTATTAAAATAGATTCTAAATTTATTATAATAATAATAATAATAATAATTTAGTAATATAATATAATAATATAATTGTATTAAAATAATCTTATAATTTATGGTCGTATTAAAATAATTTCATTAAAATTTAATCTTAAAGTTTATTCTTTATATAGCAATTATGTGTTAATGAAACCCTATTACTAAGAAAATCTTTAAATACACCAAACTTTAATACAAATGTTGAATAAAACTAGAAGTATAATTGCATTAGTTAAGCCATATATGATCACATGATAGTCACAAATTGTTTTACAACTAATTTACAAAATTAAAACTATATTATAATTTAAACCTACAATTTATTAGTTATTAATTATATTGTTTAAATAATATGATCATATTAATTAAAGGAAGTCAACATTAAGGAAGTCCAAATATGTAGCATGGACAATTGAATATGACAGAAACAACACTTTTTTTTTTAATTAATAAAAAATAAATACAAGGGGCAGGAATAATTTAATAAAATAATATTTTATTCTTTATAGTTAATTGTGAGTGGGAATATATTTAAATGACATGCATAGGAGACTGCTACTCCATAAACCTTATAATAATTTAATAATTTAATATTATAATATAATTGTATTAAACTAATTATTATAATTTAATCTTACAATTTATTATTGTATTAAAATAATTTTATTATAATTTAATATTAGGGGTTATCCCTATATTGCAATTCTCGCAATTTTGTGATAATGAAATCTTATTATTAATGAGAGCTTCCAATACATGAAAATTTAACACAAATGCTTAATACAACCAGAAGTATAATTGATTTAGTTAAGTGATATATTATCACATGATAGTCACAATTTTATTTTTACATTACATTGTGAAACCTAAAACTATATTATAATTTAAACCCACCATTTATTATTTATTCATTATATTGTTAAATAATATGAAACTCTAATTATTTTTTATTATCATACATCATGTCAATCCCATTAATTATTCAAGATTTAATTGTTGAGGCGGATACATTAAGGAAATAAGTGGATACATTAGGGAAGTTAATTGTAATGAGTAGCATGAAGACTTGAATACCCAACAACAACAATTTCTTTTAAAGTAATAAAAAATCAATCCACCATAGCAATAATAATTTAATAAAATAATATTTTGTTCTTTATAGTAACATGTGAGCGGGCATACATTTGAATTTGAATGTCATGCATATGCAACCACTAGGGTAATCGAGTGGAGGAAAAGATTTTAAACGTGCACTTGCCAAGTGGTATAAGTTTGATAAGTTTGAGAATGTGAACATTTATAAGTTTCAAAATTAATCCATGTTGCAATGCATCTTTTATAAGTTTTTTTTTTTATATTTCATTTCTAACTAATTAGCATACGTGGTTATCAACAATAGGCATAGTAAATTTTTAATCTTGTTTTGTAAAAAAATAATTGAAGTATGGTTTAAACATGTGATTTAGATATGCAAGGAAGTTATGAATTTTAATTCCATTCGTTGATAGGGTGGCAATGACCAGAATATACCGGCATAATCCAATTCACACCATCTAATCAAAAAAATTAATTAGAAAAATAATTAAAGTAGCAAATTCCAACAAGAAAGCGCCTATCGGCGTAATTAATTAGTTATTATTTTTAATATAACTATTGACATTTGATTATTGAAATGTCAGATGCACTATTTCATTGATACATTAACTTAACTACTAATATTTATTAACTTTATTTATTGAAAATATGTATTATCATATACACTACACGTGGCTCTTTAAAGAAATATTACAAAGATATTGTGTTTTTTTTGGAGTTAATTTACATGAGTGACACACATTATAAATTTGATTTTTTATATAAAGTATAGATATGATTAAAGACTAAACACTTAGTCAATAATAATTATTTTGTCTTTCAACCCTTTGAATATCATACATGAAACCTATAATCATTTTTAAAAACATGAAATTATGCCTATCATATATGAGTCATTCCATCTTGAAAACATGATGACCAATAAATATAATTTATATGATAAAATCCTCGCTCATTGTTCATAAAAGTTGTGTTTCCTTACACGTTACACACTTATACTATATTTAATAAATATAATTTAATACTTATAGTTTTTCAACCCAATAACTTCTTTCATGAATTGGATTACATGGTATTTTTTATTAATTAATTTTGATTAATAAATTTAATTATTATTAATTTATTAATCTAGTCTTTTTTTTCAACAATCACATTTATAATAACATTCACATTTACAATTTATTCATAACCTTAATTCCTCATTTCCTTATACCCAATATCCATGCCTTGCCTTCTTTAACAAGTTCACACATTTCGAAATTGAATAATTAGGCTAAGCACTATAACTATGTGGCTTTGTTCAATATGAGGTGGTTGGTTGAATGGATTTCATTGAAAAGATTGCGCACAATAACTCGTACAATTTCACCATATAGGAAATGTGATCTATTTTGCAACATGCTTATAGAGGTTTCATTCATTACGGAGGAACATAAGCATTACAATAAGTAGAGTTGATTTGGCCTAATGGTCTCAAAATGTAATGTATAAAAATCCATGCAAGCAGGCCACAATGATGCCACATCAAACCTTCCCAAATCTCCATGTTTCAGTCATCTATGATCACCCATCCCCATACTCTGCATTTGATGGAGAGGAATAGGTTCCATGGCTTGGAGTCCGGGGAAAAGGTGTGGACCCACCATGGAGGAAACGAAGGAACCCTAACCCCTAATGGATTAAAGGAATTATTACAGGGCACAAATGAATGAACAATATTGTATCCAAAACCTTTGTATCCTCCGTCATTAAATCTAATAGTTTAAACCAAAATACAACTGGTCTCAAAGGTGTAAAATGAACACAAAGTTTCAGTTGACCATCATCGACCTGAAATTGTTCATGGTGATGTTGTATTCAATGTAATGAGCCTAGAACTCATGTGTGAGGGATTCATCATTTCGATCATTTCAGCAACATCCATTTGGGAGGAGTAGTTACGAAGGACTAAAGTTTGTGAGATCAAACATGACCACTGTATTTTTTAACATCGTGGTCATATGCATCATAGGGAACTTCCATTCTTAGTTCCTTTATCTATTTAATTTTAACCATACATTGTGCAAAGTGCGAAATTGTGGAGGAAGAAATATTACTTCGTACCTCTGCACTCCACACAAATTAAATGAATTCCTTTATTTATTTAATCTCAACCATAAATTATGTGGATCGCAAAGGTGTGGAATAAGAAATATTCCTCCGCACTCTATAAAACAAAACACATGACTGCACGCTCCATGTTTTATAATTAGCATCCCCTTGTGCACCATGGTTATAGTTCTTCATTTCTATTAAGCTCATGAGAAAAAAAATATTATATTAATTGTAACCTTCCTTAACGAGGAAGAAACTAAATAACTAGCACAACAGTGGAAAACTACATTGCTCTCCAATATTCCTATGCTATATATTGTTATGTCAATCAAGAAGTATCTTGCAGTTGAAAAGAATTGAGAAACTAAAAAGAAGTGGAGCAGAGAATTGCTCATCTCAATATTATGAAATAGTTAAATAGATTACATTGGAAACATCAGCAATAAATGACTGTAGTGTAACTAGAGTAAACTGGAGTAATTAGAACCTGAACTAGACACTTGGACTGACGGTTTCGACACCTAGCAGGTGGTTGGGATTACATTATTTAACACTCCCCTTTAATTTCAACCACATAAAATATTTAATTCAGATACCTACTGGCCTATCTCTCAGCGAGGTTTACAATTTAAAATTTGACTTTCAACTAGATTTAGCTTTCTTCTTCTCTTTTTCCAGATTCTGTAGCCTCTAAATTGTTTCAGATTTTTCACTTTGTTGTATTCTTGAAAACTCAATTTATTGATTTGCTGGTGCAGGTCTTTTACTGTTCCAGGTTGTCTAAGCATGTCTTGGTTTTCTTCAAGAAATGTGGGTTGCTGCCACATATTGTCTTATGTAGTGCGCTTATCAGCATCAATCTGCTGCAACATAAGATTAGAACAATATCTTATATCTTCAAAACTCCAATGCATGAAAATTTCATTGACATGTTCTTCATGCATGTCATCTTCAACATTCATGTCTACATCCTCTGTGTAGACCTCAACTATACATGGTGTTGCTAGCCATGTTTCCAGAAATTTCAACTCTTTTTCATAATCATTCTGTGTACCTGTACACTGAAAATCAATGTTAGAATAAAAAATATTTTCAGAACGACATTGCTTCTGGTATTTTTGCTCTTTAGTGAGAGCTTTCTCTTTTTGTGTTTCCTTTTCTGCTTCTGCCTCTATCTCTATTTCTCCATTCCCTTTCTCTTTTTCTTCCATCTGCTCTGCAATGAGAGATTTTTGTTGTCTCTCTTCCTTCTCGGCCTCTTTCTCTGTTTCTGCTTTCGCTTTGCAGACTGTATTTATCTCTGTTTCTGTCTTTGTCTCTGTCTCTATCTCGGTCTTTTCTTCACTAACCTATGCTGGTGCAATCAGGTTGTCTTCCACTGACGGAAGTGGGATTATCTCACCAAATAAAAGTATGTCAATGTCATGTTTTTGTTGTATCATCTGCAACCAGTCCTCATTAGCCAAAAATTCTCTATCAAAATCAACAATATTAGTCTCTGGATTTACCATATCTTCAGCAAAATCTATTGTTGGAATCATCATATCCTCATCAGCAAGATATGTTGCTGGAATCACCATATCATCAGCAATCCTTGTTTCTGGTATCATCAAATCTTCGTCCACATGTAGCTGTGTATAGTGGGGTTCACAAGAATCTTCGTGCTCTCTCTCTGCTTCTTCTAACTCTTCATCTAACTGTAGATCTGCTGCTACAGATCCACCTTCATCTTCAACTTCAACACTCCCCTCTGCACCAAAACATCTCTCAAGGGTATCCCATGCCTCCTTGGTTGTCTTGGCATCTAAAATTAAGGGAAGTATACTTTCATCGATTGATTCTTGTATGCATCTTAATGCATAGGCATCTTTTTGCCTTCGTATTTCCAGATCTAAAAATATCTCGAACATTTTCTGTTTCTTCTTTAGCCTCTTCGCTTTTCCCATGACCTTGTTGTTTGGCTTCTGTTTGGGTTCCCATGTTTTGGCAAGGTTTGAAATACCAAAAGATGAGACAACATCAAAAACACTTTCGGACCTTAGGATCTAACCCTCCTGGGTCCAGAGAGGGATCTCTATATGATATGTCAAAGGTATATGACTTTGAAGCTCACTGTTAAGATGTTAGGCTAGTTATAGGCACGAGCTTTGTTTGTTTGATTTGTTTGTTTGGTTGTTGGTTATCAGAAAATAAGGATTTCAATGTAAGACAAGGATGAGAAAAGAGGGATAATGCAGAGGTGAAATGTTCTAGGAAATATTCGAAACCATTGGGAAATGGAGTCAGGAAAGGATTTGCTTGCTAATCAATAGGCAGGCTTTTAGTTGGGCTATTCATCTAAAACATTGGATCTTAAAGATGGTTGTGTGATATGGAATGAGAAGAGAGTAGGAGACAACACGGTTTCTGGGCACAAAGTTAAAGACCAGTTGGTCACACAAGCATCCTAGTGGACAGGGCTAACTCTAATCCCCAGTGTTCCCAAATCTTCCAACTAAATCCATAACAAGAAACATCTAAGAACGGATACATTTAATTCATACATCAGAGAGCAGGCAATAACATCCACTACACTGGTTAAATTATCTGGAATCAATTCTTAGATAACACATTTAGAAGAAAAACATCAATGGCAAGGAGAGTAGAAACATAGGGTACCTAACAAGGGTAAATCCTATGCAAATATTCTGATGCAAGCCAGTAGAAACAAAATGAAATGAATATAAACACAGAGATAGGAAAACATCACCGCTGCTTTAGATCAGGATCCAAAGAAATGTGCTTGTCATATTAAACAACAATACCAGTCAAGTACAACATTGCTAATAGCTGAATACTCAGTCTGAAATCATATTCCTCAGCCTATCTTACAACTTTACAGAGAGACTGTGTCTCAAAAGAAACTACTTGCAATTTTCTGATAACTGATCAAAAAACTTTACAATGAGTTTCTTCATGAATTTATAGCTCTAGAGGAGCAGAGAAGGTAGGTGAATAACTAAATGCAGCATTGAAAACTTCAGAAGAGGAAGAAGGCCGAAGCCCACTCTATATAAATTCTGTGCATTAATCTGGGACACCCTTGGGTGAAAGAGTGGTCTTCGTCAGGTTTCCATTAACTCCAGGTATGTCTCTGATGTACTTTGGCTGCAGTGCTTTGTAGAACTTCTGGTGATCTGAACAAAAATAAATCAATGATTCAATTCTGCCATGTTGTGTAACTAATGCGACTGATATTGTAGGACTGTTGTCAGGGTGGGAAATCCTTTAGGAACACGGTATAGAATAAAATCTATATGGGCATTCTGTCCTGTATGGGGAAAACATTCTGCTAGTGTAGAAATCCTGACACACTGATTTTCGTGTTGTACCTTCTGTGTGATCCATGGGTCTTCAATATGATTCTTTACCTTTAAATCTCTGAACATAAGGCATATATATCTTCATTTGCATGCCTTAAGATCTCTATTGCTTAATTTAAATCTCTGACTGTGAAATCTGTGTGTTAATGGCACCAGGACATTTTCACAGAGTAATACCCAGGTCTTTTAATGCAAGTTCTGTCGTAGGACCTCCTCGGGTTTTCTTCATGATTTCTGGCTCTGCACACGGTCCTTTCTTGTGTTTTCTGTCACTCTGACAGCGGGTGCAAATCACACCACCTTAAAACCCTACAAAACAGAAAACTTGTTACGAAATCCATGAATGGGGGTAATGGATGCAGTGTGGATGATGAAAATGGTCGTGCGGCTGGTAAAATGGCAGAACAATGCAGAGGAATGATGGAGGGAAGCCTTGATGAAGGTTGGCGGAGTGTAGAGGAGATTTAAATGAAAAAACCTTAGCAAACTCAACCTTTGAACAAATATATGCAATGGGATGGGAAAATGTACAGTGGATACACGTGGGGGTGATGTGGAGGGACCGGGAGATGGCGGGGCAATTAAATCTGGACTGTCCGATCTCAACAAAGATCGACGAGGGAAAGCACGTCAGAGGGCGATGGACCGTGGGACAGGAGTACGGTGACCATGGATTAAACCTCGTGCAACTTCACGAAGCGACAACTGTTGGATGAGGCGCCCCAGATCGGACGACTGATATGCATATCGCTCCGTATCCTATGCCAAATGTTAGCGCGCGATGAGATAGCATTTTTGAAACAGTGCGCCTGACACACGTCGTTTGCTGAGTGGAATCGCTGGGCAATGGGAAAATACCGCCTATCGCCCAAAGGCGGTGCGATAGATACCACCGGGTTTGTGAACAGTGTTTGCGGCGGGGACCACCGGGACAGATGTATTGCGGACAATCAGATCTATGGGTAAATAGACGGCGATGGCACGATCGGGGCGATGAATGGGGTAGACCACAACACTGTAGAGTTAACACATACCGTCCGATCTGCGCCGATCGACAGTTGATATTGCCTCCAATACCAATTGAGATAAGCACTTTTTTGGTTAGCACCTGGTTTCGGCACCCAGGTCACAAAGTGGAAGAAAAGCCGAGGGGCTGGCCGAAAGGTGCTAGCCCTATTATAATGTTAAAAGTGGGTTTTTAATCCGTTTCAGTGCATTTTAAAGCCAAAGGAGGGTAGCAATAGGGAACAAAGGTGAGAATTTGGCTAGATAAAGGGTAAAGGTGGGTTTTCAAGGGGATTTGGGGAGATTAAGGGGACCATAAAAGGGGGAATTTTAGGATGGAAAGGGAACTTGGGAGAAGGAAAAAAAGGATAAAATGGGGAAAAACTGCAGAGCTACAAGGGGCAAAATAAGGCCTTTTTGGAGCAGAAATTATGTAATCAATGAGACCTTATAAAGGGAGACAACAGAGGGAAGCCTATCAAAGGCAAAGGCACAGGAGACTTCTAGGATGATGTGTCTTTAGGGGAGATGCATTCCTTGAAGGCTCAAAAAAAAATTAGCCACCCACTTTGCCTGTCAAAAATTTACAGGGGGGCTAACAGCTTCTACAAACATACGAGTCTACATATGCTTCAAATATCTTGTTTCTAAAAATTTCATTTCCTCAAAAAGTATCTTTCTACAAATTCACTTTCACAAGGCTCTCACAATGCTCCATTGAAAAAAAAATTCCTTTTAAACTTTCGCTTTCACTTTCTCACATCACAACTTTAAGTTAAAAAAAAAAAAAAAAAACTCCAAAAAAATTTCTTCTCTCCTTTCACATGTTTTAAAATCCTTTCACACATTTTCTTCTTTAAAAAAGACTGATGCCAAAAAAGAATTATAGAAATCCCTTCCTTTTCTCTTAAGAGCCCCATTTTCCTTTTATAGACACTTTCCAAATTTAATTTTTTTTTTTTTTAAAGTTCAAAAAACTTTTCACACATAAAAATTTTCTTCACACGGGAATCCTTATCTTACGGTATTAAAATCCTTTCCTTTACGAGTATACCTTGAAGCCTTTGTTTTTTGTTTTTTTTTTAAACTTAAAAAAAAATTATTTTTATTCACACTCCTTTTTTAAAATAATGGGCTGGATCTTTTTAAAAACCTTAAAATAAAACTTTTAAAATCCTTTAAACAAATACGTTAAGTGCTCTTTTTGAATGCATTTTTAAACTGCCTTTCTTTCATTAACTTATGAGTTGTGTTCAAAACCATTACTTTGAATATGATAATGCTTTCATAGCTTTATGCTTCATTTAAAAATCCTTTGAATGCGTTTGAATTTCATATTAAAAAAAAATTGCTCCATGATGAATTTGGATTTCTGAAAAACAATACCTTAACGCAGGTGAGCACCTCTTGTCCCGTGTTGGTGTAGAGGAATAAACCCCTAATAATCTGCCCTGAACTCGCAACAATGGCCTTGGGAACAACACTGTTATAGTCTTCAACCCTCGGCGTCATTGCATTCCAGTATGCCGCCTCTAGGTTTTCCTTTGGTGATTGGCCATTTTTCTTTTGGTTTTCGTTACTCGGCTTCTGACAGATTCTCCGTCGTTCTGCACCTAAGAAGAATAAGCGTTAGTGCACAAATTTTTTAAAAATTCTCTCAGTGCGTTGACCTTAAAAAGAAATTTAACGCAGATGCTCTTTCTTTTTTTTTTGCAGACTCGTGTGGTCCTGATACTAAACAACTACAAATAAATAAAAACAACGCAAATAAATAAAAACAACGCAAGTTAAAAAACTGGCATGGGTATGGCTTGCATTCTCGCGCCAATCTCTTGTTTCTGAGCGTTGGCGTGAGTATTAGCCTAACAGTCGCACCAACCAAGAAAAAATTTCTTTAGCTTCTTTCGAACATCCTTTCTGCAATTCGTAGGAGGCTTTTCCTTCAAAAATTTTGCTACTCTTCAATGAGTCTTATCCAAGCTCGCTTCTCCTCTCTATTGCTCTTTCTCGACTCTGTTGCTGCTCTCGAGGGAGGCTTATGCAAGCTAGCTCTAATACCATGAAAAGAATTGAGAAACTGAAAAGAAGTGGAGCATAGAATTGCTCATCTCAATATTACGAAATAGTTAAATAGATTACATTGGAAACATCAGCAATAAATTATTGTAGTGTAACTCGAATAAACTTGAGTAATTATAAACTGAAATGGACACTTGGACTGACGGTTTTGAAACCTAGTAGGTGGTTGGGATTACATTCTTTAACAACAATGAAGATTAATAACAAGAAGTGTATTCTTTATATGAATATATCCAGGGCTTACAATATAGTAGTTATGTTTATTTTTATGTTACAGTAGGTGATGACACATCGTGCCAGATTTAGCTTGTAAACAAGCAGTAGCTGGAGCTCATGCGTTGCAATATTTTAATGAAAATTGTTGACAAGTCTCCCATGGACATGATTCACATGATTACTATAGATAAATTCATGATAGTATTCACCATGACTTCTTGATACATGTGCTATGTTGTAAAAGATCTCCTATGCAGCCAGTCAAAGTAATTATTTCACCTTGTACCATCTTCCCCCGTCGCCATAATCTTCCACCGCCTCACCACACAATTCCATTCACTACATCGCCTTGCCTCCTCTAGTTTCTAACAGTCACCACTGCCTGCGACCACACTGCCTCGAATTTTCATAATTTAAAAGGTGCACGACCTCGAAAAATCAATATTCTAATTGATGAAACTGACTATAATGTTGCTATAAATAGAGACACTTAGCGAGAGTCACATATCCCACTCTCACATTTCGTATTCGCATCAGTAATTTAGTGGCTATAGTTCAATTTTGTATTTTATGTGTGCTTTGTTTCTTTCAACTTGTATCAAGCCAGTTTGTAGAGTGTTGGAAACTGACAGCGAGGAATAAAATAGTAGCTGTTCATATTGCATGTGACGGAATTTCTGTTGGTTTGGTTGAAGAATTATTGAGTGGCGTAGAGATGTACTGGGTTGAATATTGAGTTAACTCAAGGCTATATATGTGGCTATATGTTTGTGTTGAATCATTCACTACCCATCTTCATGTTTGAATTCGAGTGTTAAAGTCGTGAACTGTAAGTCGTTAGGGTTGTTTAATGCTACAAGAATCATCACTGATTTCTGAGTAGCTGCTAGATTATCAATCGTTGCACTGAAACCATGTACGTAATTTAGTATTTTATGTTATTAGTATCTTTTAATGTTTCAATTTAAGGAGGGTTATGTAGTTTGGCATTAAACCAACATTGCTACAAAGAAAATTATGTGCAAGTTAAGGAGTCCAATACATGCAAGAGTATATTGTGTCTTTTTCAACATATAAAAGAAGCGGAAAAATAAGAATTCCATTATTCTTCATGGTATTGGTGTGATTTTTTAATCGATAATTTGTTGAAGGGTATTTGGCTTAATATTGAATACATTTTTTTTCTTCGTCATTTTGTATAGTTTACTTTGAAGAAAGAGAGATAAAATCAGACTATGCACATTGTATTGTATTAATCAAAGAGTTACATATATACATGAGGTATAGTCTCAAGATAGGGAAGCTATCTTGGATGCTCAATAAGTTTGTTGAGAGAATATCTCAACCACACATCAAACAAGGAACCTAGATTTAGCTAACTCCTATGGAATAGGAGTAGACTCTATACATAGAAAGTCACAACCGAAGACAAGTAGGAATTACATATTCCAACACACCCCCTTAATGATTACTTGTCTCGATATCACTTGGAAAAATCTAGTTGTGGTCAAAAATAACAAAAGGATATGTCTTCATCCATATAGAGGAGCAACGATCCACCAGAATGCATGGGTACCAACTGGAGCAACTGCTAGTCTCATAGGATGTCCTTTGCATACATGGCTCTATCAACCATTATCACTGCATACATGTACCTATATCTACAGAGCCCCCTCCAACCTGGGTTTTATTATATTACCTGTAACCATGTTGTTCCTTCATCGATGAACTCTCACCGGCAATATATCTCTCTTAGATCTCTTCAGGAAAATTTTACCGGATCTCTTCATCGACAACCTTTTACCAGATTTCTTCATTAGTGCGCGAACACTAGCACAAACCTGTTTCCAGACCACTTCACTATTACACATGGTTTTTGGTTGACCACAAATTGACACTGCAATATGGTTTCTGGCTGACCACGAACCTGTAATTACAAAGTGGTTTTGGGATTATCCTGAAATTTTACGGGGATACACATGCCTTACAAGGCTTACAACACAACTCCAACTCTTGGAGTTATCAAGTACATAATTTAGAAAGACCACTACAATAAAAATCCTAGACTTTGTTACAATTAAAATGTATGACTCATAATACAACATTCTATTGAGTGTATTCCAAGAAAATCACACAAAACAAACTTTCACTTTCACTATCCATCATCCTCTAAATGTTGTCGCTGCTCCTTTACATCATATTTTGAAATGCTCACATATTGGGCAACTTTGTCTTTGTTAATTAAATCTTGGAACTCGATGCTTAACCTATAATTTGTTAGAGTCTTGAATTCTAACAAAGTAACTTTACCTACATTGAGTTAGCTAGGCTCAATAAGGCTCAATAATTTTAAACATGATTCCAAGAAACAACATAAAACATAAACTTTTCATATTAAAAATAACATAAAATTTCTCTATCTCTGCCCAAAGATGACTATTTCCCAAACATAATAGCAACCATTCTTCTCCAACGATACCTCTGAGGGCTCCACTGATAAAGAAACGGGTCGACGAATTTTCAACTGGTCTCAATGCAGTGCATTCTAGCATAAATGATCCAGACATAGGCACTCATAGCCACATGAAGAGAAAAAAATAACAAATTGTCCCTCTCAAAACAAGAATCCAAGACTCCACGGTCCTATCCTCTGTCGTACACAAATTCACTATCAACATGCATAAAATTCAACGATTTTACAAACAAAAGTTCTCGTTTCAGTATCCATTTCCCCTGGCATCACAGCATAATGCCACATCCCCTGTTCACAATATCAAGGCTGGTGACTACATCGAACCATGCCTTTGATGCCATTTTCACTATCATGTCTTCATCACATCTAGTAGTTAATAATTTCCCTTCAAATTTGTGTATTGTTGGCATGACCATTTCCAACACACACTCATAATTGTGAGAATAGTTGGTCAGACCAGTGTCACTTGAATGAAAACTAGAAATACCATTCCATGACATATTAATATACTCAAAAATTACATATTAATATACACAACAATTCTGTGTAACTTGCAACATCCAACAAAACCTTGACATTAATAGCATAGAAATCAAGCTATACGAGAACATGAACTGGTTGAATGAGCCTCGCCATAAATATCCAACCACGCCCAAACTGATATTTAATGTGTGAAATAAATTGACACCAAACTCTTCTACTCCATTTTCTTCGAAGTGCACCATCTCATCTCTAGCCTCAACTACAGGGTCTCTATCACTTTTGTTAACCACAAATATTAGACCTTGAGTGTTCTGGAAGTAATGTCTCCAAAGTGGTCAGATCTTGTCTTGACCTCCAACATCCCAAACAATGAAGCTGACATTCTTGTATTCTACAGTCTCCACATTGAAACCAATGGTTGGGATAGTAGTAACATACTCTCCCAGCTTGAGTTTATACAAAATGGTCATCTTCTCGGCTGCATCAAGGCCGACCATAAGAATGCACATTTCCTTCATTGCAAAAAGCCTTTGAAAATTTTGGTGAAAGTGAGCCCCATTTTTTCATCATCAAGTTGAACAACTTCCGAAGGAAAATTGAAAAATGCAAGAAGGCCCGTTGAGGGACTGCGCAAAAATATCCTTATGCCTCCCTTGAAAATAGCAAGAGATCACTTACCAATAACGTTCCATTCCTTGTAGGATTGATAACCTTTGGAACCTTGGTGATGTTCCACGTAGTTCCAATCATATGTCCAACAACTTCAAATGTGTCATGTGCCACTGCTCCTGTGATGGCCTCCGAGGCTAGCCAAAATTTCTTCTGCATGCAACTTGCAGAAGTTTGCGCGCAGACTCCTATGGACAAACACCCGTGTACAGAGTCAGATATGAGAATATAGAACATATCATAACACCCTTGTACCTGATTTCACTGTTGTATTTGGTCGGGCTCACTGTGGGATGCAGGCATAAACAGGCCGCTCCACGCTTCTACGACAGCTCCATCTTGAAGAAGAATTTGTCTCTGGCTAGTTGACAGAGCTTCCCAAATGATGAATAAGGGATTCATAAGAGGGTGCACTATACCAAATGTCGTAGCCTGTCCACCAGCAGTCAAAAGTTGTAGCCTCTCGGCCATCATAGGGACACAACGAAAAATACCTAGGCACATCAACAACTACACCACAATTCCCATATAGAGGCCTTCAACCATGAGAAACCACAGGAGATCCATGCCATGTCCTCGTCCACCTGTTCAAAATTTATTACTATGGGTTTTCACAAATCTTGCATCCCATTGCTGCACTTCTTCCTCTTCAAAATTCACCAGCACGATCTTCACGCTCTGTGTGATGTTTTACATAGATTCTATCATGGAATTCAGTAAATTTGTGGTGTTTCAAATGGTCCATTACACATTCCTTTGAAATATCTTTAATATGTTCCTTCAAGACGTAGGGAAACATTTCCCATGACACAATATTCTTCCGCCAGGGCACCAATCTGCACAAAATTTTCTTCCGAAACTTTGATTTCTCTTGACAGCTCCACAATGCCTTATATTTTCTCACGCAGCCACAGATCAGGTCACCAACCACTCATAGATCGAAAATAGCCTCTAGAGGATCCACGCACGCGGCTACAAAAAGTTCATAGTCTCTAAGCAGGAATCAACCTTCACAATCATCCCCCTCAACTATGGAGGATGACTAGATCAATATGGGGAGGATGGAGCTTAATGAAAATTTTCTTCTTGACATGAATAAAATGGATCTATTATTCACAAGATGACGCTGATATTTGTAGCTTGCTTCTGATTGAATGGTAAAGCTTGTGACTCAACCTTCATAATCGGCCTCAATCATCCTTCACAACACTAACAACATTAATCAGCTTTCTCAGCTAGAAAATCGGACTCAATCAGCCTATCCTGCCACAAATTAGACTCAATCAAACAACGACAACATGAGGGTCAACTCCAATACACCTGGTCGAAGGATGGGCGGGAGCACGAGCACCATTGCTAGAATACACCCCCAAGCAAGCTCTAGTAAGAAATCCACGCTCACTGCACCAGTCTCATCTAAATAATCTGACTATCTCAATTTAACATGAATCACATTTAGTCTTCAACATCAGATCACAAAATGCCAATGATACAAACACAGATGCTCCCAACGCTTGATGCGGAAACATTTCATTTTCTTATATAATGACGGACAAACCAAACTAAAACAATCGAAATATATTCTCTTATCTCCCTTAACCTAAGAGGGGCCAAGGCCAGACCTGTATGGGCTCTGATACCAATATAAAATCATACTTTGCACACTTTATTGTATTAATCAAATAGAGTTACATATATACATGAGGTATAGTCTCAAGATAGGGAAGCTATCTTGGATGCACAATAAGTTGGTTGAGAGAATATCTCAACCACACACCAAACAAGGAACCTAGATTTAGCTAAATCCTATGGAATAGGAACATAATCTATACATAGAAAGTTAGAACTGAAGACAAGTAGGAATCACATATTCCAACAAAGAGACAATAATAGTGGAAGAGTTATTTTAACCTTCATTTGAAGATTTCAGTTATCTATGAAAAATGGCATCAAATACCAATATTACTTAGTCAATTCCAATTTTAACTAAGAAAAACTATGATTCTTGGGTCATTCGAATGAGAACAATATTGAAATCTCATTATCTTTAGGTATTTTTTACTAATGGGTATCCAAAGCCTACATATCAAGTATCATAGATGGCTCTTAAAAATGTTGAATGAACTTTGTTTAGAGAGAAAAGAAAGAAGGACAATAAATCTATTGGACTTATTAAGAAAGGCTTAGATTATGTGGTATTTTCAAAAGTATCAAGTGTAGAAACATCGAAGAAGGCATGGGACACTCTTGAATCTTGTTATCAGGGTGTGTCCAAAGTGAATAATGTCAAGTTGGAGAATTTGATAAGAGATTTCAAGAATTTGAAAATGAAAGACAATGAAAACATGGATGGTTTTATGAATCAAGTCATGACTATTGTTAATCAATTGAGACAGTATGGAGAATACCTCTCAAACAACATAGTGATAGAGAAATTCCTTCGATGTTTTACAAAGAAATTTGAAGCCATTATTATATCCATATAAGAGTTCAAGGGCACAAGTCAAATTCAAATTGATGAGTTGACTAGTTCATTAATCGCACATGAATCTAAGATGTGAAGATATGATGATAACACATTGGAGAATTCTTTCAGAACTTGACTGCAGTTTATTAGAGGAAGAGATAGAGGAAGGTCGGGTAATAAAGGAAGATTCGGTAGAGTGGCAGATCAAAGACGTCTGTGATATAATTATGAGAATGAGGAGAAATGTCAACAACGTCCTTCTAATTTAAGGGGGAGTGTGATTGTGGTTTTGGTGCACAAGTGTACCAATCCACCGGTGCTTAGGAGGAGCGATCATTGCCTCCAAGCTATGGTCACGGGGAGAAAAACAAATGGTTAGTAGGTTAGTGAACACATGCTATAAATATAGAACACAATAAATCATGGTATAGTATGCTTATATAGAGAGAAAACACAACTAAACTAAGCATACACACAAAATCTCATAAAGTGTCAAACATAACAATAATGAAAATAGTGGAATCAAAGTCCCCTCTTATTGCTTGTTGTTAGGAAGAAAGATAGTACGTTACACTCTTGCCAAAGGACCCTTAGAACTATGGAGTTCTAAGACCCAGTGCAAGGACAATTTTACCCTTTAGCTGTTATTGCAAGCTCTCTCTCTCTACTCCAAAGGATTGAAGTTGTTGGATGGCCAACAATCGAATCCTCTCTCTACTACTGCTCTAGATTGCACACTAATGGATTGCTGATGGGAAATTTGGCCAGCATAACAATGTTCTCTCATTTTTCTCATCTCTTTGTGGCCATTTATAGGTGAATTACAATTCTCCTTCCTTCTCTTGGTACATTGGTGAATGGTGACCTAAGAAAGAGTGTTGATTCCTTTGTGTGCCATTTGATTCCTTTGTATGCTACTTTTAGGTCCCAAGGTGGCTTAAGCAACTTTCCTTCGCTGGCCTCAAGTGTAGGATCATTTCTTGAAGTGTGTCAAGTGGTCTCAGAAAGTGACTTTCGCCACTCAAAGGATTGCATGGATTTTTGAAGGAAAGTCATGCAAAGGCGCACTTATCGAAGAAAAAAGTGTGCAAAGGCACATTTTTCCTGAGTATCTGTTGCGTAATTTGGTTTTTTCTCTTGACGTCAGAGATTTTTAAAAATTTTCAGATCCTCTAATGTGCCACAACCCTATAAATACTTTTTCCTGACATTTATTAATGTCATATTTTATTGTCCTATTTTCCACTGATAACAATTTCCCCCTAATGTGTGAGGTCTAGGAAGAACTGTATAGACAAAATACATTATAGTTTCTTTTCTATGTACTGTGTGGAGATATAGAGAGACCCGCATACAATTGAAGGTTCAAAACCCCTTATAGTAAGTAGAAGAGTTACCATGTTCTGTGAGAACTCTGAAAGAAAGAGTATGATACAATAAATACAATTTTTCTACGAGGTGGGCATGTCCCATGCTCGTGACTATTTGGCTAGCTAAGAAAATCTATCTGACAGAGAAAGGTTCTATCTGTGTCACTGGTATGATAGTGATATGCTGATTTGGTTGATGACGACAATTGCTGATGCCATCATGGGTGTTTTTTCTTTGAAAATAGGTGGAATGTGGTGCACACATGCGTAATATTGGTATGGAATATAAATTGTCATTGTACACATGGGTGTATGATTGGGACCTTCCTATTTAAGCATTGTTGACATAGATGCTTATAATGGCATGGGTCTTCGACGAAGTTGCGCAAAGTGCAATGGTTGCAAAGTACAATACCATATTGACATGAAATATTGCATTGTAGTTTAATGTCAAGAGGGTCGATGACATATGTGGGCAATGATGATTCCCATAGTGCCACCCGAGAATGCCCCTATTGTGGTGAGGAGCCATCCAAGGTACCACTTCCTTGTTGGAGAATATGAATTAAAGTCGACAAAAATGAAGGCTCAACCGAAGGAGAGAGTTGCTGATGCAAGGGACCAAGTTCTCTGATTTGATAGGTTTAACATAGGCATGATGGCGAGGGGTGATTGAAAACTGATGATGGTAATTTAGTGGCCCAAGGTTGAAGCATAAAAAAGTAGCTTGGCGACAGTCATAACTATTTCTCATGAGGGAATCCCTGGAGTTAGTAGGACGTCTAGGGTGGGTATATGTTGGTTATGAGTGTCATGGTGGCTTTGCATGAAAGGTGTGGTGCTTTGACCAAGGGTGACTAGGGACTGCTACCATGGGTGAAAAATGGATGGATGAGTCAGAGGTTGTTCATCGTTTGAGGTCTTTGTACACTTACCAAAAGAATGAGACAATGGGATTGGATTGTAAAAAACACAAAGACGAGTGCCCAAAAAAATGAAAGTTCTTGCTCGCTGATGATGTCTAGAGGGTTTTTTGTTGAGGGTGGGGGCCCCATTGGTTGGTATCTTGTGTGGGGATGATGAAGCATATGGAAAATATCGCAGATGAGCTATGATGGAGGGATGGTAGGCTAAATGCGAGACGTGGTGGTGCATATTTGATCTTCTTGAAAAACATGGTAGTCTGGGAAAATGATTTTATTTCGATATGGTAAAAAGTTACTTGATGTAATGTGGATGAATGGGAATGAAGTGCTTCCCAGACTGAAGTGATATGGCCATGTTGATCAGGTGATCATGTCGAAGAGGAAAAAAATGCTCAAAATTGGAAATGCTCATAATTGGTTGCAAACTGAATGACCATATAGGCCTTATCGCTGCAATTCTAGTGCCATGAATGGGACTCAAATCCGATTTCATATGATAAATATATTGAAGTTTTAAAACGCCAAATGAACTTCAAAATAGGAATTTTGAACACACAAAAAAATTGTCATTTTTCAGAAAATTTTATGGAAAATTTCATTTTTTTTTATATGTTTTTGAAGGCCAATTACAGGGTTCCATGTGGCCTGCCTGGAGGCTGCCACATGGCCCCATACCCAAGGTTCAAATTTTGGTTTAAAAACGCATTTGGTTGGATGACCCGACCCCTCGGGCGGAGGTCGACCCGAGCTGAACGTGCTTGGGTCAGTCGGGCATGACCCGAACTGAATGCATATGGGTCAGTCTTCGTGCAGCAATGAATGGGTATGGCTCATGCGGAGGTTGACCCGACCTGAATGGAGTCAGGTCAGCATATAGCGGCATCGGTTAAATGATTGAACGGGCGGTTAAAACAGAACTTATCCCTCAGGGCTTAACGACATAATACCATGTGACTTCACACCAGGACCAAGAGCTAAGCCCATTTCACCAATGGGAATTTTTATGTTAAGCCACGGGTGCTAGCCCCCTAGCCACGTGACCCGAGGGCCGTGACCATGGACGGGGGGCTAATCTATTAACCACAAGCGTAAACTGCCTGACATTTCCGCATGTGAACATTTAGTTCAACTGACAGTGAAATTAAATGCCTCTGCCAAATTAGCAGCATGGTTCTGCCTGTTTGACAAGTCCACTGATTCTAGTGGCTTTAACTAGAGTTTATCAAAATTTGGTGGGGTTTCCAAGAGACATTGGGCAGAAAATTGTGGAGGTCATAACTTCTCCAATATGAACTAATTTGGAAGAAATTTTGGTCAATTTTGGGTATTCTAAGAATTCTGGAGAGTTTGGGACAGGTTGTAAAGCCAACAGAGGTGTTCCTCAACCATTTTTTTCTTCAGGGAAGCTTGGAGAGCCATAAGGGCCATGAGGGAAATGGAGTTGCATTGGGTTACACTTCATTGTTTGAGGTGAAATAAAAGCCATTATTAGCTTAATTATGTCTTATGAATTCAATTTCACGGCTGTTTCAGCCTGTTTAGGCTTATTTCTCACTGTAAAATAAATTTGAGAAACTTTATAGAGCAAGGACATGCCCATTGGGAGCCTTGGACCCGGAATATGTAGCCCAAGAGGGGTTAACTACCTCATCATGTTGCCGTGTTGTTATGGTGAAGTTATGCTACTATTTATTTATGATTTAAGATGTTAAACAGTAATTTTAATTAACATTCCCTCACACATAAACTCAAAAACATTTACCAAAAACACTTTTTTTAATTTGCAAGACATGATAAACACTTTCCACACTTAATTAAATGGAAATGGATACCTTTAACAACAGATAGAAATATTTTCATTTTCAGATTATATGGTATCAGAGCTAAGGATTTGAGCCTTAGAAGCTATAGTTTTACTCAGCATTTGTTTTGTGCAAATATATAGTTGATTGTTTGCAAGTTTTGATGCTTACTAGGCTTAAACTCAAGAGAGGTGAAGGATGCTTGGTTAGTGCAAAAAGTAATCCTCAACCAAGAAGGGCTAGAGAGCCACCTCCAAGAGCCATAGAAGTAGCTTCAAGCATGTCTTCAAGAGAGGGATAATCTCCTGAAGATATGGATCCCAAAGAAGAGGAACAAGTGTTCTAAAAGGTTTTCTTGGACATGACGGAGATGGTGAGGATACTCTACCAAGAAAGGAATTATAGGCTTGTTGGAGAAGGGTCTAAAAACCAGAAAGAAGGAGAGGGTTCTTCAGGAGGAAAGAAAAGTGATGAAAAGTCAAAGAAAATACATGGAGGAAATGGTGATCCACCATCCCCATCTTCATCCTCTTCCTCTACATCATCATCCTCAACTTCGGAGAATCAATCTCACAATACTAAAACCACTGGTAAAAGTCCAATTTTAAAGCTTGATGTTAAATTTGAGTTTCCTATGTTTAACGGTGAAGTCAATGTAGAGAAAATTGATAATTAGATAAGACAGTTGGAAGTTTACTTGAGGATACAGAACCTTCATGATGACGACACCAAGATACAGTTAGCCTCTTTGAGAATGGATGGAGCAGCATTGGTATGGTGGGAAGCCAAGACCAAGGATGAAATTAAAAAACATGGTAAGATCACTTTATCATGGGCTGAATTTATTACTACAATTAAAAAGCAATTTTATCCATTAGCTCATTTACAAAAGGCTATCATGAACTGGCAAAACTTCAGACAACTTAAGGGACAAAATGTACAAGACTACACCCAAGAGTTTAGGAGAAGAGCACTCTTATTAGGGGTAGACTTACAAAGTCAAGATACTTTGCTGAAATATATAGGTGGTTTGCACAACTACCTTAGACATACTATCCTTATGTTCAATCCTACTAGTCTAGACGAAGTTTGTGTACAAGCTACGCATTTAGAGGCTAGAGGGAAAAACACTTTTGATGAGGGTAGAAACAAGACTTTTAAGGGGAAAAACAAAGATAAAACCTTTAAGGGAAAAGGAAAAAAGAATGCATATGTCAAACAAGAGGGTGAGAAAGTGATATGTAAACATTGTTCAAGAGAAGGCCATGAAGAGAAAAACTGTTGGAAATTACATCCTGAAAAAAGAACTCAGTTTAACAAAAACAAAGGAAAGAAGAAAACTGCAACTACTACAACTACACCACAAGACTTAGGTGATGATTCAGGTGACGAAACCAAAATTGCAGCCATGGGTTTGAAAAGTATGAAGGGAAAGGAAACTGAAACTAAGCCAAGCACTAGTACTTCAAACTGTCATGTACAAGCTCCAAATGAGGAAGAAATAATTGAATTGTTCCATGTGAGGGTAGTCTCAAAACATACAAAAATTGACACACTGTTTGACAGTGGGTCATAAGAAAATCTCATATCAAAAGACTTGGTCAAACAACTTAAACTTGAGACCATTCCACATCCAAAGCCTTATCCACTTGGGTGGATATGCAGGGATGCAAACTTACAAGTCTCAATAAAGTACATATTGAGATTCGCCATTACTGCACACTTTATTGACACAATTGAACTTGTTGTAGTATCGCTTGATATATCAATAATTGTTTTGGGAAGTAATTAATTATTTGGCAGGAAAGAGATCTTCCATTTCCATGAAAATAAGTATCATCTCTTTAAATATGGCAAGGATTTTATTGTCAGAGCACATCGCAAGAAGGCAAATATAGCGATGGTAAATGCGGGATAGGTAAAAAGGCTAGTAAATTCTAGTAAGAGTTTTGTACTTCTTATGGTTAAGCCCAAGGTTGATATGAATCATGAGTCATTTGAAAATTTTGATTCCAAGCTTAAATCAGATTTATATGATGTAGTTGATGCACATCATGAGATGTTTCAGGAACCGACAAGTTTACCTCCTAAAAGGGAGATTCAGCATGAAATCCAGTTACATCAAGATTGTCCTCTTCCTAACATAGGCATGTACCGCATGTCTATCATGGAGAATGCTGAAATCAAGAGGAAAATTAAAGACTTGTTGGAAAAAGGATTCATAATACCAAGCACTTTTCCATGTGGGTCACCGATATTGTTGATTCCAAAGAAAGATGGAACTTGGCGCATGTGTGTGGACTTTAGGGCATTGAACAAGATAACGGTAAAGAATCGTTACCCACTCCCAAGGATAGATGATTTGTTAGATCAGCTGAAAGATGCTAAATATTTCACTAAGTTAGACTTACGTAGTGGTTATCATCAAGTTAGAATTGCAGAAAGTGACATTTGGAAGACAACATTTAAAACCAAAAAGGGACTCTTTGAGTGGCTTTTTATGCCGTTTGGTTTATGCAATGCACTTGCAACTTTCATGCGGGTAATGGATGATGTCTTACATACTTTTCTTGATGATTTCGTTATTTTCTACTTAGATGACATCTTAATTTTCAGCAAGACTAGAGAAGAGCATGTCATGCATGTTAAGAAAGTACTTGATATTTTGAAGAAAAATCAGTTATTTCTTAAAATGTCAAAGTGTGAATTTGGAAAGACTTCTTTGGTTTATTTGGGACACATAGTAGGAGGAGGTGCTTTGAGAATTTATCCTTCTAAGGTAGAAGCCATTGTGAATTAGCCTACTCCCAAATCTATTACAGAGGTAAGAAGTTTTTTGGGTGCAGCTTAGTATTGGAGGAATTTATTTCTAACTTCTCTACCATAGTCGCTCCTATGCATGCAGTAACAAGTTTGAAGCATGCTTTCCAATGGGGAGGCAAGAAATAGAAATATTTCGAGTCTTTGAAAGAGAAGATAATTTCAGCTCCATTCCTTGCATTACTGGACTTCAGACAACCATTCGAGATTCAGACCGATGCTAGTGATTATGCCATGGGTGTAGTTCTCTTACAGCATGGTAAGCCTATCGCATTTCATTCTGAGACATTTAATGGTGTTGTTGTGAATTATCCTACATATGATAAGTATTTGTATGCGTTGGTACAAAGTGTCAAAAATTGGAAACACTATTTGATGGGAAAAGAAACAGTTTTTCATACTGACCATCAGCCTTTACAGTACTTACAGTCACAAAGTAAATTACAGCAGTCGCGACATTTTAGATGGATGGGTTTCCTACAGCAATTTCACTTGGTAATAAGGTACAAGAAAGGTATTTTCAATAAATTTTTTGATATGCTTCCAAGGCCTATTATTAGTGCTACTACTTTACTTAAGAATGATTCTATTGTACATGAGAGCTACATAGAATAGTATGCATCAGATGTTGATTTTAAGGATGTGTATGCTAACTTGAGTGAAGGGAATCATGTTGAGGAGAATGATTATCATTTGCATAATAATTTGTTGTTTCATATGGGAAAGTTATGTATACCATAGGGGGAGAGACTAAGCATCATGAGAGAAGCTCATTCTTCTCTTATTGTTGGACATTTCGGTCCAAGAAAAACGGTGACACATTTACAGAGGTATTGTTATTGGCCTCACATGGTAGACAGTGTTATGCGTTTCATTAGAGGTTGTTCATTATGTGCTACAAGAAAGCCTATCAATAGGAAGCTTGGTTTATATATGCCATTGTTGGTACCTTCTAGACCATGGGAAAGTGTTTCTATGGATTTTGTTGGAGGTCTACCATTATCTAGAAAGCAGCATGATTATCTTTATGTAGTAGTTGATAGATTCAACAAGATGTGTATTCTTATGCCATGTAAGAAATCTATAACTGCTGAACAAACTGTTGATTTATATTTTCAACATGTATGGGTTCATTATGGCTTGCCTACTTCTATTGTTAGTGACAAGGATTCCAGATTTGTTGGGAATTTTTGGTCCAATCTATGGAAGATGATGGACACCAAGTTGAAGAAGAGTACTTCTTTCCATCCGCAAATAGATGGCCAAACAAAGGTAGTGAATAGAACCATTGTACATATTTTGAGAGGTTATTGCAGCAAGCATCCTAAGCTTTAGGATGAGCACTTGCATTATATTCAACATGCTTAAAACCAGACCAAGCACTCTTCTACAAATACTTCACCTTTTGAAGCTTGCTTTGGGTATTTTCCTAAGTCACCTTTATATTTCATTCTTGAGAAGGCTGTTTCCATTGATGGGCATAGTGACATTGACAAAGCTCTCATGTTCATTGAAATAATTCAGTTCATACATCAGCAAGTTCAAGAACATCTTGAAAAAAGTCAAGGCAATTACAAGGAGAGGTATGACAAACACAGAGTTGATCATAAGTTTGAAGAAGGAGATGAGGTATGGCTACATATTAGTAAGGAAAGAATGGAAGGAGAAGGTAAAAATTTGAAGCCTATTCATTATGGTCCATTCAAGATCCTTAAGCAAGTTGGAAATAATGCTTTTCAATTAGATTTGCCTTCATATATGCAAATGTATTCCGTTGTGAATGTGGAAAATTTATGTTTGAATGAACCTCCTTTAATTAATGATTATGAAAGTGATATTCATCTGCCATCCATAGAGGATTTCTCACTAGAATTTTTGATGAGCTGGAAGAGAATGCTATCCTTGACAGAAGGACACGCACTTCGAGGAGGGGAAATGTTGATTATGTTCAGTTTGGTCTTAAAGGCAGCAAACCGAGTAAGGAAAAGTGGATTGAGGTGGAAAAGGTGAGGGATCTGTACCATCATCTTCTTAATAGGTAATTGAAGGCTTTTGGGGTCCAAAAGCTTCCCAATGGGGAGGTGTGATTAGGTGATCATTTCCAAGAGGAAAAAAATGCTCAAAATTGGAACTGCTCAGAATTGGTTTCAAACTGAACAAACAGATAGGCCTCGTCGCTGCGATTCTGGCACCATGAATTAGACTCAAATCTGATGTCATATGAGAAATATATTGAGGTTTTAAAATGCGCAATGACCTTCAAAATAGGACTTTTGAAAACAAAACAAAAATTGTCATTTTTCTGAAAATTTTATGGAAAATTTCATTTTTTTGTATATGTTTTTGAAGGGAAATTACAAGGTGCGACATGACCTACCTGGAGGCTGCCACATGGCCCCAGGCCCAAGCTTTAAATTTTGGTTAAAAAACGTATTTGGTTGGATGACCCGACCCCTTGGGCGGAGGTCGACTCGAGCTGAATGCATTTGGGTCAGTCAGGCACAACCTGACCTGAATGCATATGGGTCAGTCTTCATGTAGCAGTGAATAGGTATGGGTCGGGTGGAGGTTGACCCAACCTGAACAGAGTTGGGTCAGCTTATACCAGCGTCGGCTGAATGAATGAACGGGTAGTTAAAACATAAGTTAGCCCTCAGGGCTTAAGGAAAAAAAACCATGTGACTTCGTGCCAGGACCAAGGGCTAAGCCCATTTCACCAGCGGGAATTTTTGTGTTAAGCCTAGGGTGCTGGCCTCCTAGCCACATGACCTGAGGGCCATGACCGTGGGCGGGGGGCTAATCTATTAACCGCCAACGTAAACTGCCTGACATTTCCGCATGTGAACAGTTAGTTCAACTGAAAATGAAATTAAATGCCTCCGCCAAATTAGTAGCGCGGTTCCGCCTGTTTGAAAAGTCCGCCAATTCTGGTGGCTTTAACTAGAGTTTATCCAAATTTGGTGGGGTTTCTAAGAGACATTGGGAAGAAAATTGTGGAGGTCATAACTTCTCCAATATTGAACCAATTTGGACGAAATTTTGGTCAATTTTTGGTATTCTGAGCATTTGGGAGAGTTTGGGATAGGTTTTAGAGCCAACAAAGGTTTTGTTCAGCCAAATTTTCTTAAGGTAAGCTTGGGGAACCACCAAATCCATGAGGAAAATGGAGCTGCATTGGGTTACACTTCACTATTTGAGGTGAAATAAAAGCCATTATTAGCTTATTTATATCTTATGAATTCAATTTCATGGCTTTTTTAGCTTTTTTAGGCTTATTTATCACCATAAAACCAATTTGAGAAACTTATTAGAGCAAGGACATGCTCATTGAGAGCCTTGGACCAGGAAGATGTAGCCCAGGAGGGGTGAACTGCCTCATCATGTTGCTGTGTTGTTATGATGAAGTTATGCTGCTATGTATTTATGATTTAAGATGTTAAACAATAATTTTAATTAACATTCCCTCACACATAAACTCAAAAACAGTTACCAAAAACACTTTGTTTAATTTGCAAGACATGATAAACACTTTGCACACTTAATTAAATGGAAATGGATACTTTAAACATTAGATACAAATAGTTTCATTTTCAGATCACATGGCGTCGTAATTTTTTTGATGTGCGGCCTACTTTGAGTTGTGGACGCCATGGAGGGGAGGCTCTACCAACCAAAAAGGATGTTTATCATGTGCAAGTTGGGGAGATGATAAACATGGTCGGGTGTTTGGAACCTATGGTAAATTGTTGTGGAGAAATGATGTCAGGATATGCAGAGTTTTTCTTGGACACTATCATGCTGAGGGTAGAATGATACTTGCTCTGGAACCTTTAGTACTTGGGATGATGGATGGTTTGTATAATACTTGCAACAAAATACCCGAAGTGAAAGCATATTATCATTCAAATATTATTGAAAACATGTGGTGAATGAACATAAGATAAGAGAGGGCATACTTATCAGCACTGAATATTTATTTTTACAGAGGAGTGAATGTATGGAACCTCCTTTGGGCGTTATGAGGTGTTGATCACTATGTCGCTTTCGGTTCTGCAATTGGGCCCTATGAGATCTCGTTATGGTCCTCCAGACAATCTGAAAAGGGTGACATATAGGCCAATGTGGTTCATTTCAGCTCATTTGCAACATTTGAGTGTTTGAGAGTTTGAGAGGTCAGACACTTCTGTGGCACTGTTCTTGTCATTACGGTCAGCTTGAGTACCCGGGATTCACGATTCTTGAGACATCTAGGCCCCATAACATCCTACATTTTAATTTTTTAGTTTTATTGGGCACGTGTCCGTAAAAACTAGGTTTGTAAAGATCCCTAGTTTGTTCTGGCCTTGACTGCGCGGGCGATCAAGGAACATGCATGAAATTTTCACGGAGAACTAAGGGTTTTGTGAAACATTTTCGCACTTGTGAGGGATTTCTACGTGCATTTCCACACTTATAAAATGTACAAGAGCATGGAATCCACACCTGTTTTTAGAAACAGGCGCGACGACAAAGCTAGAAATTTTTGGGAAACCTTTTGTGAATTTTTTTCAATTTTTTTGGATGTTTTTATGTTGCTGATGTGTGCCTATTTTGATGACAATATGTTCTACAGGGAGAGGGACTAGCCTGACCTCCAGATCATTGTGGCACATGATGTCAATGCACACCAACAATTGGCGAGATGAGATCTTCTCAAGTTTTTGGAGAATGACCTTTTGCGATCACAAGATCGCCTATTGTGCTACTTGATCTAGTGTTGGAACAGGTGGCACAAGGTTATGGTGCTGTGGGGATGTCAACTGGCTATTCATACCCAAATAGATATATATTTTGTGACCACACTACTATCCCAAGGTGAGGCGCTCCCTTGTCCACTTCCCCATGGGAGGGTGGATCTTCAACGATTCGCGACTATTCATTATGGCGGGGCACCTCTCATGGATTGGTGTATTTAGATAGCCTCTGTGACTGACCTGGCTGACCGATGTGCTTTGGAAGTTATTGTACGTTTTACGGGTTCGTCCACTCCCAATCACATGTCGGGCTAGAAGATCAATGTTCAACACCAGCTAGGGGCCAGAAACTTCTTTGATTTTCCCGTCACTGCTACGATGGGATGTTGCCTTAGCTCTCAAAGGTTCGTGATGGATCTAAATTATTGTCGTATGCTAGAATCATGCCTAGCATCATTTAGGAGAGAGTGGTATTGTTGAGGCATATAGTGGCAGTGCCTTCTGGGGGTCCTCCTGACCCTTGTATGAGGAGGTGGGCCCCCGTGATGCCTCGCGGTGGGGGAGCACAAGTAGGGCATTACTGGAATGCCACTACAGAGGCTTGGTTTGAGGCCAATATTTAGATGTTCCTACCTTACCCGTATACGGGGATGGACTTCTGAGGAGACCCAGACATGGTTCTTCCTATGGGATATGCATGGGGGCCATCATGTATGGCTTTTTTATGTTTTATTCTACATTTTTTGAGTATTTATGATTTATATCAGTATTATAATGACACTGACATAGTTTTTTTACTCTTCCATATGTTGGCGAGGTCGAGCCTCCTGTGGCTCTGTTGGTGGGGCACCATCTGATCTAGAGGCCTTGATGCGTTCTGCTCCCAGCTGGAGGATAGGGAGGGGATATGGCGTAGCCTTAGTGTGGATTTCCCGGCAGTGAGGCTGGCCTCTCCATGGAGGGTAGCATATCGGCTGTTGCCGAGTGCACTGCGGTGATCGCTTGTGCCGAGGCAACAGACGCTCGGGTTGCAGAGGTGAAAAAAAAGATGGCTACTCTAAAGGTGAGGGCCCACAATCGAGAGGATGCGTGGGGCCAAGTGGACCGCCTAAACTAGGGGATGCCTACCCATGGGTTTGTTGATGATCTTGATGATATATAGTTAGAAACACTGATGGCCCAAGAGAGGTTTTATCGATCGAATTTGCACCGGGTGGCGGCCTTAGTATTGACAACGATCCCAATGCTAGTACTGAGAGCATCTGTCGGTCCAGGTGCATAGCCCTAGAGTCTTCTTGTACACAAGGAAAGCACCCGTTATGACGATGCTTCCCTTATTTTTGTAGACTAGCATATATGTATTTTTTGGCTGACTTATGAGTCAGATATAGGACTGCTCATTTGTGCTCAAACATACATTTTTTGATATATATATATATATATATATATATATATATATATATATATATATATATATTAGAGATATCTTTTTTTCAGCTCTATATGGTGTGTCCCCTGTTGATATGTGTTTACAGATAATGTGTTGTGTGGATAGATATCTATGTTTTTTATGTTTTTTGATTTTATGTATGACAGTTTATCTGAGATGCATTCCAATTTAGGATATGGTTATCTATGTGATATGCTGTCTGGTTTGGATTTCTTGGCACATTTGTGAATGTAATGTGATCAAATTAATGGCTTAATCTTTTTGCACACAAATATTTTCTAAAAAATGTGAATCTCGTACCTCAAATTCTTGGTTTAACTGCGACACCCCTAACTGGGAATATATGTAGATATGCAAGTGGTGAATGCCTTCATTAAAGGCCTCGCACATGATCCCAATGACAGCATCATATTTTACCTGATTATTTTTCGTTGAACCGATGCATACTCCATTGGTGAAGTGTGGTGATCGGTCAGGGTCATAGGTGACCCAGAAGGCTACTGCGAAGCTTTAAAACCATCGCGATGCTTCGTCAGTGAATACAAAGTAATGGATGGGTTGAAAATCCATTTGTGACACTAAAGCATTTTCTGTGACAAGTCTTTGATCAAAAATAAAAATTTTGGTGCATTTACATTGACTCTCGGGTTGAGCCCTCTTGGCCCTTATGGGTAGAATTTCTTAAGGTAAAGACCGTTGATGGGGTTTCTCAGGCATGTTCCATCCTGCTCTGTCAATATGTATGCCCCATTTAGGAGAAAATTATTTATGATGTAGGGTCCTTTCCACAAGGTTTTGAACTTTCTTTTCCCTAGGGCTTCTTTTCGAAATCTTAGCGGAGGACTAAATCTCCCTCAGTAAATGAATGAGGGTTGATGTTGCGATCGAATGATGCTTTCACCTACTTCTTATGGGCCTCATTGTGTTGGCGCAATTGTTGTCAACTTTCATCAATGTACTCTAGTTGTACTAAGTGTTGCTATATAGGTTGGTTGACATCAAGGAGTTCGATGGCGATGTGTAAATTCGGGATTTCGTGTTCTATGGGAATCATAGCTTCGACCCCATACACCAGGTGGAAGGGTGTGAACCCTGCTGATGTTTTCACTGTCATGTGGTATGCCCACAGGGAAGAAAAAAACATGTGGTGCCAGTCTATTTTGTGGTTATTCACCATACGATGTAACATTGTTTTGATTACTTTGTTCAGAGCCTCTAGTTGTCCATTGGATTGCGGGTAGTATGGTGATGCTAATTCATGTGTGAATCTGAGATGGTGAGATAGATCCTAGAAAACATTGTTTTCAAAGTGTTTCTCGTGGTCGGAGACTAATGCCTTGGGTGCACTGAACCAGGAAATGACATGGTTAAACATAAATCATGCAGCAGTTTCTACAGTGTTGTCGTATGTGGGCATAGCCTCTGCCCACTTGGTGAAATAATCGACAACTAAAATAATTTATTTTTGATTGCTTGACGATGCTAGGTTGCAAGTCATGGAGTCGATCCCCCATTTACAAAATGGACCAAAAATTATGACAGGGTGTAGGGGAGCGGTAGGGGGCTATTTCCTTTTGAGCGAAGCGTTGACATCGCTCGCACCTTTTGACTACGAAAATGAAATCACAAAATAAAGTGGGCCAAAAATATCCTGCCCGTAGGACTTTTTGGGCAGTGGCTTTTCTAGAGAGGTGGACACCGCAAGTTCTGTTGTGGTAGTCATTCAGGGCTTATTCCAATTAGTCGTCAGTGTGGTATCGACGTAAGATGGTGTCGATGTCCCATCGGTATAGGACATCTCCCATAACAATGTATCGGGGGGCATGGTGGAGAATGCGCTGACGGTCGTCACAAGTCAAATGGGGTATGAACCTTTGGGTTCCTAAAAATAGGAGGATATCTCCGTACCAAGGTTCATCGGTTGCTAAGAGGAAGAGATGTTCTTTTGGTAGAAAATCCTTGACTGATGATCCTTTGGTCTGACTTGGGAGGTCCGTAATGAACTCTACTAAGATTAACGCCTTTTTTCTCTTAGGGGAGTGAAACTGCAAGTCATATTATTGTGAAATGAATATCTAGCAGGTGTATTTATGGTTCATTAAATAACATGTGAGCAAATATTTAATGGGATTAATATCTGCGATGATTGTTGTGGTCTTTAAGATGATGCAGTGGCAAAGTTTTTGGATTTCTTGAATTAGCGATAGGGCAGTATTTTCTTTGGGCTCATATCTTAATGCAGGGCCTGATAAGGTTTTGCTAACATAATAAATTAGGTGCTCCTTCCCATTTGGGACCTCTTGGATCAATACTCCGACCAAAGAGGTCTCGGATGCTGATAGATATAGGATGTAGTCTTTTTTGTAGTCTGGGGGACTGATCAACGATGCTGAAGACAATGTGTCTTTCAGCGTGTTGAATGATTGTTGGGCTTGGTCATCCCATTTGAACAAGATTTAATGACGAAGGAGATATTGGATTCCTTAAGCCCAAGTGGCATAATCTGGGATGAAATGTCTCATAAATTTGGCCCTTTACCTTCAAGCTTTGTAGTTGCTTGAGGGTTTGAGGTTGAGGTACCTCTTTGATAGCTTGGACATGGAGGGGGTCGACTCTAATTCCTTGTTGGGATATGATAAAACCTAAAACTCTTCCTGCTGTGATGCAGAAGATGCACTTGAAGGGGTTCAAGTGTAGGTTATATTGTCAGCATCGTTGGAATACCAGTCAAAGATCCTCGAGGTGGTATGATAAATTCCTAGATCAAATAGTGAGGTCGTCCTAGTAGGCGAGGATAAGGTGTGCCAACTCATGAAATATATATTTCATGGCCCTCTAGAAGGTGGCTCCAGTGTTCTTTAGGCCGAATGGCATTACCTTGTATGTGAATATGCCCTAGGGGGTAGTGAACACGATCTTGTATCGGTTGGAGTGAAGGATTTGAATTTCATTATACCCAGAGAATCCATGAAGGAGAGGGCCTCTTGACCTGCACAGGAATCGATGACTTGGTCGATGAATGGGGTAGGGTAATTGTCCTTGGGACATTCTTTGTTCAAATTGCAAAAATCGGTGCAAATGCATATGGTGCACTATTTTTTCATGATGGGAACAAGGCTGGAAACCCAAGACGTGTAAGAAATGGGGTAGATAAACCCGGTTTTATGAAGCTTCTTTATTTCTCATTTTATGGCTTCTAACTTGGATGGGTGCAGTTGACATTGTTTCTGGCTTATTGGTCGTACATAAGGCCAAGTGTCAATATGCTACTCTAAAATATTGGGACTAAGCCCAAGCATGTTCGAATAGTCCCACGCAAATATATCTCGATACTCTTGCAGAAAGTGGGTGTAAGAGGTTATCTCTTCTGGTCAACACGTTGCCCCCAGGGATATTTCTTCAACTTTTTCAGGATTTCGAGATATATAAACCTGATGGTATGTGAAATGTTTGACATCTTACCTTCCTCAAAAGCATCAGGTAGTCGAATGGGGTTCCTGAACCAATCAACTTTCCCTGATGGAAGGAAATATTTTGAATAAATTGCATAAATATCTTGTTTTCCTGTCTTGTCAGGGTTGAATTTTTTTCTAGGGAGAAAAAAAAGAGTGGTGATGCATTGCATCCCACGTAAGGATGTCCTCATCTGAATTAAATAAGGATCCTAAGGGGGATTGAGTCTACAAAAGGCCGTGAGGAAGAGGTTCAGTCGTAACGGAGCTGGTCGACAGACATGAAAAGTATTCCATCGTCGATGTGGTGGAACCGGACGTGGTAGACGGGGTGCATATGGATTGGGTTTTCATCGTCTTTGGTACATCTAATCTTGTAATTGCAACTGAATTGAAACTTATGACTGATGAGTAGACATCCCGAGTCATGGTTCCGATACATGATGATATCAATCGTATATGGTGTATCATGTCGTCGGAATTTAGTGGGGGAGGAATTTCCATCATGGGAGCTTGTGTGAGAGCAAGGGTAGATTCCTCATCAGGCTAAGAACTTTCTGTGTGTTGGAAGTTGTGCCCAATGCAAAGGTGCCTTAATGTTTCCATTAATGGGCATGCCTCTGGTTTGTGGTTATGGTCGGTGCAAATGGTGGATGGTACCACTGTGCCAACTGAGCCAATTCTGTGTGAACGAATAGTACTGTTCATCCTTGAAGTGGATGCTCGGAAGGTATCATGCATAGGGGAAAGGGTCCTCTGCTACCATTTCTGAGTTTTTGGCTTCGGTACGTCTAACTCTTTTGGGAAGTGTAAACTTAATGCTGCTCTCGCCACTCGAAGCTTGGAGAGGTGTTCACATTTCATAGTATGGTGAAAACGTGAGAATATCTGAAAATAGGAGTTTGTGATTTTCTCCTGGTCAGAGAGGTGCATCTGAGGGAGGGAGGAGACCATGCGAAAGTTGTTCGTGAGATGATTCATTTCTTTGCACTGCTTGACCTGGTGGCTGATTTTTTTGCATAGTTCTCATTCCAGCCTATTATGGACATGGGTCGTGCTACGTCGATGCGCCTTTCTAACTTTCCCGATGTGTCGGTGTGGAAATGGGGTAATTTTCCTGGGGGAAATATCCCTTCCATCATGGTTTTTGAGCTCTGTATTGATGAGATCCCGACAGTGTGTCTCTAATAAATGTATCATGTCAATTAATGGGCGCACTCATGGGATATATGTACAATGCTGCTCATGGTGGTTTCCCTGACATATTAGGCAAAAAGGCCTTACATGGGTGTTCATGTCCAATTTTTTTGGCAACGTGATCAGGTACCAACAGAGTAGTGCTTCTAGGTTTGGGCATGTGGCGACCATATGATTGCATGTGTTATATAACACACATGTTGGTATTCTCTGTGGAGGGCAGTTGTGGGTGACTAAGGGTTCCCCGACTGGCCGCTTTTCATCTGATAGGAAGAGGATGGATCTACTCATCACATCCTCTTGTGTTTTCGAGCTATCCATGGATTCTGTATCAGAGTCATCTTCAAGGGAGAGGCGTACTATGGACGTGCATAAAATAGTTAGCGCTAAGCAAAACCAAGGGATGTAATGGCATTGTTCTAAAGTGTGGTTTCCAGAACATATCGGACATGAAAATTGTGTTGCTCACAAGCCAACATAATACACGTGTTCAACTGGATGCCACATTTGGATGAGTTCCATAGTTGCGCATTCGTCGATGAAGTGGTCACATTTAACACAGAGTGCATAGTGTATGATAGGAGGAGGAAAGATGAACGAGAGTCTTTCTGGTCGCTGTCGTGCCTCTTGCAGGTATAAAATGATGTGAGGTTCTTCTCCAGTTGTCTAGATGGAGGGATCCTCTTGATATGATAGCTCGATGGCATGTAAGGTGTCCCTGTATCCTAGAATTTCTGGGAAATAATGGGTGTAATTCGCATAATGGTCACAGATAGTGCATGCGTGGTTGGCACAAAATGATTTTCCTTGATTTTTGGTGGTCGGTTCCTTTTTATGGGAACTTGTTTCCGTGATATTTACTATAGACCTAAGGAATGGTTTTAGCTCGTCCAGCTCTGGGAAAATGTGGGTGAGGTGGCCTACTACGTTGCATATGGCGTGAGGTTGTAATTCCCCTTGCATGGTAGGATTTTGTACCTTCTTCCCTTTTTTATTAGTTTTCTTGGTCGTAACCATCAATTTTGCGATGGAAATTTCCTTCGATGGGATAGTTGGGATGATCTCCTTAATAGATGGGGCCTCCTCATGACTTAGGGGGATTAACCCTGTAGAGGTGGCTTTTGTGACTCCTGTTGAGGTAGGTGGGACCAGGTACGAAACTGGAATTGCAAATGATAAGTTTTGCAACATCATTGTGGCCAACACTTGTTGTGACACAAAACCAAATGGTGCGTAGAGGAAAGGAGTTTGGGAGGTGGCATAGGCTAGAGAGGCTGTTGTGGTCGAGGTCTCAACGTCGTTACTGCTTGTCTCCGTCTCCTATTTGGCTTCGGTGCTTGAGGTATACATAATGCACACAGAAGCCTATGGAATATCAGATGATCATTCTGGTATAATAGGGGGATCTCCTAGAAATGACCCAAGGATAGACAATGGTTTGAACTACTCGGGGGCATATTCTTAGAAAATTGTAAGTGTCTCAGCCGATTTGTCTACATAGGGTAGAAATACATCGACATTTATTAGGGATTGCTTGTCGGGGTATGTAAATTGGTCGACAGCAATGATGTGATCCTCATGGGGGAACATCATGGTTCGGAAGATGGAGGAGGCTATGGCTAACATGGTGTAAATATAAATCCCCCCAAGGATTTTCTTGTAATTGAGTTGAACATCTAAGACTTCAATGTCTATAAGGACCGTCTTTCCAGCCAAGTAGACCGAGACATTTTGGTATAGACTGATGGGAGCGAATGGGCACCCATTGTATGCTCTGAGTGTGATTTCTGATGGCTTTAATTTGGGATACCATAAATTCTTCTAGACGTTCTTTCACATGATGCATGTCGATGCATCCTCGTCAATGATACAGTGGTGAATGGTGATGTTTTGGAGTTACACCAGTATCTGGAAGGTAACAAACGAAGGAATCCTAGGGGTGGATTTATCTAAATCGAAAGCCACTAGGCATGAATTGACAAGGTCAATGGCACCTAACGCAGAAAGTAAGGCTTTCCTTTGCTTTGGGCATGACTATAATACCTCCAACGCTGACACGACGGCGGGAGATTCGGCTAGATCATCCGCAATGCTATAGTTATGGGCCACTTTGGAATGGTTTCCTGCTCTCCTACTTGGTTCCTTAGCCATCTTTGGAAAAGGTTCGATAGATATATTTCATATATTAAACGGTGTTTTTGATGCACTCATGCTAGCCCTTGATGAATTGGTGTCTGGTGGGGTATCGAAATTTCAATTCCATGTGTGAAAAAACATTTCTTTGCCAGTCATGTAGATTCCGTGGCTATTTTTTCTAGAATCATCGGGATTTTTTGTGATAATTGTCCGTTGGTGGGGGAAGGGATCCTGCATGGCAGCTATCTGCGGTGAGGATCCCCCTTCTCCTCTATTACCTTGAAGCTTCTTCAACTGAAGGATATCGAGACAGTGGTGAGTGTAATTGCCATATTCACCACAAATTGCACAAGAGTTGTTGGTATGAAGGTTCGCCCTCTTGTTCTACCCTTGGGAGTTATTTGTCTCTTGGTTTTGATTTATGTTGGAGTTTCCTCCAGCCTGAGATCGCGGAGGGTATTGTTTATTGCTTCCCCCTTGTCCAGGATTTACTTTTTGTTTGTTTTTTATTTTTTCCTTTCCATGTTGGGAGGATAGCTAGGATTCTCCTGATTATATGATTGGTGGGGTTGTGCAGGGAATATTTCACAAAGTTCACCTGCGCATTATTTTTCATGTCTGGTTTTTGTGCTGGGGATTGGGAATATTAGGGTCCCTATCACTGATTTGTGAATGGTTTCTCGGGGGGAGCTCTTCCATCAACATTTCTAGTTGTGTACTGGGTCTTCTGAGCCATAGGGTATGTACCTCATTGCTAATGATTATACGACTGCGCCCTATTGTTCATATTCTACAAAGGTGCATGATGACTTTGGTAGTTGGGTTGCGGGGTGTTTTGGTTAGGATCATATGTGTAACTAGTGTACTGAGTACTGTTGCCTAGGTGATTTTGGGTTACTGACCCAATCAGTCTATATGCATTGTTCAACATGTTATCACTCAGTAATTTCTCAAGGTTAAAGAAAGAACTCATCGAGGTAACCACAAACCTACTTTTAAGCTTAAGATCTAGCCTTCCTAATGCTCAGAGAGGGCTCTCTCTTTATGATTTAAATTTTTTGTTTTTAGTTGATTTTAGGCTAGTTATGTAAGATGGACTGGGTTTTGATTTGAGTTAGTGGTGGAATTAATGATTCATATGGATAGGTGTAGGTTTGTTTTCCACTGGGCTCTGGAGTCAATGTATCAAGAAACAGGGCAGAATCAAGTTCTAAAGGAAGTGTTCACAGAGCAAGGTATCTAAGTTTATTTAGATCTTTAGGATGGATGGTGAAATTGTTTCAATCAGGATCAAGGAGCATTTAAGGATTCCTCAAACCGGATAATGAAGGAAATGACAGAGGTTAATTGGGATGGGAGAGAAATTAAGGATTTTTAGATCCCGATATTAGAAGAAAACATCAAAATGAATAACAGTTCAGAATAGAGTGTACTTAAACAATTTCTACAATAATATTCCTGTTATACATTTAGATTCAGAAAAACAAGCAAGATTATGGAACACTTAATAAAATAACAAGGAACAATTGAAAGTACTTCACTGAAGTGGCTCAACACATGAATCTTGTAATGCGATTCTCTTATTACTAAGTCTAGTCTTCTGATTTTAAAATTGTACAATAATACCTCAGGTTTTAGATCAATACAACTATATAAATGTTCATAAATCCACACACCCTTAATACTTCCAATGAATGAAGTATTTATACAAAACTAAATACAAAATATACTATTTAACTAATTATTATTTATTCTAGGAAATAAAATATCTAGATGCTAAAAGGTAGTGACATCTTTCAACTAACTGAAATTTGTCCCTTATTTTACTTTATTGTTTTTTATAGGCTTGTTTCTCTTGTGTCGGATTATCTCTCACGTTGTCTTATTCCTCTGTCTTTCATCTTTAAACTCTGTTTTTACTGTCACAGTGAATTCTTCTTCAATTATATTGCTTGCTATGTTTACTCTTACCCTGACTGTTCTTTTACCTCCCACAGTAAAACTCATCATCAAAATCTTTATTTCATCCTACTTTTATGTCTTTAGTAAAATTGGATTTTACTAGAAGACCTGTTTGACTTCATGTAAAAATGTGAATATAGTGTTGCTGAGGTAAATGTTTTTATCTCTTTTGAACCATTACTATGTAAATTTCCTCATTCTTCTCTATCTCTGATTTTATTTTTATTTTCTCTTTGTGCACAAACTACTATTTGAATGAAAACTTTGAATTCAAATCCGAGAATCTGGAGAAAACAGGTTTTGTGACTAGTATCAAAATTGTTTGTCCGATTTCCTATTCTGATAATAACCTGCAAAATTTCAAACAATCATCAATGAAAATATGTTTCTATGGAGAGGAGATAATGGCTGCAAGGAACAAGGAAGTCCATGGAAAGAGTCTAAATTCTTGGAGGTTTTAATTCTGGTTGAAAATGGTCTTTTATTTCTTATTTTAATTTCGCAGAGATGAGTAATTTGAATGTAACATTCAGGATTTCATTTGGAAAATTCTGGGATTTTTCAAATGGCACAGGGTGTAAATTATCTTGCATGGTGGAAGAGTGAACAGGTGTTTTAGCACATGCACAAAATTGTTTTATGGTTTTATGAATGGTCTATCACACATGTTAATAGTGGTTTGGCAGTTTATGCTCGAGGAGTGCGATAGCACAGGAGATTGATGCGTGGCAAGGAGAGGCGGTGCAAAACCGCCCATTTCACAACCCTAGTGGTCTTAACCTTTTGGACTATTAGGAAATGAAAAATGGAGCAATGGCCATTGGATCCAATATACGGAGATCGAACGGTCAGATGAGCTATGATGGGTTCAAGAGGTGGGACCGAGAGTTTATAGGCAGAGGGTTAAATGATATAATAATGGATTGGGATTTTCATATATGTGGTTTGGGGGTTTAATATATGTGATGGAAATAATATGATAAGGGTGTTAATATGATATAAATCAGGGAAATTAATATAGAGTGGTATGAATATATAATAAACAGGGAATAAAATATTATAGCAAGAAGGGTTAGCATGTATTTTAAACTAAATATTAGAAATGAGTTAGGAGGATAAGTTAAGTGAAATTAAATCGAGGTCGGTATTTAAACATTTGGTACTTCTAAACTATGGGAAAGTGGGTTCTGGTATTTAAATTGGAAAGGGGAGTTAGTAATAAGGGAAAAAGGGATTTTAGCAAGGGAAAGGGGTTTAAGTGAGGGAAAAGGATATTTATCAAAAGGGAAATGATTTCCAAGAGTGGAAATAGGACATTTAGGCAAGGGGGAATGGTTAGAAAGATGTTAATGATATGAGATGAACCAGAATGATGATTTTCCAATTCTTGTGAAAGTAATATACCTACCCATTTTTATCCTAACATTTTATTTCCTTTATTTGGAACATTTAAGCTTGCTGACCCTTTTACTTTCTTTTAATAAGAAAACTATCTACTTCTAACCTTATAACTTCCAAAGGCTTATTTTAAAATGATGAGCTCTTTTATTCTCTACCTAACTACTAATCTGCCAAGATTAAATGGTTTGGCCAAATTTTATTCACTAACTACCAATATGAAATTTAAAGCATGAATAATCAAGATTAAATTGTATTATTATCATGAACTGTGGAATTTTGGGCAAGCTGTACACAATTTTATTTGCATAAAGTAAACTAATAGTAGTGGAATTTTAATGTACAACAGTTTCATGGTCTTATTTTTATCTCTTTTTGTGGGGTTCATACTTTATATTCTTTTTTATTGTTGTTTCTTTTGGTCCTTTGATTGTTCTTTTAGGACTTACACTCTTTTAATTTTTTAAATATGGGAAAACATTTGCAGAAAACAAAGGTATGTAAAATATTACAATATTTTAACATAACAAATTAAAATTATGAATCCTATTATTATACGACCCTAACAGTGGCTTCACTTGGGAATGGCATCTCCTTGTGGGATGTCAAGAACATTGTTGACTAGTAGCCTAATCCATTGGGCCAATCCCAAGACTACTCATGCTTTTGTTATATAATCTCTATGATTGTAAATCTTTAAATGAAATCAAAATCTCTTCTGCAAACTAAAATCTGATACATGTTGAACTGCTACAACCTTCAAACCAACTACTATATCATCAAGACCTCAGGGCCTTCTCGTTGGCTTTAAATCTTAATGAATTATTTCAACACTCGCTGAAAACTAAAACTGAAATAAACTGAAATTCTATCTATTTACTCAAATCAGCGGTCCAACTGCTGGTTAGGTAAAATGGAAAAGCCAATGCAACCATTCAAACATTATATACATTGATGGATTTTGCTACATGTAATTTTTTGTGATAAAAAATGGATTGCTACAAACCAATACAAACTTGTCAACAGATGTGAAGATAAGTAAATACTCAATTTCCTTTGTCGACTCTAGAAACTATACAAAAGGATCTGCCAAGGTATATGTACAAATGTTAAACTGATCTAAGAAACTGTAAATTTGTTCTAGATGGCCTCCATGCCATGAAACTAAACTATTATTTCTTTACAAATTTAATCTGTGATTGTCTCGAGGTAGTTGCAGGCTTTCATATAAGATTTGTGATGATATTTCTACTGATAAAAATTTCTGTCTGATAAAACTTTTATCATATTGATTCTAGAGCTCAAAGTTAGTTAAAGGAGAAAAATTCGATTACATTCATCATCCAACACATTAGCTATTGGATCATAAAAAACTTGGAAGAATTGCTACAACCTATTACATATGGGTTTCAATGGGACTGCATGGATTTCTGTAGGTTGCTTACCCTTTTCTTTATGACAAAATTCCTTTAAAAATTGGAATGATTAAAAACATAGTGGTATAGAGCTTTCCTGTCTTATTTGATCTAGTATTTTAATGAAATTTGATAACTATAATTGTGAAACTGAAGAATCATGATAAAGATTTTTATTCTGTTCCTTGTTGTCAATAAAAATACCTAAATGTTGTTAATTATAGATTGCATTAAAGTTGTCTCTAATGAGCTGAAATGAAGAAAAACAAAGAGGCAAATATCCTTCACTTATCTCAAAACTTTCTGCACTTTTTTCCTCACTCTCATAGCTTATATGTATTTCCTGATCACTGTATTCACGCTGCTAAAACTGAATTTACTTTTCTCCCAAACTAGCTATTGATTGCTCTATAAACTTAGCTTGAGTTTGGAGAAGACAATTATCATCATACTCATCATACTTAGGAAAATTAGTAAAAGAAGGAATTTCATCAAACATACACATTAGATTGGTAGATTTCTTTGTTACAATATTTCGACACATAGGAAATAGTTAAGAATAAATTACTATAGTGTAGAGTTAGGTAAAGTGTGTTTCTTTACTATGTACATTTGTAAATTATAATCCGACGGTCATGATTTGTAGTGATCCGATGGTTCACTCTCTCCTCAGTATTAACGACACTTGATCCATGGCTTAACACTAGACTGGTCCATGATCTCTATTTAAAGAGCATGGAGGGTCATTTTTTCAGTAACCATTTATGAGAGAAATATTTTTAATCTTTCTTTTATATTAACAATTTGCCTCAAGTGGCCACATTGGCTCAAGTCGTGGATTGTTTCCCTGTTTGAGGGTTTTAACCACGTGATAATACTGGTGTAATGATTTGTGATCGCTTTGTGAGCTGTGACTTTTAGTTTTTGATCTAAGGAACTTACCTTGTAAATTCCTACATGGTATCAGAGCCATTTTGAGGGTCCCACCCGTTGTTGATCCAAATCCGAAGCCGATTTGACTGCATGCGACTGTCATTTTCTAGATCTACTATTTCTGAACATTTTTAGGCCTGGAGAACTGCTCTGTTGTGTCCAAAGAATTTTTACAGTGAGGAACATCTTTAGTTTCATGCGAAAACATTTTTGGTTGCCCAACTTATGTCAGATTAGATCTGGAGGTTTAAACTATATGTTTTGCAGTTATATTTGTTAATAGTTCTACTTATTTTGGTTCCCTTTGTTTATTTCAGTTTTTAGGTTTTATTTATTTGTCGGATCTACACCCTCTTCTCTGTGTATGCTCTGTGGCTCTGCCATGTGTGCTATCTCCACAAATCAGAAACAGGAAGAAAGGATTTTTTTTGCTATGTATGCCTTTTCCGCGCATCTTTGTGCAATCTCGGGAAATCATAAATAGTGAAAAAATAGATATTTTCCAGTAAGGCTAACCAAAAATCTAACTTTATGCAGTAAGGCTTGCATTTTGTCTTTTTTTCTCGGATTTTTGTGTTTTTTGTGTAGGAAAAAGCACACACACTGAAGACTAAAAAAAAAAAACCCCTTCCTCCTTTCAAACAATTATAGAATCCTCTTACTATGTCACTTGGTGAGAATTTAGTTTATGAGAATAGAGGTCTTGGGTTGAAGTCTTTTTCTCAAGATTCTTTTGTAAAAAGTTTTTTGTTAAAGGGGCGGGATTTGTTTTCTTAAAGTTGAACTTCATCATCAAATTTCAAACCGTTCCCGTAACTATTCAACATCTACAACTCAGTTTTTTCAAAAAGGCATAACTTCTTCATCCGAAAGCCGCTTTTCGAGTTGTTTTTTTTTTAATCGGCCTAATTTTTCGAGATCTTTCCATTTGAGCAGTTAGTTTCAGATTTTTTCAGCTTCAGTTTTAAAAAAAATGGAAAGTGCATGCCCGATTATTCTTAACAACGGCAATTATTTCCAATGGCTACCTCACATGGTAGATATACTAAGTAAAGGAATTTATAGAATAGCCACAGGACAAGAAACTAAATCTTACGATGATGATAAAGTCGCTAAATGGGAAAATAAAAAAGATCAAGCATGAGGGTTGATAGGAATGTCCATTGCTCAAGATCTTCGATTTAATATCCTTGAAATTGACACCCCTCATGAAGCCCTGGAAAAGTTAAATATTGTATTTTGCATTCAAAATCAAATTCCGGGGCAGGGCCCTGACGAAAATTTTTGCACTAAAAACTGTCACCTTGACATTCTTCTGACTGTATGAGCTCATTGTCACTCATACTTACCTCCTCTGCAAGTCTTACAACCTCTACTCCTCATGTAAAGCCCTAAAAACAGGAGAAAAACCCTAAAAATTTCCAAAACCCTAGGTACGCAGGTAATGTGAAGCTTACCTGTGATCCAAAGTGCAGTTTATCTGTGTAATTCCTGCGTACCCCTATAAAAGTCAAAATGGTGAGAAATTAAAGTGAAAAATTTGATGTTTGGTCAATTCTAGAAGCTTCTGGATGAGATTTTTTGGGGGTGAGTACGCTCTTGTAAGGTTCATGCATCCCACACCTTAAGGAGCTAACCCATTGATGTGAGGAGCCTATCCCTTTGAAGGAGGATTTTATCCCTTCATAGGTGGAACCCTAACCTCCTCATATATACTATAAAAGGAGGCATTGGGTAGCCTCAAGGGGAGTTCAAGCTTTAGTGTGTGATTGAGGTGAAGTGCTATTGAGATTTAGACTCCTTTCTGCTAAGCTTTTGTGAGGAAAGATCACATACCTCTATGTTCTCCTGGAGGAAGAGTGCAAGGCTTATCAAAGTAGAGGAAACTCCTGCTTCAGACCCCAGGAAGGCCTGTTCAACATCAAGGCTAAGGTTGTAAGGTTCTTCTATTATTTCAAAGTTAATACAATCAAGTTTGTTTTTCTCAATAAATTGTCGTTCGATTGTTTATTTCAATAAGCTATCATTTGATCGTTTATTTCATAGATTCCTTGATCACTATGATAGGTATGTTTTACGATTATTTGTTATACAGGTGCTATTTAATATTTGCTTGTTTGTGATTGCAGGTCTTTAAATGATCAGGAGATCAAGTCTCTTGTAGAAAAATGCTCAAAAATGAAGTTGCTCAGAATTGGTCCGAACCAGATCGACTGGAAAGAGCTCGGAAAGACGATCCTGTAGACATGAATGGCACTGAAAACTGACGCCGTATGCAGAAGATATTCAGCTTTAAAGTTTGCCAATTTCAATTAAAAAATGCCAAAAGTTAACTTTATGAAAATTATTTTTATTAAAAAAAGAATATTCCACAGAATATTCTAGGAATATTCTGTGGAATATTCCGTAGAATATTCTGAGGAATATTCCAGTGGCATCCAATTACAGGGCGCCACGTGGCCCCAATGCAGAATAGAAATGGGCGTTAAAAAGTTTATTATGGTCGCAGACAGGAATCGAACGCGGGTCGACGAGATCACAACGGAGAGGCCCGACCAATGGGCTACAACTATGGTTCTTGTTAAGCATTGGCACGCGCTTGTATTTAAACTGTGCGGTTTTTTTGGGCGGGGCCTGAAAGGGGGCCAGCCCCTAAGGGCCAACCCCCTCCTCATAGAACCGCTTGCTTGGAACCTTGGCGTAACTCCAGTCGGCGCGCAAATAACTCTGACAGTTATGTTATATTGTAACCGTTTGGCATGTGAATGGGCGGCAGTTCCGGCGGGTTAAACCGTGCGGTTTTTAAAACCGTTTGTCATAACGTTAAACGCACGGGTTGGACGGTGGTGCATGTGACCACGTCCCCGCATTAAATTTAACTGCCCATTTAATTTGGAGCGCGCCCGACAGATTTGGGGTCGTTGCCGTTTTTAACTGGAGTTAACTCCAGTTCTCCACATTTGGTGGAGTTTCTCTAGGCCAAACTGGCAGTTGGAGTAAAAGAGCCATAACTTTGGCTAGGAAAAGCCTTTTGATACAATTTTTTTTTTGATTCTGGGGTATTGGATCATTCTGGAGCTGTTGGGAGTGTTTGTAGAGCCATCAGGGCACTCTATCAGAGAATTTAACAGCTTTTTTGGTTGTGGAGCCACTAGGGCCTAAGGAAAGAAGAGCTGTTTTGGACTATCTTCATCCAATGGAGGTGTTTGTTTAGTCATTTTATACTGATTTCAGCCTTCTGAATCTTAATTTGCAGTGTATTTTTCCATTTGAGGCTTATATACAGTTGTATTCACATTTTGAGCATTTAATCAAAAAGGGAAAAACCTAATTAGAGGCTTTTGGACCCAGTGGAGGTAGCCCAAGAGAGGGGTGAACCGCTTAAACAATTATTTGCTGTCATACTGTATAATTTTGCTGCATATTTTCAGATTCTGCTCCTTTAAATAGTAAATTTTTATAAGAAAACTTTTCTCAAGCAGGTTTAAACAGTGAACAAAACTTATTAGTTCATCTTCAAACCACTATACTTCATTTGCAGAATATGTATACTTTCCTATTCACATATTAAAGCTGGATCAATGAATACTTTGCACATAAAACAAATACTTTCATTGATCGGATCTCAGTGATTACATTTTATTTCTTTAGGCAGAGTCTGTAGAAGGGCCAGGTAGCCTCCGGATTCATCCTTTCTTTGAAAGGTGAAATATTCGGTGAATGCCCCTACAGTCAATCTCTGTATGAGAAATACTTTGTTCTCACAATTTCAGATCAGGTTGGTATCAGAGCTCAAGGTTTTGCTTAAGAGTTTGTGAAATTGGTGCAAGTAAATTGTATTATTCTGCAAAATTTGATGCTTACTAGGCTGAAATTGCAAAGAGGGGAAGGTCAATTGGTTAGAGAACAAGTTAATCCTAAACTAACGAGAGACTAGAGTGACATTACATCACCTTCCATTTCATCCCTCATGAGCCTTAGAATCGGCCACAAAGCCACAAAAATGTCTTCGAGAGAAGGAGAAGTACATGAGGAAATGGATCCCAAGGAAGAAGAAAGAGTCTTTAGAAAAGCTTTCTTGGACTTACTGAGATGATTAGGATCTTATACCGGAGAGAAATGATAGGATTGCTGGAGAAGGGTCTAGAAACCAAAGAGAAGAAGGAGATTCTTCGGGAGGAAAGAAATACAAAGATGAGTCCAAGAAAGGAAAGAAGAAAAATGCAGCTACTACAACTACACCACAAGATTTAGGTGATGATTCAGGTGACGAAACAAAAATTACAGCTATGGGTTTGAAAAGTTTGAAAGGGAAGGAAATTGAAACTCAAGCAAGTGCTAGTTCTTCAAACTGTCATACACAAGCTCCTAATGAGGAAGAAAGAATTGAACTGTTCCATGTGAGGGTAGTTTCAAAACATACCAAAATTGACACACTGTTTGACAGTGGGTCACAAGCTAACCTTATATCTGAAGACTTGGTCAAGCAGCTTAAACTTGAGACCATTCCACATCCGAAGCCTTATCCACTTGGGTGGATATGCAAGGATGCCAACTTGCAAGTCTCAAGGAAGTGCATATTGCACTTTGCAATAACTGCACACTTTATTGACATAGTTGAACTTGATGTGGTTCCACTTGATATATCTGGTATTGTTTTGGGAAGTCCTTACTTGTTTGACAGGAAAGCGATCTTCTATCGCCATGAAAACAAATATCATCTTTTCAAATATGGCAAGGAGTTTATTGTCAGAGCTCATCGCAAGAATACAAATGTTGCAATGGTAAATGCAGGACAGGTAAAAAGGCTAGTCAATTCAAGCAAGAGTTTTGTACTTCTTATGATCAAGCCAAAGGTTGATGTGAATCATGAGTCATTTGAAAATTGTGATGCGAAGCTTAAATCTGATTTATATGATGTAGTTGATGCACATCATGAGATGTTTCAGGAACCAACAGGTTTGCCTCCTAAAAGGGAGATTCAACATGAAATCCATTTACATCCAGATTGTCCTCTTCCTAACATAGGCATGTATCGCATGTCTGTTATGGAGAATGCTGAAATAAAGAAGCAGATTAAAGAGTTGTTGGACAAGGGTTTCATAAGGCCAAGCACTTCACCATGTGGGTCACCGATAGTGTTGATTCCGAAGAAAGATGGAACTTGGCGTATGTGTGTTGACTTCAGAGCTTTGAACAAGATAACGGTAAAGAATCGTTACCCACTTCCAAGAATAGATGATTTGTTAGATCAGTTGAAAGATGCAAGATATTTCACTAAGTTAGACTTAAGAAGTGGTTATCATCAAGTAAGAATTGAAGAAATAGACATTTGGAAGACAACTTTTAAAACCAAACAAGGACTCTTTGAGTGGCTTGTGATGCCATTTGGTTTATGCAATGCACCTGCAACTTTCATGCGGGTAATGGATGATGTCTTACGTCCTTTTCTTGATGATTTTGTTATTGTCTACTTAGATGACATCTTGATTTTTAGCAAGACAAGAGAAGATCATGTCATGCATGTCAGTAAAGTACTTGATGTTTTGAAGAAAAATCAGTTATTTCTTAAGATGTCAAAGTGTGAATTTGGAAAGACTTCTATGGTTTATTTGGGACACATAGTAGGTGGAGGCGCTTTGAGAATTGATCCTTCCAAAGTAGAAGCTATTGTGAATTGGCCTACTCCCAAGTCCATTACAGAGGTAAGAAGTTTTTTGGGTGCAGCTCAGTATTGGAGAAAGTTTATTGCTAACTTTTCTGCCATAGCAGCTCCTATGCATGCAGTGACAAGTGTGAAGCATGCTTTCCAATGGGGAAGTAAGCAACAAAAAGCTTTCGAATATTTGAAAGAAAAGATTAGTTCAGCTCCGGTTCTTGCATTATCATATTTGAGACAGCCATTCGAGATTCAGACAGATGCTAGTGATTATGCCATGGGTGCAGTTCTCTTACAGCATGGTAAGCCTATCGCTTTTCATTCTGAGACATTTAATGGTGCTGTTGTGAATTATCCTACATATGATAAGGAGTTGTATGCATTGGTACAAAGTGTCAAAAAGTGGAAGCACTATTTGATGGGCAAAGAAACAATTGTGCATACCGACCATCAGCCTTTACAGTATTTGCAGTCGCAAAGTAAATTGTAGCAGTCACGACATTTCAAATGGATGGGTTTCCTACAACAATTCCACTTTGTAATAAGGTACAAGAAAGGTATTAACAATAAAGTTTCTGATATGCTTTCAAGGCCTATTATTAGTGCTAGTATTTTGCTTAAGAATGATTCTATTGTGCATGAAAGCTACATAGAACAGTATGCATCAGATGAAGATTTTAAAGAGGTGTATGCTAACTTGAGTAAAGGGAATCATGTTGAGGAGAATGATTATCATTTGCATAACAATTTGCTGTTTCATTTGGGAAAGTTATGTATACCATAGGGAGAGAGATTAAGCATGATGAGAGAAGCTCATTCTTCTCTTATTGCTGGTCATTTCGGTGTAAGCAAAACAGTGGCACATCTGCAGAGGTATTGTTATTGGCCTCGCATGGTAGATAGTGTTACACGTTTCATTAGAGGTTGTTCATTATGTGCTACAAGCAAGCCTAGAAATAGGAAGCTTGGTTTGTATACGCCATTGCCGGTACCTTCTAGACCATGGGAAAGTGTTTCTATGGATTTTGTTGGGGGATTACCATTATCTAGAAAGCAGCATGATTATCTTTTTGTAGTAGTTGATCGTTTCAACAAGATGTGTATTCTTATGCCATGTAAGAAAACTATAACTGCTGAACAAACTGCTGATTTATATTTTCAACATGTATGGGTTCATTATGGCTTGCCTACTTCTATTGTTAGTGACAGGGATTCCAGATTTGTTGAGAATTTTTGGTCCAATCTATGGAAGATGATGGACACCAAGTTGAAGAAGAGTACTGCTTTCCATCCGCAAACAGATGGCCAAACAGAGGTAGTGAACAGAACCATTGTGCATCTTTTGAGAGGGTATTGCAGAAAGCATCCCAAGCTTTGGGATGAGCATTTGCATTACATTCAGCATGCTTACAACCGGGCCAAACACTCTTCTACAAATACTTCGCCATTTGAAGCTTGTTTTGGATATTTGCCTAAGTCACCATTAGACTTCATTATTGAGAAGGATATTTCCATTGATGGGCATAGTGACATTGACAAAGCTCGCATGTTCATTGAAAGAATTTAGCTCATTCATCAGCAAGTTCAAGAACAGCTTGAAAAGAGTCAAGGCAAGTACAAAGAAAGACATGACAAACATAGAATTGATCACAAGTTTCAGGAAGGAGATGAGGTATGGTTGCATATAAGTAAGGATAGAATGCAAGGAGAAGGTAAAAAGTTGAAGCCTATTCGTTATGGTCCATTCAAAATCCTTAAACAAGTTGGAAATAATGCCTTTCAACTAGATTTGCCTTCATACATGCAAATGTATTCCATTGTTAATGTGGAAAATTTACGTTTGTATGAACCTCCTCTTATTGATGATTCTGAAAATCATGTTCAGCTACCATCCATAGAAGATTTCTCGCCAGAATTTTTGGATGAGTTGAAAGAAGATGCAATCCTTGACAGAAGGACACGCACTTCAAGGAGGGGAGATGTTGATTATCTAAGGGTTGGTTTAAAAGGCAGTAAACCAAGCAAAGCAAAGTGGATGGAGTTGGAATAGGTGAGGAGGCTGTATCCTCACCTTCTTAACAGGTAATTGAAAGCTTTTGAGGGTCCAAAAGCTTCCCATTTGGGAGGTATGATCAGGAGATCAAGTCTCTTGTAGAAAAATGCTCAAAAATGAAGTTGCTCAGAATTGGTCCGAACCAGATCGACTGGAAAGAGCTCGGAAAGACGATCCTGTAGACATGAATGGCACTGAAAACTGACGCCGTATGCAGAAGATATTCAGCTTTAAAGTTTGCCAATTTCAATTAAAAAATGCCAAAAGTTAACTTTATGAAAATTATTTTTATTAAAAAAAGAATATTCCACAGAATATTCTAGGAATATTCTGTGGAATATTCCGTAGAATATTCTGAGGAATATTCCAGTGGCATCCAATTACAGGGCGCCACGTGGCCCCAATGCAGAATAGAAATGGGCGTTAAAAAGTTTATTATGGTCGCAGACAGGAATCGAACGCGGGTCGACGAGATCACAACGGAGAGGCCCGACCAATGGGCTACAACTATGGTTCTTGTTAAGCATTGGCACGCGCTTGTATTTAAACTGTGCGGTTTTTTTGGGCGGGGCCTGAAAGGGGGCCAGCCCCTAAGGGCCAACCCCCTCCTCATAGAACCGCTTGCTTGGAACCTTGGCGTAACTCCAGTCGGCGCGCAAATAACTCTGACAGTTATGTTATATTGTAACCGTTTGGCATGTGAATGGGCGGCAGTTCCGGCGGGTTAAACCGTGCGGTTTTTAAAACCGTTTGTCATAACGTTAAACGCACGGGTTGGACGGTGGTGCATGTGACCACGTCCCCGCATTAAATTTAACTGCCCATTTAATTTGGAGCGCGCCCGACAGATTTGGGGTCGTTGCCGTTTTTAACTGGAGTTAACTCCAGTTCTCCACATTTGGTGGAGTTTCTCTAGGCCAAACTGGCAGTTGGAGTAAAAGAGCCATAACTTTGGCTAGGAAAAGCCTTTTGATACAATTTTTTTTTTGATTCTGGGGTATTGGATCATTCTGGAGCTGTTGGGAGTGTTTGTAGAGCCATCAGGGCACTCTATCAGAGAATTTAACAGCTTTTTTGGTTGTGGAGCCACTAGGGCCTAAGGAAAGAAGAGCTGTTTTGGACTATCTTCATCCAATGGAGGTGTTTGTTTAGTCATTTTATACTGATTTCAGCCTTCTGAATCTTAATTTGCAGTGTATTTTTCCATTTGAGGCTTCTATACAGTTTTATTCACATTTTGAGCATTTAATCAAAGAGGAAAAAGCCTAATTAGAGGCTTTTGGACCCAGCGGAGGTAGCCCAAGAGAGGGGTGAACCGCTTAAACAATTATTTGTTGTCATACTGTATAATTTTGCTGCATATTTTTAGATTCTGCTCCTTTAAACAGTAAATTTTTATAAGCAAACTTTTCTCAAGCAGGTTTAAACAATGAACAAAACTTATTAGTTCATCTTCAAACCACTATACTTCATTTGCAGAATATGTATACTTTCCTATTCACACATTAAAGCTGGATCAATGAATACTTTGCACATAAAAAAAATACTTTCATTGATCGGATGATCGGATCTCAGTGATTACATTTTATTTCTTTAGGCAGAGTCTGTAGAAGGGCCAGGTAGCCTCCGGATTCATCCTTTCTTTGAAAGGTGAAATATTCGGTGAATGCCCCTACAGTCAATCTCTGTATGAGAAATACTTTGTTCTCACAATTGGATCATTAAAGATATTGTGGCGACGGAAGAAATATTGTTGCGACGGAAGAACTATTGTTGTGATGAAAGAACTATTGTTGCGATGAAAGAACTACTGATGCTACAGAAGAACTATGGTTGCAAATAAGCATTCAGATCTAAGGTAGGATCAACAACTTTATAGCATTTACTTGTAAAACGAATATATTTAGAGAAAGTTAGACTTAGTTGTTCATTTGTTGCTAGATTGTCTTCTGACACTAGGGAGATCGATCTTGTTCACAAGATCGATTTATCCATCCAACAAATTGGCGACTCCGTTGGGGAAAGAATTCACTGGATTTTATGATGCGGGAGCATCAAGCACCTAGCCAACAATGTGACATCTTGGTCACATGTTGTGGCCTAGTTAGAAATAAAGTAATTTAGAAATAGTTTAAATAATATATTTATTTAAATTTGTTATTTATTTTTAGAGAATTGTTAGTTTGTTTTCTATTTAATTGAATTAGGCATATTAATAAATTGGTTTCTTTCCACGCATAAAGCGGGAACCAAAATAGGGATAAATGCTAAATAATAGGGAGGCATTGATTTTGTTGAACAACTATAAGAAGAATACTATTAAAGGAAAGGCCGTTCTCCTTATTGTATAAATTAGAGAAGATTTGGAGGTGTGAATGAGTGTGTGAGAGAATGTAAGTATTTATTGAAATTATGAAGAGGAAGCTAAACATAAGCCCATGCAATGTTATGTTCGTCCATATATGAATATAGACCGATTTTCACCTTCTAATGTATGAGTAAGCGACATATTGCGGGTGATAGAAGCGTGAGACAAATTGTGACGGTAGCGTTGTGCGTGCTTGATGTTGATGAGTGGAGGGAAGTGACGTGATTGATGAAGTCGATGCAAATGCATTGGTGAAGTGTATAACATTTAGCAAGTGCGGCGTGTTGCAGAAGTTGAACAAATCACTTGTTGATCTGATTGAGAGTATGTTGGTAGTCTTATTTTTGAAGTGCGTGGATCTGGAAGTTGCGAGGGTAAAACAACACGTATCACATTGATTTTTACGTTAGATAAAAGTCGAATTACAAATGGCGTGTTTCATATGAAAGTTTGTATGTATAAATTTGATTTACAGTTCGTGTTGGTCGCTGAATGGTGTGAGCCTGGCCAGAAATTGTATATTTGACATTTGGCAGCAGACCTGAAAGTAACGCTTTGTTAAAAATCTTTGACCGACTGTTGTTTGATTGCAAGCTGAGTAGAATCGTTGTTGCAAAGATAAATCAATATGAATGTTATAGCCATCGATTCCTTGCTGAGATGGTCGATATGAACGCTTGGGTTGTTTGCTGTATGAACATTCGGGTTGTTTGCTGTGATGGTCATATAACACAAAATTTATAGAAATCGACATGAATGTTCAAATAACGGTTGGGTTGGTTGCTGTGATAGTCGATTATATAAAACGTTGCATTTATGATTTTTGCCATCGATATTTCATGATGTAACACTGCATTTATGATTATTTCCATTGATATTTCATGGAATATATGTGGTCGTTCTCTTAAAATAAAGTTCAAGCTGCTTCTAAGTGGAGGTTGTATCAAAGTGATACAATAAAAAAAAATCACATTTTATTAATGGATGTATAGCTGCATACCAAAGAGAAAAGGTAAAATATATCCATTCAGTTAAGACAGTGATTCTGGGATTTATATAAAGGGGAACCTTTTGTTAATAATTGCATCTTCTTTAAGAGTAGGAAAATTGTAATTTTCCTACATCATTTTGGTATCAAAGCCTGTTAAGCTGTTTTGAAGTATTGCAGAGAATGCCGCCCAGAAGAGGAGCTGGGATAGGTCGAGGGAGACCTATAGCAAATGCAATTTTTCTAGATCAGATCTGGAATTTACGCACGCGAATGGCTACCATGGAAAATACTCAACGAAGAGTAGTGGATGGTGCAGTCGACAGTGCCGATGAAGAAGAGACCACTGACGAAGAAGTGGAGGAAGAAAATGAAGCAACTAAGGTCATGAAGATGCTAGCCAAAGCAAGCATTCGACCAAGAATAGAAGTACCTTTATATGACGAAAGTCTTAGTGTGGAGGTGCTAATGGACTAGATCAGTTCATTAGATAAGTACTTCGACTATGAAGAAGTCGATGACAAGAAGAAAGTAAATTTTGCAGCCACGAGATTGAAAGGCCATGCAGCCTTATGGTGGGACGAATTGCAGCTATCGAGGGAGCGAAAAGGGAAGCCCAAAATCAAGCAATGGGACAGAATGGTAAGTAAGCTGAAGGTTAAGTTTTTGCCGAAGGATTACCAATGAAATTTGTTTAGACAATTGCAGAACTTAAAACAGAAAGGGATGACAATCAAAGAATATACTGAAGAATTTTATAAGCTGAGTATTAGATCTGGCCATGTTGAAGATGATCTAGAAAAGGTAGCTAGATATATAAATGGGTTAAGATATAAAATACAGGATGAAATCAACTTATTAAATTTGAAGTCGGTTGAAGATGCCTATCAAGCAGCCTTGAGGGCGGAGGAAAAACTGGTGCGCAATCAAAACCAGAGGAACAGAGGAAAGAACCTGGCAAAAGGAAAGGGAACATTCAGAAAAAATTTCAACACTCGCAGAATGAGACGGGGAGTGCAAGTAGTAAACCACCACAAAGAGGAGATTCTAGCCACGGAAGGTTCATGCCTAGGGGCAAAGGGCGAGGAAGAGATGTACGGTGCTATGTATGTGGTGAATGGGGACATATGCAATGGGTCTGCCCTCATCATAAGTCGGAAAACCCACGTAATGTGAATTTTGTTGAAGTCAAGGAGGATATTCTTCAACCTGAAGCCAAAGAGGAACCACCAGAGGCCAGAGAATCCTTGTTACTGAAGAGGGTATTGCTTAAAGAAGCCAAGGAGACCAAAGAACCTGTTCAAAGGAAAAATCTATTCCGAACTATATGTAAGTCAAGGGGTAAGTGTTGCAAATTAGTAATTGATAGTGGTAGTACTGATAATCTTGTCTCTACGGAAATGGTAGATAAATTGAAGTTGGAAAGAACAGTACACCCCACTCCTTATAAAGTATCGTGGCTCCAGAAAGGCCATCAAATTTTTGTAACTGAACAATGTAAAGTTGACTTTCAAATTGGTACTTATAAGGATGTTATTTTATGTGATATAATGCCGATGGATGTATGTCACATATTGCTTGGAAGGCCCTGGAAATTTGACCGAAAAGCCATACATGATGGTCGAAGAAACACTTATACTCTTGAGAAAGACGGGAACAAGCATACACTACTGCCATTGAAAGTTGAAGCTGATGAAGAAGAATTTAGAAATCACGTCATGTTGATAAGTGGGAAAACCTTATTGCAGGAGGTTGAGAAGGGTAAGGAGATGCATTTTTCCATTATCGAAAAACCCAAGGTAATCTTAACTTCTACAAATTTGGAAGATTTACCTGAATAAATTCAAATTTTATTGAATGATTTTGCTGATATTGTTGTGGATGAGTTACCAAATGAATTTCCACCTATCAGGAATATTAGCCACCATATTGATCTAATCCCAGGAGCCAGTTTTCCGAATAAAGCAGCCTACAGGTTAACACCACAGGAGAATGCCGAAATTGGAAGACAGGTCCAAGAGTTGATGGACAAAGGATTGATCAGAGAGAGCCTTAGTCCATGTGCTGTACCAACAGTACTCAGTCCAAAGAAAGGAGGCGAATGGCATATGTGCACAGATTCTAGAGCTATAAACAAAATCACCCTCAGGTATCATTTTCCTCTACCTCGAATGGATGATTTAATGGACTATTTGAGTGAGTCGAGTTATTTTTCTAAGATAGACTTGAAGAGTGGGTATCATCAGATAAGAATAAGAGAGGGGGATGAATGGAAAACTGCATTCAAGAAAAATAGTGGCTTGTATGAATGGTTAGTAATGCCCTTTGGACTTACTAACGCACCTAGTACTTTCATGAGATTGATGAACAATGTTTTGAAAGAGTATATAGGTAAATTTTGATTGTTTACCTCGATGATATACTTATCTTCAGTTGAAATAAGGAAGAGCATCTAGAACATCTTAAACTAGTCCTAAGAACTTTGCAACAAGAGAAATTGTTAATAAATTTGAAGAAGTGCAGCTTTATGAAGGAAGAACTGATTTATTTGGGTCTTTTAGTTTCTAAGGAAGGGTTGAAAATGGATCCAGTGAAAATCCAGGCAATTGTAAATTGGCCAACTCCTAGAAACACATTTGAGGTAAGAAGCTTCCATGGGTTGGCAAGTTTTTACCGAAAGTTTATTCGAAGTTTTAGTCAAATTTGTGCACCCATCATCGAAACAATCAGGGATACTAAACAGCCATTCAAATGGACAGAGGTAGCAAATCAAAATTTTAAATTGTTAAAGAGGAAGATTACTAAGAAACCAATCTTGGCTTTACCAAATTTTGAGAAATTTTTTCAAGTTGAAACTGATGCTAGTGGAATTGCAATCGGAGCAGTTCTAAGTCAGGAACAGAAACCCATAGCATACTTTAGTGAAAAACTAAATGAAGCTAAACATAAATATTCATCATATGACAAAGAATTTTATGCTGTCATCCAGGCCTTAAAGAAGTGGAGACATTATTTATTGCCAAAAGAGTTTGTGTTATATTCTGATAATCACGCATTACAGTTTATAAACAATCAACCAAAATTGAATCAGAGACATGCTAAATGGGTAGAATATTTACAAAGCTTCACTTTTGTAATCAAACATACAAGTGGGAAATTGAACAAAGTTGTTGATGCTTTAAGTAGGGTGAATTTGATCATGCAAGAATTGCAGGTTGGTGTTGTGGGATTTGAAGAAATGGTTGACATGTATAAAGATGATGCAGAGTTTAAATATGTTTATGCAGCAGTAGAAAATCCAGCAATCCACAACAGAAGCCAGTGGTTGGATTATTCAATTCAAGGGGGATTACTATTCAAAATTAATAAGTTGTGTATTCCAAAATGTTCTATGAGGGAAAATATAATCAAGGAGAAGCACAGTGGAGGTCTGTCTGGACATTTCGGACAAGACAAAACTTTCGCTCAGGTAAATACTTTTTATTATTGGCCAAAGATGCAAATTGATGTTAAACGGTTTGTGGAAAAGTGCAGGATTTGTCAGCATGCTAAGGGAAAAAGCCAGAATACAGGATTGTATCAACCGTTACCAATACCCAACCGACCATGGGATGCAGTTAGTATGGATTTTATTTTGGGTTTACCAAAAACTCAAAGAGGGAATGATTCTATTTACGTTGTTGTGGATAGATTTTCTAAAATGGCTCATTTTATTTCATGCAAGAAAACAAGTGATGCAACACATATCGCTAATCTATTCTTTTCAGAAATTGTGAGATTGCATGGATTGCCTGTGAGTATTGTGTCTGACAGGGATACCAAGTTCGTGGGACATTTTTGGAGGACTCTATGGAAGAAACTAGGTACCAACCTTAGTTTCAGTTCAGCATATCATCCTCAAACGGATGGGCAGACCGAGGTCGTGAATAGAAGTCTGGGAAACATACTGAGGAGCCTAGTGTACAACAATCCTAAACAATGGGATTTAGCCCTTACTCAGGCTAAGTTTGCTCATAACGACACTTCGAATCGAAGTACTGGTATGAGTCCATTCCAAATTGTTTTTGGAATGCATCCAAGAGGTGTGTATGAGCTCAGAGACTTAGGGAAACAAGAGGGAAGGAGCGCAAAGGCTGAAGAATTTGCAGAACAGATGCAGAGATTACAGGAAAAGGTAAAGAACAGATTGCAGGTAAGCAGCACCAAGTACAAGCAAAGAGAAGATATGAAAAGGCAAGAGAAGGAATTCCAAGTAGGTGATTTAGTCATGGTATATTTAAGAAAGGAAAGATTTCCTGTTAAAACATATAACAAATTGAAACTCAAGAAGATAGGACCATGTAAAATCATAAGGAAATTTTCTTCAAATGCATATGAAGTTAATCTGCCAACAGGAATTGGAATATCGCCTATATTTAACATTGCAGACTTGTATCCATACCAAGATCCAGAAGAAGAACTACCAGGAGACACGACAGCAGGAGAAAGCTCAACCGTGAGTTAGGAGGAGAAGATACCCAAAGTAGAGAAGAGAGAGGTGGAAGCTATCTTGGATAAACGAGAGTCAAAGAAAACAAGGCATCAAATTTATTATCAGTATTTGATCAAATGGAAAGGACAACCAGTAGAAGACGCCAGTTGGATGACTACAACAGAGCTGCAGAAGTTGGGAATCGATCCTAAAGAGCTACGAGATCACTTTCTTCCCTGGGAGTCTGATGCAGGAGCATCAAGCGCCTAGCCAGCAATGTGACATCTTGGTCACATGTTGTGGCTAGTTAGAAATAAAGTAGACTTAGAAATAGTTTAAATAATATATTTATTTAAATTTGCTATTTATTTTTAGAGAATTGTTAGTTTGTTTTCTATTTAATTAGATTAGGCATAATAATAGAATTGGTTTCTTTCCCTGCGTGGAATAGAACTAAAATAGGGATAAATGCTAAATAATAGGGAGGCATTAATTTGTTGAGAAACTATAGAAGAATACTTTTATGAGAAGAATAGTTTCTCATATTTGTATAAATTAGAGAAGCTGGAGGTGTGAATGAGTGTGTGTGAGAGAATCTAAAGTATTTATTGAAATTGCAGAGAGGGGCAGCTAACGCTTATAAGCCCATGCAATGTTATGTTTGTCCATATATTTCTGAATATAATTCGATTTTCAATATGTTTTGTATGAGTAACTGACATATTGCAGGTGATAGGCGTAGAGACAAATTGTGACAACGCGTTGTGCAGTAGCAGATGTGGATGAGTGGAGCTGAAGCTGTGATTGATGAAGTAGGTCTGCGTCCGTGGTGAAGTGTATAACATTCAGCAAGTGCAGAACTACGTGGAAGCAGTTGAACAAATTGCCTGAAGCTGCGATTGAGAGTATGTTGGCAGTCTTCGATTTTTGAATTGCGTGGATCTAGAAGTTGCAGGAGTAAAACGCCGTGTCACATTGATTTATACGTTATATAAAAGTCGAATTACAAATGGCGTGTTTCATATGAAGGTTTGTAAGTATAAATTTGATTTACAGTTCGTGTTGGTCGCTGAATGGTGTGAGCCTATCCAGAAATTGTATATTCGACATTTGGCAGCGTACTTGAAAGTAACACTTTGTTAAAAATCTGTGACCAACTGTTGTTTGATTGCAAGCTGAGTAGAATCGTTATTGCAAAGAGAAATCGATATGAATGTTATAGCCATCGATTCCTTGCTGAGATGGTCGATATGAACGCTTGGGTTGTTTGATGTATGAACATTCGGGTTGTTTGCTGTGATGGTCATATAACGCAGAATTTATAGAAATCGACATGAATGTTCAAATAACGGTTGGGTTGGTTGCTGTGATAGTTGATTATATAAAACGCTGCATTTATGATTTTTGCCATCGATATTTCATGATGTAACACTGCATTTATGATTATTGCCATCGATATTTCATGGAATATATGTGGCCACTCTCTTAAATAAATTTCAAGCTGCTTCTAAATGGAGGTTGTATCAAAGTGATACAATAAAAAAAAAATCACATTTTATTAATGGATGTACCGCTGCATACCAAAGAGCAAAGGTAAAATATATCCAATCAGTTAAGACAGTGATTCTGGGATTTATATAAAGGGGAACCTTTTGTTAATAATTGCATCTTCTTTAAGAGTAGGAAAATTGTAATTTTCTGTCATTTTCCTTTGTTTTGATTTGAGAAAATTATTTTTTTCTGATTTTTGATTGATTTGTATGGGCTTGGGTAACTTAGATTTACTTTTCTTTGAAAAGTTTTGAAGTCTTTTTTGTTTTTCTTGAACTTTTCTAGGGACTGCACATTGTTGTAGACCCTATTAAAAGTCTTGAAAAACTTAGATTTATTCTTTCAGTTTAGTTTAGATTTGATTTAGGATTCCTAGTGTCTATCCAAATCTGTATGTTTTCTATCGAAAATCTCTTGTGAATGACTTTCATAGCACTTTTGTTTTGGATGATTTTCTAGCAGTTTTGCATTTTTATAGTGGTTTTCGCTTTGTCTCTGTAGTGACCCAAAGATTAGAAGCTTCAAATTGCCTTAGATCACCTTGGTATCTTTTATCTTCTTGATGAGTCTGACTTGGTTGTGAAATTCATTCTTTTTAAGAAATAGATATAGTTTTCTCTTTGCAAATCTTTGAACAAACTTTGTTATAAGTTCTGAATTTCATTTTTACAAAAGAAAACATATCTAGATGTTTTTTGATTTATTTGTTATTCTGGGAAAATGAATCCTTATTTTACTAAACAACTAAGCAAAACATTCTAAAAAAAAAATAAAAAAATAAAGCTTTTATTCAATTAGATTTTCAAATTTTGTAGATCTCAAAATTAGTTTTTCGTAGTTTTGAGTGCTTTTTAGAACATGTAAATTTCTTTTGAAAGAAAAGTTGTTTTTTGTAGTTTCGAGTTTTGAAAGAGAAAGGGATTTATTGTGAGCATTGATTATTTGTCTCGTTTTGATTTCTTACTGAAAAAACAAAAATATTTTCTTTTCATTTATTCTTCATGTCCGAACCTTTGAGGTAATCAATTATGTTTCATTGGGAAAGATAGAAGATCTATGTGCATTACAAACAGTAAACCTTTGATTAACCATTGTCGAGGAGCCTGGGGTCACTTGTTGGTAAACCTCGGATTGACCATGTCGAGGAGCCTTCAAGGGTATTGAGATTTGTTACTCTGCCCTTGCGCGTGGAATCAGATCGTAAATTGTTCCCTTAGTTGTATTTGTTACTCTTGGTAACCTTAGTGTCCATAAACTGAAGATTATTTCCTAAGGTGACGGTGAAGGCAAGATCTCACTGTACCTGGAGCAGACATCGACTAGACTCAGTTGGACTCTCTGGGGGGTTTTCTTCATGCGAGATGTTTTTGTGAAGAAACTTGTGCTAGTATGTTTCATTAAGCAGGTTGTCGGGGTAACTGTTCCAACCGCCCTTTCTGTATTAAACTTCTACTAAGTTGGATTTCATCACCAAATAGTGTTTTTAGTATAGGAGGTTACTGTTTGTGCGTGGTTTGAACTCTTAGATTTTTTAGGCATGTGATTTAGTTTTTTGTTCCTTTAGAGAATTTAGGTGTTTTTATTGAAATTTTCTTTGTTTCCATGTGATTGATTAATATTTAATCGTGGCAGAATTACCGAGACAGTCCCAGAGACTTCAGTGGAAGCCCCCTGAGTATACACCAAGTCAAATTGAAGGGCTGCGTGCTCTAGTATCATCTAGTAGCGGTAGAATTAGATCAACAGAAGTCAGAAGTTCATCTATAGTTGTTCATCCTGATCTCAAATACCCATAATAGAGCATATTCAAGAGCCGATTTCAGCTTTTGAAGTTACTGGTAGTATTTTTCCTTCCAATGAACTAGCTGAAGAACCTGAAATTTCTGAGCCTGACACTGAACCTTCTATTTTGGAAACATCCTCAGGATTTATTAATCCAACTTATAGTGATCCTGATTCACCTAGGGTAAAAAATATTATTACTGAATATCTTCCATCTGGCATCATTTCTATTGAAGAACTTGCCAGTCCAGACGGAGAAGTAACTCTTCCTGAATCCCCACAGTATTTGAATCTTAAGGAGCGTGAATCTATTTTCTACAGCCTTATTAGGAGTGACGCTTGGTATTTATATTTGGCAATTTTTTTAGAAAACCCAGGTCTTGCTTTTTCACCACCTCGAATTCCTTTTCATCCTATGCCCAGAGGTTACTATCCTTCATCGATCATGTCAGGAAAGTCATCTATGTTTTCCCAAACACCGGAAACATTTTTATACGGTGGTCCTTCTATTCCTTCGGGGTACCAAGCTCTCTCTGGTACTTTCTTAGGAGCAACTCCTCGACCTACTGAACAAGTATTATCATCTGGTCTTGATGGAATTAAAAATGGAACATCGAATCCAGAGAAAATCTTTATGATGTCTAGTAATATTCCAAATCCTCAGCCTCAAGGCAGTCAGTTACCGCCTGGGGGGCAACCTCATGGCAGTCAGTTACCGCCTGGGGGGCAAGCTCAAGGCAGTCAATTACCACCTTGGGGGAAATTTTAGGGTAAGTTTTTCCCATAACAGACTCAGGCAGGACAATATTATTTTAGAGAACAACCTCAAGGATAGTACATACCTCAAGGTTATCAACCTTTAGGACGGTACATACCCCAAGGTCAACCCCAGACTCAGTATACTCCTCAAGGTCCTTATCAACCCCAGATTTAGTACGCGCATCAGGGTTATCAACCTCAAGGTCGGTACCCAACTCAAGGTTTTCAACTGCCTTCTGTTCAATCATTTGTACAAGGAGTTGGAAATTTACCACTTAATTATCAACCCTACATTCAACCAGGGTATGGTCCTTCATATGTACAACCTTCTACGGGACAATACGCCGAAATGAACATGGTGTGGGATCCATCCCAAATTCAATAGACTATGCAACCTACTGTGTAGTTACCTAGTCAACCTAGACAGCCTTTGGTTTCTGGTCCAACCCTGCAACCTTACCAGCCTACTGTTCAAATCCTTGCACCTGGTTCTGTTCAGCAGCCTGGGCCTAGTACACCTCAGACTCCACCTCAAACTGTTGCAACTACTACAACATCTGTTCAACTTATAACACCTGTTTCTGGAGTATCTGTAGCTCCAGTTTCTTCTATCCTTGCATCTGTGCAAATTCCTCAAGTCTTTGTACCCCAGTCAGGACCTACAGTTCAGACTTCAGTCCAAATACCTATAGGAAAAGCTGGTACAAGTATGATTGTCACGAGTCAACCGCAATTGACATATCAACCATACTAGGGACAGTAAAAATTCGGTCCCGTTGCAAAAAACCCAGTTTATCAGTATCAACCGTATCCTGGCTATACTTATCAACAACCTCAACAACCACAGTTTGGTCCAGTTAATCCTGGTTTCTAGAGAGGTTATACCATTCCTAATGAAAATTCAATTCCCAGTTATCCTGAGTATCCTCCTCTTGGAACTGCTTTTATTACTCAAGGTTTTCGTGACCCTAACCGTCAGTTACCATTTATTGCAACTTTGGATTTACTTGATTTTTCATGCCTTACGAATGATCCAATTTACTATCATCCGTATTGGCCGCCAATGGCACATAAGTTGCCCAGTGATATACCGAAATTTGAGGGTAATTCAGGACAGGATCCGTCAAATCACGTTATGACTTATCACCTCTGGTGTGCGTCTAATTCAATAATTGATGATTCAATTCGCTTACATCTTTTTCAACGAGCTCTTATTGGTTTTGCTGCCAAATGGTGCATTGAGTTACCACGAGGCTCTTTTAATAATTTCAGTTAGAAACTACTTTCTTAACTCATTTTAAGTTGTCTGTTAGATATAACAATGGCACGGAACTATTGACTTCACTAAAACAATCCACATCCACATATATTTCTGATCATATTCACGAATGGCGACGTAGAAGGCGTTTAGTGAAAGTTTTCATCCCGGATCAAATTTTGGCGGAATGGTTCATTAAATCATTATTACCCACAATCACTGAAGATGTAGGTAAGGGAAGAGTTGTTACTGAAGAGCAAGTCATTGCTCAAGCTCAGTACCTTGACCTCGTCTACACGTAGTCAGGTACTTTACATGAAAAAATCCCAGATCTTCCAAAACAAGGTCAAATAACTGCAGCTCCTTCAGGGTCTCATGCCACTGATGGTATGATTGGTTTAGTTAGTACTAAAAGTAAGAAGAAATCTTCAAATAATTCTTCTCCTATAATAACTTTACTTGATTCCCAGAAAGTAGAATCTTCTGCTGAAATTTCTACCGACATTCATGTCGTATAGACATCTATGGCCAAATCTAAATCTGGCGGTAAAAATAAGGGGAAGAATAAAAAAAAAAAAATTAAAAAGATAAAACAGATAAAAATGAATCTAATGACGAAAAACGCAAACCTCACTATCCTCGTTTCATTTGCGATGAGGATCATTTTACCAAAGAATGCTCGCATCGAGCAGAGGTTCCAAAGTTTGTTAAAGGTTCTCAACAACCTGTTGTCTTGAAGGATCCTTTTCCTACTCAAGATAGTAAGATGATTGGTTCTACCTTGAACACCTCAGAAGAACCCGTTATGATGATGTCTCATGTTAGGATTGCGACGCGATCGCAAGATTATGGTAGTAAAAGTCCTGTTGGTGGTAAAGAAGCAGAATCTTCTAATTCAAACACATCAACTACACCTCCTCCTATTTCTGATCCACTATAGATCAAGAAACCCAATTCAGACTTAGTAATCAAACCACCTACTAAAGGTGTATTTCGTAAATCAACTTTCAATCCACATGCAAGAGCTGCTCAGAATTACAACATTGTTAAGGACTTAGCTATTTCCCCTTGAGCAATGTTAGCTTTGGAAGTGCTGCAATTGTGCCCAACACAGTGTAAATTACTTTTTTATGCCATAGGAGCTGTCGATATTTAGGATTCGAACCTAATAATCTTCGATTTAGACAATAGTATACCCTGCCTACCTCATCAAATGGCTTTCCAGATTCTAGTATTAGTCAAAAAAAGACCCGTTTTTCAGACTGTGATTGATTAAGGGGCTTCTATGTGTATTATGTTTATCCAGTGTTGGAAATAACTTGGTTCTCCTACAATCAATTAGTCTCCAATAATTCTAAAGGATTTTGATGGCCGAGGGTTCCATCCTTTTGGTATTTTGCAGGATTTACCTATAGGGGTTGAAGGAAAAACCGTAAATCTAGATGTGGAGGCAGTTGATGCCGCTCTAGATTACAACCTTCTCCTAGGTCGCAGTTGGTCTTATGCTATCAATGTTGTTGTTTCATCAGTCTTTCAGCTTATCAAGTTTCCACATCAAGGAAAGATCATTACAATAGACGAGCTCACTTATTTCTCATCCGATCCATCCTCTACAGAAACTATCTAGCACATCGGTAAAACATCTATCCCTTACAAGGATGTTGGTGTAGGTTTGAGTAAATATTCTGGCTTACTAGGAACTTTTTCCTTCCCTACTCCTAACGTATCACCTCCTATTGCAAATATTCATATGATTTCATCGAATACTGTTACTTTTGATGACCCTTGGATCGTTCTTTCCGATTCCGAGGTGGATTTATTTGATGGCACGATGCCTTTGAGTCCCTTTAAAATTTCATATCAGGCTTTATAGTCACTTTATGATCCTTATTCAACCGAAACTGATCCAATGAATGTGATCCATGAGGAATCACTTTCTATATATAGCTTAGCCACACCGACATTTCCCGATCTTGGTCATACTGATGAGAAGATTCGTGAACTTTTGTCTATTGACGATTTACCATGGGAATATCTACATCACCGATCTTCATTCTTACCTGAGCTGGATCATTTTGACAATGATTTCTCTTCTATTTTTACTATTGAATATGTCAAAGAACCACAGAATCCATTACAAAATCCTGATTCTGAGTTAAAATTGGAAAATATCTCTCGAACGATTCCTATTGACATTTTAGTTAAGCCTGGAATAATTGAAAACATTCATATAGGTGCTTCTTGTACGGACGATGAAATCCAAACTTATAAAGCCCTATTTCAAGAATTCCATGATGTGTTTGCTTGGTCATATGAAGAAATGCCAGGAATCGATCCGTCAATTGTTGTACATGAAATTAAGACTTACTATAATGCAAAACCTGTCCGAGAACTCTTACGTCAGATACATCCGAGAAAAGCTGCTGCTATCAAAGCTGAAGTTGAGAAATTACTTCATGCAGGTTTCATTTATCCAATTCCTTTAACCGATTGGGTATTCAATATTTTTCCTGTTAACAAAAAACAAGGAACGATAAGAGTATGTATCGACTATAGGAATATTAATCGAGCTTGTCCTAAAGCCAATTATCCAACCCCCTATATCGATCAAATCATTGATGATTGTGCCGGCAGTGAAATGTTCTCCTTTAAGGATGGTTTCTCTGGTTACAATCAAATAAACATACTCCCTGCTGATCAACCTAAAACAACATTCATCTATGCATGGGGGACATTTGCTTATTACAAACTACCTTTTGACTTGAAGAATGCTGGGGAAACTTTTCTAAGGTCTATGTCTTATACATTTAATGACATTAAGCACATTGTGCAGCCTTATCTCGATGATTTACCTGCTCATTCATTGTGTAGAGCCGATCATATTGCTCATTTATGAGCTATCTTTATGAGATGTAGATATTATTGAATTCGGCTGAATCCACACAAATGTGTTTTCTGTGTAGAATCGGGTCGCTTACTGGGATTTATTTTTTCGAAAGTAGGCATTCGCGTTGATCCATCGAAGGTTGAAGCTATTGTCAATCTACCTCCTCCTTCAACTTTATGCCAACTCTAAAGTTTGCAAGGGAAAGCAAACTTTTTATGTCGTTTCATTCCTAACTATGCCGAGTTAACAAAGGGTTTTATCAACTTGTTAAAATAGAATGTTCGATTCTTTTGGGATGAGATCGTTGATCGATCTTTTGATGCACTCAAACACGCGTTGACCCATACATCGTTACTGCATCCTCCCAATTACAACTAGGATTATTTTTTGTACTTCGTCGCTTCTCATTCCACCATTGGGATGGTTTTATATCAGGAAGATGAATTCAACAATGAACATGTGATTTACTATCTTAGTTGAAATCTACATGCGACTGAGATCAAATACACGCATGTGGATAAATTGGCCTTGGAAGCTGTTCAAGCTATCTAAAGAAATCGTCACTACATCTTATTATGCAAAACCACAGTAATTTTTGAATGTAACCCTATGATGTACATTTTGACCAAACAATTTCTAGGGGGCAAGTATTCCAAATGGATAGTTATCTTGCAGGAATTTGACTTGGAATTTGAAAAATCCAAGGTAAAGAAATATTTGGTTTTTGTAGAACTGATGTGTGAGTTCCCGTCTACTGATACTGAAACTGTGGCGGAGCAGCCCATTGGGGACGAATCCTTGTCTCTGATCAGTACTCTTGATCCTTCGTATGGAGATATTATTGTTTATCTCCAAACCAAATCTTTTCGGCCTGAAATTTCATGATCTCAGCAACGGAAAATATGTTTCCAATCCCAACAATACAATATTATTGGTCACACACTCTATCGTCGTGGAGCAGATTTTGTTTTCCGACGCTGTCTTACTCATGAAGAAGCTGAGAAGGTTTTAAATGACTACCATTCTGGAGCATGTGGTGGTCATATGTCTGGGTATGCCACAACCCAAAATATATTGTGCGCTGGTTATTTTTGGCCGTCCTTATTCAAAGATTGTATCTATGCAGTCCAGAAATGCCACAATTGTTAGGTATTTGATCATAAAATGCCTGCACCACCTGATCCTCTTCACCCTATAATTTCTGTCGGTCCTTTTTCAAAGTGGGGTATCAACTTTATTACATGTAACCCTCACTCGGCTGGGGGGCATGCGTATATTATCTTAGCAGTATATTATTTTACTAAGTGGGCCGAGGTGATGCCTACATTTTCAGTAGACGGAAAAACCGCTGCAACTTTCGTGTTCAATCATATAATTGCTAGATTCGGTGTTCCTCAAGCCATTATTACAGATCATGGAAGTCATTTTCGAAATATCATGATGACTGAACTGACAGATCAACTTGGTATGTGCCACGATAGTTCTACTCCATATTACCCACATGATAATTGTATGGTTGAAGCTATCAATAAAGTTTTAGTCACTATGACTAAACGAATCATTGGTATTCATAAGTCGAATTGGCATTCCATGTTATTTTCAGCACTTTGGGCATATCGGACCTCAGTAAAAATATCAACTGGTTTCACTCCTTTTCAACTGGTTTACGGTTTGGAAGCTGTGTTACCTATTGAATGCAAAATTCCGTCATTAAAATTAGCCATATAATTACTCCCAACTACTTTCGAAGAGGAGAAACGTTTTTTGTACTTAGCTCAGCTAGATGAGAATGTTCGAACTACTGCTCTAGCAAACGAAGCTCATGCGAAACGAATAAAAGCTCAGTACGACAGAAATGTTACACCTCATAATTTTTCATCAGGAGACCTAGTTTTAGTGTATGATCAAGCCAACGATAAGCTAGGGGCTAGAAAATTTATGCCTATGTGGCATGGTCCTTTCATTGTTAAGCGAAAGCTGGCAAAAGAGGCCTATGAGCTGATAGATTTTGAAGGTGTCCCTTTAGATAAACCCAGAAATGGGCTTTATCTGAAGAGATATTATGCTTAAATTTTGTGTGGAGATTTTTTATTAGATTAGTTTCTTTACTGTTGGTGTGTTTTAGATTAGAAAAGTGTGCCTAGTTTAGAGTGTGCTCTTATCACTATTTCTGCTTATCTGAGTTTTACTCTTGATATTGCAGATGTTGACGTCTCTTTAGACATACATTGGTTTTGCTGATGGTGCTTGTCATAATACACAAAACATTTCTTCCACAGCTTGGGTTATCTATTCACCCTCTGACGCGTTAATTTCTATGCATGGGGTAAGCCTAGGTCAAACAACGAATAACATTGCAGAGTATAGTGCAGTGATTGAGTTATTATTTGAATCCATCTCATTTTGGATTCGGATTTTGATTGTTAGGTTGGACTTTGAACTCGTTGTACTACAACTTAACATGGTGTATGCCATTAGGAATCTAATGTTATTAAGGTTATTTTTGAGATTTCGTCTCTTGGAACATGAATTTGATTACATTGAATATCAGCATAGTCCAAGACATTTAAATACATTAGCAGATGCAGTTTCTTCTAGTATGATAAATAGACATTTACAATAATCAAAACAATAATTTAAACAACATTCGATAACATGTACACAGATAGCCGGTAATAGTGATATATCATAGCCTAGAAGTGTGTTTCAAAATATACATCATCTTGTGTTGGATGATTTAAAAAAAAAAAATTAGGACTTAGAAAGTGTTGAAAATGATTTTTACTTGAATCATCCCATTGCTCTCCTGGAGGAAAATCCATGTCTCTGTCGTCACGGTAGTCCATCCCGGTGTATGGAAAATCCTTAAAGACAAAGAGTTGGTTGTTCAACCAACGAAAATATGCCAACAGAAATCTAACAATCTCAATGCCCTCAGCATGAGATTGGCAACACGTAATTCTGCACTCCTGTATAGTGTAGTAACAATGAGGACAATAAATTTGAACTTAGGATGGATGATAGTTTTTATGTCTATCCATTTATCCTTGGGGTCTACTCAACCATTACAAAACTCTGCTTTGAGACAAGCAACAGACTGGCCACCTGGTCTAGTCCTGAATAGAGATAAGTGTACGCCCCTCTTGAACAAACCAGTCAAAAAATATATGTCCTCCAGCTCGACTTCAAGCCGGTGGCCGCCAATCAAGAAACACTGGTCCCGTGTGTCCCACATGTTCACTATCCATATTAGGAGATCAACTTGGGCCCTCATATGGTCCAAAATTTATACAGATTACATGGAGCTGACGGTATCTGATTCTAACGAATGGATTTTCCAGAATCTTCACAGCAAGTTTTTTATTATCCAAAAGCTCTCACTTTTTCACTTTGAATTCAAATATAAAAAATGAAGTTATAAAATTCCTTTTTATAAGTTTTTTCGAAGAAATGAATTTCTAATTTGTCTATTTTTCACTTTAAAAAGGTAATTTGGAAAACATTTTTACTTATCTTAAATAGGTATGTGTAATTGTTTCGATTTTTTGTGCAGAATACTGGATTTTTCGGTAAAACTAATCATTTTTCAACAAAGAGCATACTTTTATCACTTTTTTGGACTCTTTCAAAAATTTACGAAAAAGCGAAACATTGGAGTCATGTTTTAAGCCCTTTTCAGACTCTCTAAACATGAAAATATTGCCGAGCACTTCATTATTCGAACTTGTTAAAATAAATGAATGATCGTCCCTTCAGTATAAGTTTACCTCTTTTACGGACTGAAATGGACTATTTATGAAAAAGGCACACGTTGATTAATTACGGTCAATAGAGTTCTCTCTCGCATTATTTTATCATTTTTTGGGCTCGAGAGACTAAATTTATGAAAAAGTACCCCCATGGAGTCTTCTTAAGTTTTTTCTTCTAACTCCCTAAAATTGAAAAAACACTGAGTTTCTCCTATACTGAACTTGTTAAAATTTAACAGTAAAGGACCTATTCAATTTTAAGCAGGAACGAACCACTCCTTCTTAGGGTTCAAATCTTAAACTATGTTGGACTCATCTAAAGGATAAGCTTATAAACAAGAAAATGTTATCCTCCTCAAGCATGTCAAAAATAAAGAGGTACTTGCCAAAAATGGTGGGGGAAAAGAGAGAAAAACGAACCTGTTTGTTACATTTTGATTATTCGGAAAACCGTTAACCACTCTTGAACACGACACTTTTGTTCACCTGGGTTGGGAAAATCCTTTGCCTAACAGTTAATCAAACCACATCGAAAGTCTTCAGCCAGTTTCTGGGTATTAGCTTTGGGTCAATTGTCACCAAACCATCTATAGTGTCGTTATGTGTTCAAGAGGACAGTTCAAACAAACCATTCATTTGCGAAATATTTGTCTTCCATTTTGACCATCCCTGAGTCAGTCCTTGCCAATATATTTTCAAAACTTGATCTATGATTTCGTGTTGTGGGCTTGCCTACGACGGATCACTTTCTATCGACGACAGCTCATTATCTAGGAAGTTGATCCAGAAATCGTCAGTACCTTGAAATATGCATGCCTCAATGGCAGGTTTCTCGCCTTCGACGACAGGTTGCATCATTGACCTTCGATCGAATGATTCTGTGACATGTTCGACTTCAGCTCATTCATTCACATTTCATGGATTGTATTGAGTACTTTGAGAGCCATTGACATTACTGGTGGTTACTCTCACACTTGTTAACAGTTTACATTATTGACTGGTAATCAAGTGGTTTCTACCATGTTCGACTTCGACACATTTATTCACATGGATAGAATCGTACTGGTTCGAGAAACGGAAATCAAGACCCTAGATCTAGTTTTTGTTATTCATTTATACAGTGGACTATTTATAAATAGATGGCTGTGTCCATACCGTGTCTACACATGTCTATACTGTTGATGTATTGAAAATCATTCCTGTATTAGAACAATTTAAATCAATTTTCTAGTTAGTTTTGATCTGAGTATGGGAATGCCTACCTCAGCGATGATATGTTTACATATATATGTTTTTCATCGAATGTTTTTACAGGTTCCAACTGGGGTGTCCAGAGGATGATCCTTGAAATGATAAAGTACTTCACTCTTCATATATGACAGACTTCATTTTCATCTATTCCAGACTTCGTACTTTAGGGGGCAATATATTGCACTAAAAACTGTCACCTTGACATTCTACTGACTGTATGAGCTCATTGTCAGTCATACATACCTCCTCTGCAAGTCTTACAACCTCTACTCCTCATGTTAAGCCCTAAAAATAGGAGAAAAACCCTAAAAAACTCCAAAACCCTGGTACGCAGGTAATGTGAAGCTTACTTGCATTCCTGGCTGGGATATGCAGGTAATGTGAAGCTTACCTGCATTCCAGAATGAAGTTTCTCTGTGTAATGCCTGCGTACCCCTGTCAAAGTGAAAAGGGCGAAAAAGTAAAGTGAAAATTTTGATTTTTGGTCAATTTTAGAAGCTTCTGGATGAGATTTTTTGGGGGTGAGTACGCTCTTGCAAGGTTCATGCATCGCACACCTTAAGGATTTAACCCCTTGATGTGAGGAGTCTATCCCTTTGAAGGAGGATTCTATCCCTTCATAGGTGGAACCCTAACCTCCTCTTCTGCACTATAAAAAGAGGCATTCGGTAGCCTCAAAGGGATTTTAGGCTTTAGTGTGTGATTGAGGTGAAGTGCTGTTGATATTTAGACTCCTTTCTGTTGAGCTTTTCTGAGGAAATATCACATACCTCTATGTGCTCCTGGACAAAGAGTGCAAGACTTATTAAATTAGAGTAAACTCCTACTTCGGACCCTGAGAAGGCCTGTTCAACATCAAGGCTAAGGTTGTAAGGTTCTTCTATTATTTCAAAGTTAATACAATCAAGTTTGTTTTTCTCAATAAATTGTCGTTCGATTGTTTACTTCAATAAGCTATCATTTGATCGTTTATTTCATAGATTCCTTGATCACTATGATATGTATGTTTTATAATTATTTTTTATATAGGTGTTATTTAATATTTTCTTGTTTGTGATTGCAGGTCTTTAAAGACGACACTTTCAAGCGACAGAAGAACTACAGTTTCAAATAAGTGTTTGGATCTAAGGTAGGATCGAAACCTTTATAGCATTTACTTATAAAATGAATATATTTAGAGAAAGATAAACTTAGTTGTTCGTTTGTTGCTAGATTGTCTTCTGACACTAGGGAGATCGATCTTGTCCAAAAGATCGATTTATCTGGCCAACAAAAATGAGTTGATTACTTTGGACCCCAATAATTTCTCCTCTATTCAAGATTTTTGTCCAAATTCAAGACCCTTAGACCTGTTTTACAAGGTTGTAAGGTCAAAACGGACAATGGTAGCCTCATATATTCCATTCTTGCTAACCTTGGCCCTGCATACTATGTATTTGTTTCCACCTTCCATTCCACTAGAGAAGCCATCTTTTCTTCAGGAACTGCCTTCAATAACCCCTCTTTTGATGCCTTTTGTGATTATTTGATAAGAGAAAAAGAAAAAAACTTACACCTTTATCTTATCACTTCTTGAAATGCTTCTAAGAAAGCCTCTACATCCTAAAAACAAGCATATGAAAAGAGTCCCAAGAAGAAGTATCCTAAAAGGTATGCTCTGAAACCAAACAATAGTCCTAAGTAATTTCAGCCGCAAACTGAAGAAACGACTCACCAAAATGATAAGGAAAACAAAAACAAAGGGAAGAAGGAAAATAGACATTGAAAATTTTGTAATCATGATGGCCATATAGAGTCCAAATATTTTAAGAATATGGAAGCCTTAGAAGCCGCAATGAAGAATCAGAACATCAATTTGGAGCACTCTTCACCTTCATCCTCACGAATGGCACTTTCTACTTGTGGTTTTAAAGCATCAAGATCTGGTTATGCATTAAATTTATCTTCTTCTTCTCATTCTCATGAGTGGCTCATTGATTCTGGAACTTCTTACCACATGGCCAAAAATAAATCCATGTTTTTCTTCTTTAAATGATTGTAACACCAAACATATTTATGTTGTTGATGATAGATCTCTTAGTGTTGTAGTATCTGGAACCATTCATCTAGATAATGGTTAGTCTAATGATGTACTATGTGTTCCTACCATGTCACGTAACCTTCTATCTGTTTATCAGATAACTCATTCAGGTGAAGGGAAAATAGTAGAATTCTCGCCTCATGATGTTGTAATCAAGGACCTCAAAGATCCTAGACATATTTTAACTACTGCCATTGCTGATGATTCCACAAGGTTGTATAAGTTTCACAACTTTGGGTCTTCATCTCTTCCCTCCATTTTTGTTGCTCATAATGATGAAGTGAGCAAACTTTATCATGAGTGATTTGGTCACTTAAACTATCACTCTCTTCAAACTCTATGTAAGGAAAATATAGTGACGGGTCTTCCTATGGTATCTTGACGAGATGGTGTTTGCTCCAGATGTGTACTCGGAAAACATCATCGAGATAGTTTTGAAAAACGTGCCTCTTGTCATGCTTCAGCCCCTTTGCAGCGTGTGCACAATGATTTATGTGGTACACTTCATGTTGTTTCTTTCTCCGCTTGCAAGTACTTCTTATCTATAAATTATGATTTTTCTAGATGCACTTGGGTATACTTCTTAAAACTCAAGAGTGAATATTTTAACATGTTCTTGGAATTTAAGGCCTTTGTTGAGAAACAATCTAGACATCCAATTCTTAATTTAAGATTAGACAATGGAGGATAATATGTTAAAGACAAATTTGTTAACTTTTGCATTGCGCATTGCATTCAATTGCAACATACTATTCCATATACACCACAAAAAAATGGCGTAGCTGAAAGGAAGAATTGCACCTTAAAAGAAATGGCTAATTGTATGCTTCAATTTAAAGGACTTAGTCTCAAATTTTGGGCATAAGACATTAAATGCGCAAATTACATAATAAATTTCATCGCTACTAAGGTTTTAAAGAATATAACTCCACAATAATCTTGGAGCTCAATCAAACTAGATATAAGTCACTTTCGTGTTTTTGGAAGTGATGCTTGGGCCCATATTCCAGATGCAAAACATAAAGCCTTAGAACCTATGAGTGAAATATGAATTTTTTTTGGATATTCTGAAGATGTCAAAGGATATACACTTCTTCAACCAAAATCCAAAAATATAATCATTATAAGAGATGTAAAATTTGATGGAAATAAATCAACCTACGAGCCTAGTTCAGCGGGTGTGCCACCTTTGGCCTGCAAGCCTCATTCGACATATGTGCCACCTCTCTCTATCTCTTCTATTTTTCATAGCATTCCTTCTAGTTCAGATAGCTGACGACATGGATGAAAATCTTCCTCCACCTCTAAAAGATGTTCCTTCGGCTGTTAGCTTCAAGATGAGTCTTGCTCTACTTGGGATGCAGTAGGTTCTCTTGCAGTTGACCCTGCTAATCGACGATGTACACGTTCTCAATTTGAAAGAGCTTCTTCCTTATTGGCTCAAGTTCCAGAAAATCCTGAGCCAAAAACCTTTGAAGAAGCCTCTGTTCATCCATCTTGGGATGAAGTTATGAATGAAGAATAATGTTCCTTATTCACGAATCATACTTTGGATATTGTTCCTCTTCCAAAAGGAAGAAAACTTGTTAGATGCAAATGGGTTTACAAAGCAAAGTTTGGACTAGATGGAAAAGTTGATAGACATAAAGCTCGTCTTGTTGCTAAATGATTTTCTCAAGTTGAAGGCATTGACCTATGCGAAACCATTACTGTTTCCACGATATGAATTCTATCTGCCTTGTTCCTTCCCTTATTGCCTCCTTTAAATGGGAAGTCCATCAGGTGGATGTTAAATCTAGCTTCTTACATGGAGATTTGCATGAATAAATCTACATGGAACAACCCCCTGGATTTATCCAAAACGAATCTAGCCTTGTTTTTCACCTTAGGAAGTCTCTCTATGGTCTCATACAAGCTCCTCAGGCTTGGTATGCCAAAATGGATAGCTTTCTCTTAGATAATGGCTTTTCTAGGTGTCATTCTCACAACATTGTCTACACCAAGAAAGTGGGTAAGTCCTTTATCATCCTTGTTCTTTATGTTGATGATCTTATCCTTAATGGTAGTGATCCCAAACATATAAAACATGTGAAGTCTAGCCTCAAATAGTAGCTTGAAATGGTAGATTTAGAAGACTTGCATTATTTCCTTGGTCATCAAGTCTTACAATCGAAAGATGGTATTACCCTTTCTCAGTCCAAGTATGTGTGTGATATTCTACACCAATTTCATGGAATACCCCAGCCATCCCCTTCTCTCTTTCGGTACGGAGTCGAGTTTCGATCACTTGTACTGAAGTTGATACTACTTTATATCGTCAACTTGTTGGTGAAATTTTGTATCTAACCCATACCCATCCTAACCTTTCCTTTGTCGTTGGTATTGTTGCTTAGTTTATGCACCGACGCCTCTTGAAAGTCATTTGAAATAAGGTAAAAGAATACTTTGATATATTCGAGGTATATATTTCGGTTCGAGTTCATTACGGTGTAGGAGCCTCTCCATTTTTCATTTGGTTTCAACGATTCCCCGAATAGACTCACCGACCTTGATGATCAAAAGTCTACTTGCGGGATATGTATTCACTCTTGGTTAAGAGACCTATTACATGGTATTTTAAGAAAAAAGTGTAGCTCACTCTTTTTCTATTTACTTCGAACGGAAGTATCGTGGTGCAGTTGAAGCCAACAAGGAAGCCATGTGGCTTCGTCAGATCTTGTCTGAATTTGGTCTTCATCAGCAGCATCCAACTACACTTTGGTGTGATAATCAGAGTGCCATTCAACTATGTAAAGATCCAGTTCAACATCAGCGTATGAAACACATTGAAATCCACATACACTTCATCAAAAATCTTATTCATGATCATGTTCTTGAAGTGCAGTATTTTCTGACCAATGATCAAGTAGCCGATATCTTTACGAAGGCTCTCATAGAAGAAAAGTTTACCAAACTTTGATCCATGCTTGGAGTTCAGGAAAGTTGTCATTAATGGGGGATAGGCTCTAATGCCTCCTTCCTTCTCCTATTGTGTCACTTTTGTAAATCCTTACTGCACATTGACATATTGATCTATAAATCCATTTTCTGCTCTATGGTAGTTGTGATTAACAGGGAAGTGTTTATGACCAGCAACCTCTTCTTTTCTTGCAATAAGTGGGTCATGGTTATCTTGAATGAAAAATTCATCTTTCATGGTGATCTTTTGTAACATTTTCCTCTATTTTTCTTATCAAAATGTCGAGTTTTACCTCGCCAATGTTGTTCTTCTCCTTTTCTACTTTCAACTTTTCCCTTTTAATCGGTAGAATAACTACATCTGCAATGTTTTGCATACATTTAGTGTTAGGGGTGTATTTCTCTTAAGTGAAATTCTATTTACCGGATCAAAGACCTCTGGATAATGCAATAAATATAGGAACAAAAGGGGTCTTATATTTCGGCATTTAATGATAAACTTGATTAAATGCGAGGAAAATTGATTGTATTCTTTCATTTGGTTGTCTTTCAACTAATTATATTCTTATGATCATGAAAAGATTAACTTTGATTATCCATCTATCA